>OZ005650.1:88730017-89330017 GCA_963930645.1 Salticus scenicus | reverse complement strand
CATGTATTCATGCGTAACGCTGCACTAAATTATATAAGGTTGGACATTTTTTATGTAAGGGACGATTATATGTATCTAACTCATAGCATGAAGAGATTTTGCGAAATTCCCTCCTTTAAGAACGGGGGGAGAGATTAAAAAAAAAAAGTTTTAAAGCATAACTCAGCTTTAAATAATTTCATGATCTCAATTTTTTGATGTGTCGGTTAGGTATGTGTATGCAACATGCAATATGAAGTAATTTTGGAAATTTACCCCCCCCCCCTTCCTCTTGGGGCGGGCGGGGCAAAAACCACATTTTGATGCTTAAATCCGTCCAAATTACCTAAGAATGGCGAATTTTGGTGTGTGGGTGTTAATTAAGTGTGCGAAATATGCACTTTGATGAGATTTTGTAAAACTTTCAACTGTAACCGCGAGGGAGGGGGAGTAAGAAGCAGGTAAGGGACTGCCGAAGGCATTGGGCAACTTAAAATTAGATTTTGACGGATTTCAATGATTTTTTTTTTTTTTTTTAAGATATTTTATTATTATTAATGATATGCTGTTTTGGGGATTCATTTCAATATAATGACCAGCGAAGCGGGCAAAGCCTGCTAGTTAAACGATAAAGACGCCAAGCGGGAATGCCACTCTGATCCGAGGCAAAAAAAAAAAAAAAAAAATGGCGGCGATGCGTCGGCCTATGTATTTTATTTAAGGGACTCTACCCTGCCCTCCACGAAAAGATGCGATCGCAGACAAAAAAAAAAAGACGCCAGTTATAGCAACTTTTTTTTAACTCATAGATATATTGTACAGATAAATATTGTCCCGATTCCAAATAAAGGATGCAGCTATAACAAAAATCGTAAAAAAAAAAAAAAAAAAAAAAAAATGTCAGGGTTTATTACGGCAGGGTTATTACTGGAAATTGCACGTGCTAAACATTTATTTGTTTTTTATTTTTTGCAGGAACGAACAAAAGATTCCGGATACATTGAGATATTTTCTTCAAATATCTGTTTTGGCGAGAAATATGGAAATAGTTTATTCTAATTTTTACTTTTGTTTATTTACTGAATTATTCATTTATGGAAAGTTGTTTAAACATGTGGTAACTTCTAGAATTTCTTAAAATTGAGTGAAGCCACGCCGTTTTTTTTTTTTTTTTTTTTTTTTTTTTTTTGTTCATGCTAGTAGAAATATTTTATATTTGTATAACACAAGACCTCACTCCACATTTCTTTTCTTCGCTTTTTTGTAATTTTAAGTTATTTATGTAGTAATTTGTTTGATTATTTATCTAAATCTCATATGGAATTTACTTTATTAAAATAAATATGATTTTGTAATAAGTGAATGAAAAATAAATTCTTTAATTTTCTTATTAGGACTGAGGGCCTATTAGTCTCAATCTAGGATTTTTGCGTTGTCGTTTTCGATAGTTGTACATTTGTCGAAATCTAAAATTTATCGAAAATATAATTGAATAATTTGAAAGCGATGTTATAATTTGGGAAAAAAAAAAACTAATAGTCCTCCGTCCTAAACTAAATTCTGCTTTTGCCAAAATTTCATCAAAATCTTTTTTTTTTTTTTTTTTTTTTTTTTTTTTTTTGAAAGAAAAAGAAAAGGAAATTAATAATAATCAGTATTATATCGAAACAAACGCTATCGAAAAAGTTTTTTTTAATAATTTTGAATTAGGAAATAAAAAGTGCGCGTGCAATAATATGAAATATAAAAATAAGTAAAAAAATGAATTTAATGATTTAATTTTTATATAAAACATGATCGCGTGCTATCTTAAAAAGTAGATGTAAAATTTAAAGTTTAATTTTTTTAACTTTCGCTCATTTATTTTATTTTTAAAACGAATCGTTAATGAAGTATCTCTCTTTTTATGAGCATTAACGTTGCTTTAAAACAGCTTAAGCATATAGTCATTAGAAAAGTATTTTGTGTATTTTACCGTGTGGTATCTTATCAATTCAAAGTTTCGCTTTCTGACCTTATATTGTGTAGTCGTATTTCAGAAAAGTAATATTATCAAACTACATATCTTATCACTTGCAGTTTTCGACGATATGGTAAATAAAATCTTTCGATTATTTAGTATCAGAACATTTTGTTTGCGAATTTTGTTACACAATTGACATTTAATTTCGAAACATGGCTGGAACTAATTTGGATTTTCAAGAGAAGAGTTTTTTATGGGCCATATTTAATTTTCATATGTTGCCTCTCTCAACTGATGAACCAATATGCAGCCCAGAATTCAGTACTGATCCATTTGGACAAAGTAAATTTTACTTAGAATTCTATCCAAAAAGTTTTAACGAAAAAGATAAAACTGACTATGTATCAGTTTATTTTGCTCGTTGTACATCTGACTATGGACCAAAATGCATGCTTCTCCAATATAAAATTTCGCTACTTAACGGCAAGCAACAGTCAACAAAATATTCGTACTCTGCAGAATCAAAATTTGAAAAAGGAACCACTTGCGGATGGTATGATTTTATGCCAAGACAGGAGTTGTTAAAACTCAAGTCATTTTTTTTAATTAAATGCACGTATTCCTTAATAAATGATTATGAAAATAGCAGTCCATGGTCTTCTAATATAAGTGATCTTGAAAGTCTTTCTCAGGATTTTAAGAAGTGCCTAGATGACAGTCATCATTTTGATTTGCATTTGAGGTCAACAGATGGAGTCCTTTTCAAAGCGCATAAAGCAGTGATAAAATGCCGGTGTCCGAGTTTGTTAAGACCAGCTAACATGGAAGACGACAGTAAGGAAATTAAAGTTATTGCTGAGTCAAGTACTCTTGACTCAGTACTTAATTATTTATATTCTGGAAAAATGGATTTTGAAAGCACAAAGTCTATAGAGTACGATTTTTTAAATCAACTCAACCTTCCTCATTTACTGCAACTTTTATTTCCTAGGCTTCCTGCTAAATTGGTAAGGACAATAGTGCAAAGAAAATATGCTTGTTTCACTTGGTCAATTCCGAAAAATAAATTGTTAAAATGTACAAAACTAACAAAACATTTTTGCTGCGATGAATACCTTGACTGGACAAAACTGAAATTATCAATAGATGTCGAACAAGATTTTTTGGACCAAGATAATATAAAACTTCAAGTAGAGATTATATCTCTTAAAGAATCTATTCACATGAATTGTAAAATATATATTAAAGATAGTACAAATGCAAAAGAATATGAAAATTATTTCGATAGAAAAAATATATGGACTATAAATTATTTAACTAATAAAATACCTCTTAAGGAATTACTTTATCCAAAAGATGATACGCTAAAAATATTTTTTGAGTTCGAAATATCAAATGGTTACTATTTCACTGAAATTCTATCAAATAAAACTGCAGAAATTGATGAAAATCATTCGGCATCAAACGTCTGGATTTTACAAGACGACTTAAAAAATCTTTATAGAAATAGAAATGGAGGTGATGTAATTGTTAACGTAGAAAATAACAGCTGGCTCGTCCATAAAACTGTGCTCTCTGCTAGGTCACCAGTCTTTTCTAAAATGTTCGAGCATGATATGGTTGAGAAGTTGACAGGCAAAGTTGTGATAGAAGACATAAAAGAATCTGTATTTAAAGCTATGTTGTCGTATATGTATTGCGGAGAATTAGATATAGAACCTAAAGAACTTTCATTTGTTTTCGATTTATATGCAGCTTGTGACAAATATGAAACTCCAACACTTAAGACAAAGTGCATTGCCTACTTTAATTGTGTAGTAGATACTGAGAATATTGGCACTCTTTTAAATTTAGCCAATATGTACTGCGATAAAGCTATTCAAGACCTTGCGAAGAATTATGTATCTTCCAATGTAGGCAAAATTTTGAATTCTACAATATGGCGTAAAATATTACAGGATAATTCACCAGCAGATTTCCTGGGTATCAAATCCCTCCCTAAGAATGAGATACGATCATTCATTGTGATGAGTGTATTGTTTTACATATATTGCGGAGAATTACCTAAAGAACAGCAAAACGTCGAATTTGTTATTCAGCTAAATAATACTGCCTACAGTTATCGGATACCTTATTTAATGAAACAATGTACTCGCTTTCTTGATAAAGTAACCAAACCTGAAAACTTCGGAAAATTGCTCGCAAGAGCACATACTAGCAAAGATAAGGCTCTCAAAATATACGTCGACCACTTCATATTTTCTAATGCTAATAAAATTATAAATTCAGAAGAATGGAATAAAATCATGCAGGAAAATGCGGATTTCAGTACAGATATGAAAAAATTAAGTTTAAAAATACAAGACATAGATCCTTTAGTAATAAAAAGTTTGTTGCATATTATTTATACAGGAAATTTTGATAATGATGAAAGAGATTTGAACTCTCTCTTAAATTTGTATTTTGAAGCTTACAAACATGAACTTTTCCAATTAAAAAAAGTATACAGCAGTCAATTTATTCAGGTTATTAATGAAGAAAACGTTGGGCTAATTTTATCAGTTTCAGATGCGTATAATGACGATGCTCTCAAAAAACATGTTGAAGACTTTGTATATTTAAATGTTAACATAATTTTAAAATCGCCTGAATGGAAAAAGAAAATACATGAAAAATGGGATTTATCTGAAGAAAGTGATATTGACCAAAATATTGCACAGGCTGCTGAGGAACATGGACCATCCATTATAATGACTATGTTGAAACTCATGTATTGCAGAAAAATAAATAATGGACAAGAAGATGAGGATAATATCATGAAACTCTATGAAAATGCTGTCAAATACCGTCTTAAACAATTAAAGGATGAATGCACTTTCCTTATTCAGTCGAAAATTAGAGAAACAAATGTCGGGAAAATATTAATGTTGTCCAATACTTACGAAGATGAATCTCTCAAGGAATGCGTGCAGAATTTTGTTGGTTGCAATTCATACAACATTTGTAATTCTGAAGAATGGAAAAGGAAAGCAAGAGAAAAGATGGGTAACAATCTACAGAGTGTAAATGCTGCTGTTAAAAAACTTGGACCCGAAGTAATGATGGTTATGTTGTCGTATTTCTATTGTGGATTTCTGGGGAAATCAAAAGACATGGATTCCGTTTTAAATCTGTACCAGAACCTGACAAAATATAATCTACAGTCATTGGAAAAAGAATGCATTAATTATTTCGAGTCTGCTTTGACAAATGAAAATGTTGGGAAAATTTTTCAGCTTTTAGATTTACAAGAAGATGAATCATTAAAGAAATGCGTAGAAAATTATGTCACTTCAAACACCCAAAAAATTCTAGATTCTAACGAGTGGAAAACAAAATTAAAAGAAAGATTGGTTTCGGATGACAACGTGGAGAATGTATCTATTGCTGTTAAACAACTGGGATCTCATGCAATAATGGTTGTGCTGACTTATATATACTGTGGATATCTAGGTAAATCTGGAGATATCGATTCTATTATAAATCTGTACCAAAATATAGCAAAGTACAATCTCCAGTCATTGAAAAAGGAATTTATCAAATATTTTGAATCTGTTTTGAAAATAGAAAATGTTGATAAGTTTTTGATGCTTCCGAATGTCAACAAAGATGAATGCCTTAAAAAATGCATTATCAATTTTGTCTGTTCTAATGCAAAGGATTTTTTAAATTCAAATGCATGGAAACAGCTGCAGAAAGAAAACTCGGTTATTGTCTATGATTTGCTCTCAGCAGCATTGATGGCACAAGCCAATGATACAAATAAGTAACTTTTTAAAAATTTGACTTTAAATTTTATTTGATTAAAATTAGTTCACAAATGTTAGCATTAAGAAAAGAACTCAAGAAATTTCAGATGAAAATATTAAAATATATGCAATATATGTATTCATATAAAAATTATATATATAAATAAGTATGTAAATTATTTTTAAAGTAATATTTAAAATATATTATTTTAAAATTTTTCATTCATTTTAAACTTTTATCATCCGCAATGTTTAATTTTCTATAATGATAAATGACATAAAATATTAATCAACTCGACTCTTACGCTGTTGAAATTTTCAGTTCAAACTTGCAACACTGTGCGGAGTAAAGTTATAAGCAATAGGGTAAAGAGCAAATTTTGTCCAACAATTCATCCATGGGTCAGGATAAGACCCTACAAAATTCAGCCTCTTTTATTAAAATCAACGAAACAGAATTATCGGGCAAAAAAGCGTGGCACAGTGTCAGGGTATTAGGCGTGAGGTACGAAGGTCTTCAGGTCGATTTTCCCTTTTTAATTATAATTGATAGTAAATATAATTATTCTTTTATTATTATAATTATTACTTTTTCACCCCTTTAAGTTATTGCGTTAATCGTCTTTTTCATTATTCATGTTTCATGTAAATTATTTTAACACGCTTTTATTAGCTTCTTCTGTATGTATGTTTGCATGTTTGTAACCGCTCTGGGAGCAAACAAAAAATCTATATTGTAAAAGAAGACTTTCCTTACGTGAACGCTGTGTCTGTGAGGTAAAGCTCCGCGCTACGAACCTGAAGGTCTAACGTTCGAGCCCAGTCAGGGGAGATTTTTTAAAAATGATTTTTGTTTAATTCTAAATTATTTTAATTAAAGATTTAAATGTATGTAAATATTATGGTGCGTCACTCACACGATTTTCTCTTACCCTGCATTTTAATACTAAGATAGATATTTTGTGCTTTTTAGTTCACGTTTCTATAAAAGCGTGTTCTTTATTTTTTTAAAACTATAATATTATTTATATTATGCTTGTTTCGTGTAAATTAACACGGAAATGGACGCTGTTTGGTAAATTATTTGTAATTTACCAAACAGGAACTTTCCACAATATTCTGGTTTTATTTTTCACTTGTAATTTAATTTGCTGTTGATATCTATGAGTTGTTTGCCATCTCAATGATTTAATATGATCTTATCTATCCCTGTCTCAGAAATAACTCACTATATTTTAACTTGCTACTATAAGTGCCTTTAATAATGATATAACATCTTATTTTTTCGTTGAGGAGGGGGGTTTTCAAAAATTTTCATTAACTTTTTCAATATTTTCTAACTTGTATAATGCTTGTTTTCCATATTTTATTAATACATTGTTAATTAAAATTTGTTCAAGTATTGCACACACGCACATATATGTATATGTATACACATAGTGTGATTTACGTTTTTAATTAATCCACTTCGATTTTATCGCATTCTGAAAATATTCGCAAATTACTTTTGTGTTTTTTTTTAGGACTGAGGGCCTATTAGTCTCAATCTGGGATTTTTGCGTTGTCGATTTCGATAGTTGGGCATTTGTCGAATTTTTAAAATTTATCGAAAATATAATTGAATAATTTGAAAGTGATGTTATAACTTGAAAAAAAAAAAAAAAAAAAAAAACTAATAGTCCTCCATCCTAAACTAAATTCTGCTTTTGCCAGAATTTCATCAAAATCTTTTTTTTTTATTATTATTACTATTGAAAGAAAAAGAAAAGAAAATTAATAATAATCAGTACCGTTACAAGCGATAACGAAAAAGTTTTTTTTAATAGTTTTGAATTAGGAAATAAAAAGTGCGCGTGAAATAATATGAAATAAAAATAAGCAAAAAAATGAATTTAATGATTTAATGTTTTTGTTTTTCGGGGGCTGCTCATGCATATAAAAAATGCGTATTAAAACGAGTCGAAGAAGGAAGCGAAATAAGTATTGAGTTATATTACGATAAATACGATATATAATATGATACGATATATTAGACCTATCGTACAGGGTTAGTAGGCATTTTCGTTGAAAGAAATAGTTTGTTCGTTCGGTACAACTTGCACATTAGTCCCGTGAGGTACAACTTTCACATTAGTCCCTTGAGGTACAACTTTCACTTTAGTCCCGTCAGGTACAACTTGCACATTAGTCCCCTTTAAATATAGTGACTTTTTTTTTTTTTTTTTTTTTTTTTTTTAGATGAATCAAACGGTTCGTGGACAGAGACATCCAAAAGAGTTCAAATACATTGTCTATGGGGAAATTTCTGATAAGTACAATGTAACATATTTTACATTGCCCGAATATGTTAATTCGGGAATTAACATATTTTTATTATTATTATCGTCCACCAATATAACGACGGTTTCAAGATAATGAAAGAAGAATATAATTGTAGCCTTTGGTTTATTAAAATAGCCATTTGTAAATGCCAGAAAATAATTTCGAAATTATTTGTTTATCCCGTTAAAGGCAGGAAAAATGAAACAACAATACAATTCACCGAAGCATGAATGAAATACAACAAAAGGCGGTACAAAATGTAAGAAAAAGCTGTATAAGTAATAAAAAAAAAACTAGTATGTTGTGGCCACCACAAGACTTTCTTCTATATTTTCCTATACATATTCAATCAGTAACAATATTTAAAAAAAAAAAAAAAAAAAGATTTTTTTTTTCCTTTTTTTTTTTTTTTTTTTTTTGTGAAAATTAATACATATTCAATCACTAACAATATTAAAAAAAAAAAAAAAAAAAAAAATAGAATTTTTTTCTAAGTTTCTTTTTTTTTTTTTTTTTTTGGTTAAAAGTAAAAAAAATCGATAACTTTGTTTTAAATTATCACAGATTTATAGTTCAACCATTCGTTTTAAAGGTATTGACGAGACCTTTCGAATGATACCCATCTTCAAAATTTACCCCCCCCCCCCCCGGGGGGAAGCGATGCACAAAATTTTTTTCCTAGTTACGTACTACTATTATCAATAATTCATATTAATTTTACAAACACAAGTGTAAAATAACTCTTATTATGCACATTTATACGAATTTTTGTCCTATTCTGCCATGTTAAAAATTTAGATAAAATGCTATCACAGCGCCACCTGTTGAGCTATTGATCCCCAAATATAATCAGCAACAGTTTATGTCGGGGACCAACTAAATACCAAGTTTGGTAAAATTTCGTTAAAAAAAAAAAAATACGATTATTTTTCTAAGTTTTTTTTTTTGTTAAAAGTAAAAAAAATCGATAACTTTGTTTTAAATTATCACAGATTTATGGTTCAACCATTCGTTTTAAAGGTATTGACGAGATCTTTCGAATGATACCCATCTTCAAAATTTAACCCCCCCGGGGGGGTACTTCCCCCCCAGGGGGGGAACCGATGCCTCCCCATGCACAATTTTTTTTTCCTAGTTAACTACTACTATCATCAATAATTCAAATTCATTTTACAATCACAAGTTTAAAATAACTCTCATTATGCCCATTTATACGGAATTTTGTCCTATGCTGCCATGTTAAAAATTTGCATAAAATGCGATTACAGCGCCACCTGTTGAGCTATTGATCCCCAAATCTAATGGGCACCAGTTCATGTCAGGGTGCAACTAAATACCAAGTTTGGTTAAATTTCATTCATATGTTCGTGAGATACAGCGTCCACAAAAAAATGATACAGACAGACAGACAGACAGACAGACACACAGACAGACACACAGACAGACATTTTCTAAAAACTATCAATTCGTGTTCAGGACATCCCAAAACGTGTAGATCCGTCAAAAAACGGAGGTCGAAAATTTTCGCGAATCCAATACTTTCTCTATATTACATATAGAAGAAAGTAATAATAAAAAAAAAATACATCTACTTTTTAAGATAGCACGCGATTATGTTTTATATAAAAATTAAATTATTAAATTAATTTTTACTTTCTTCTATATGTAATATAGAGAAAGTATTGGATTCGCGAAAATTTTCGACCTCCGTTTTTTGACGGATCTACACGTTTTGGGATGTCCTGAACACGAATTGATAGTTTTTAGAAAATGTCTGTCTGTGTGTCTGTGTGTCTGTCTGTCTGTCTGTGTGTCTGTCTGTCTGTCTGTCTGTATCATTTTTTTGTGGACGCTGTATCTCACGAACATATGAATGAAATTTAACCAAACTTGGTATTTAGTTGCACCCTGACATGAACTGGTGCCCATTAGATTTGGGGATCAATAGCTCAACAGGTGGCGCTGTAATCGCATTTTATGCAAATTTTTAACATGGCAGCATAGGACAAAATTCCGTATAAATGGGCATAATGAGAGTTATTTTAAACTTGTGATTGTAAAATTAATTTGAATTATTGATGATAGTAGTAGTTAACTAGGAAAAAAAAATTGTGCATGGGGGGGCATCGGTTCCCCCCCTGGGGGGGAAGTACCCCCCCGGGGGGGTTAAATTTTGA
Organism: Salticus scenicus; assembly: GCA_963930645.1. Lineage (NCBI taxonomy): Eukaryota > Metazoa > Arthropoda > Arachnida > Araneae > Salticidae > Salticus > Salticus scenicus. The sequence continues at coordinate 89,319,788 of OZ005650.1, read as the reverse complement.
AGATGGGTATCATTCGAAAGATCTCGTCAATACCTTTAAAACGAATGGTTGAACCATAAATCTGTGATAATTTAAAACAAAGTTATCGATTTTTTTTACTTTTAACAAAAAAAAAAAAAAAAAAAAAAAAAAAAAAAAACTTAGAAAAAAATTCGATTTTTTTTTTTTTATTTTTTTTTTAATACTATTGTTAGTGATTGAATATGTATTAATTTTCACAAAAAAAAAAAAAAGAAAAGAAAAAAAAAAAAAAAAAAAGAAAAAGAAAAAAAAAAAAATCTTTTTTTTTTTTTTTTTTTTTAAATATTGTTACTGATTGAATATGTATAGGAAAATATAGAAGAAAGTCTTGTGGTGGCCACAACATACTAGTTTTACTTATTTTTATTTTTTATTTATTATTATTTTTATTTTTTTTTCCGATGCTTCCACTTACTAAGCAAATGCATCGATTCGCTTCGGTGTTAGCACAAAAACTGCGCATTCAATAAAGTTTGACAGTACTCAAATGCACCATATTTGCTTTCTGTTAAAAGATATGGTGGGGTGCCCATAACCAGAGAATGCCCATAACAGGAAACATTCCCCGATATGTTAAACATAAGCTATTTTTTAATTTCATTATCTATAAATATTTAGTAATAGATATTTACTAAAATTAGGCATAAAACTTTTATTGATTTCTGGAAAACAAATCTCTATTATTTTAATTTTGAAAAGTTGAATTTTTGTTTTTATTCTTCAATAAGAATAAGCACATAATCGTTGTCAATAAAACATCATTTAAAGTATATATCGTCTAATATAACATACTTTTTGATATACTCTATTGCTGTCTCCGTAGTGAAAAGTCCATAGATGCATAATGATGTTCATTATTTATCTAAGGAAAATTCTTGAATATGTTCTTTTGCGCAATAATTAATTATTTCATTTTTTTTTTTTTTTTTTTAATATTAGACTGGAATATTGATCCATTTTTATCTAGTTATTTATTTATTTTTTTCTAAATAAACTAACATGTTGTTGCCATCGCAACACTTTCTTCCGTATTTATCTATAAAAAAATGCATGCAATGCAAATTATTCATTAAAATTATTATTTATCAAAATTATTTTCCATGAAGAGGGCAGACGATTTTCATCTCCAAAAAGTATTACTTTAAATATCAAAGGGAAGTTAGATTTTGTTCCCTATAGACAATATCTTTTTTTTTTCTATAAACAAAGTCGACAATTTGTTTCAAATATTTACAGATGTATGGTTTAGCTATTTTTTTCTTTTTAGATATTGACGAGTTCTTTTTTTAAAGATACTCACATTAAAGGTAATTTTTACCCCTTTTCCCACAGGGATACAAAAATCTTCAACCTCGTTGACACTTTACTATTATAAATATTTTTTCAAAATTCACAACGATTTGTTAAAATTATTCCACATTTTGTGTATATTTATTCAAAATTTTGTCTATGCTGCTATAATATAACGGAACGATAATGCCACCCGAAGAGCGATACGTGCAATGTAAAAAGCTTGATACATACCAGTTTATGTGCAAGTGCAATTAAATATAATTTTTTTTTTTTTTTTTTTTTTTTTTTTTCTAATGAAATTCCATGCATCAGTTCTCGAGTTAAAGTAACTACTTTTTTTTTTACACATACACAGACTGAAGGACATTTTCTAAAATTATCAAATAGAATTATATTGTCGAAAAAATTTTCGAATCTAATACTTTCTTTTCCTGAATATAGAACAAAGTAAAAATATGAAAAAAAAAAAAAAAAATCTTAATTACACATATTAGAATCCACGTAGTAATACTTTCGAATTTAATTAAAATTCTGTTTTCATTTTACCTTTGTTTATATTTACAAAGAAATATTTCATAGTTGATAACTTTCGAAGGTTTTATTAACTTTTTAAATGTCTCGAGCGCGATTTTGCTATTTTAGAGTAAACCCTGTTTCTACATGTATGTGTTTTACAAATTTTGCCAACGCTGAATCTTAATAACATATTGTACGAAATTCTATAAAATTTCAAATTGATCTGTATTAGTAATAATTGGTTTTCATTTTATTCTAATGTACCTCGCCCACCTGACAGAGCAGCTATGACTCAATTTTTATGATTTGGAGAATAGCTACTTCTCAGCATCTATGAAAATTATTGCATCAAATAAATTTGTTTTAAAAAACTTTGGAAATAAAGTTTTGGTTTTAACTTCTTAGTATGGAATACTATTACACTATACTTTTAGAATGAAGAATACATCACAGCTTATATTCTATTCAATAGATAAGTACCAAACCGAGAATATGGTGTCAAAAATTAAGCTCACAATCTGTTTTCTTATTTTCTTCTTTTGCACATAATTTTTAGACAGACCAAAATAGGAACATAAAATTTGGATGGTATATGTTCGTTATTAACCAATTTTTACATAATTTTAACAAAAGTTAACTGATAATATGATCTTTAAGCTGATAATATTTCGATCTTTCTCAAAAATAAACTTTATGAGAAATGAAAAATTTACACAAATTTAAAAAAGAAATGTAAATAAGAAATTACATTAAAGATGCATTAAGGGCCCTCTTCACTCACCGCCGCTGGAAGCCGAAGCTAATGTTATTCAATGGGAAATTTTTCTTTACAAATAACTTATTAACTAATACATATTTTTAAAGTCTGTTTTCACATTCTGAAAATTCCCAGCTGTTAAATTGACGGACCTTTTTTAAAAAATTATTTTTTTAATTTTTTATATTTTACTTCGAAGCTGCAAAATACGAATTTTCAATATGTGAATTTTTTTTTTCATTTTGCAATTTCAAAATAAAATATTAAAAAATTAAAAAAATACTTTTTCAAAAAAGGTCCGTCAATTTAACAGTTGGAAATTTTCAGAATGTGAAAACAGAATTTAAAAATATGTATTAGTTAATAAGTTATTTGTAAAGAAAATTTCCCCATAGAATAACATTGGCTCGGGCTACCGGCGACGGTAAGTGAAGAGGGCCGTTAAGGTGCACATATCTCTGACTATTAAATTAAAACCGAATTTTCATTATGAATTATTATTTTATTTTTTTTATATATTTTTTTCATTTTCTTCCCCTTTTTCTTTTCTTTTCTTCCTTCTTTTTTTTCTCTCTTTTTGTATGAGAATAACTTTTTTAAAAAGCTTATGTAAAAGTACGACAATTGGATGAGATTTTTGTTACAAAATTGTTCATTAACATTTTTATTATTCTGGCTATATTCACTGATACGATGAAAAAGAAGTGAATACAGGAAGAATTATCCGATTTTCATTTAATATTTGAGGGACATGTGTAACTAACTCTATTAATCTGCATTGTTTAAAAAAAAAAAAAAAAAAAAAAGGAAAAAAGAAAAGAAAAAAAAGAATGAATGAATGAAAGAAAAAAGAAATTATATTATGTGACAGAAAATTTTTTGCAGTGAATTTACTAGAAAATATCCGTATGCTATGCCCCTCCCTCCCCCCCCCCCCACCAAAAAAAAAAAATATATATATATATATATAATAAAATGAAATAAATAAAAATAAATAAGTAAATAAGTAAAATATTAAAATGAAATAAAAGATAAATAAATAAAAATAAAAATTCTATCGAAGACAGAATTTAGTTTACAACGTAGGACTATTAATTTCAATCTGTAAAATGTTTATTTTTATTTTTTATTTATTTTTTATCTCATTTTATGACCGTGAAACTGGGCCACGTACTTTTTACAATGACTGAAATGAATTAAAATGGAGTGTTGCCACCTAAATTACTTTAGTTAATTTTAAAAAAATCTAACTGTCGTGTCAAAAAACTGTTTGCACCCCTGGATTTAGAAAAATCGCCCCTTTCGTTTAGTATTGAATTCGTAACGATAGGGCTGACATTTCTAATTTACTTTCCCCTTTTTCTGTGTTACACAAAACTAGTCTGCAAAAACTGGCGATGAGTTTTTTAAATCCAGATTGAAACTAATAGTCCTCCTAATCCTAAAAATAGATAAAAGTCCAAGCAGTACGCATTGATTATTAGCACTTTCCAACTGTTTTATGATGAGTTGCTAAATTCAGACTAGCACTTTCCAACTATACGTACTCGTTGCATCATTCAATATTCAATGTGTTTTGGCTACGTTATCACAGATCGGAGAGAAAGAAGGACTAAAGTACAGAAGTGTTAAAAATCCTTAACAAATACGGAAATGCAATTTCAGCAATATCCAATTATAGCCCACGATGTATCTGAATATTTCAGTGCAGCCCTGTAAATATAAACGCTAAACATATCACATTCTACAAAACATTATTTTTTGCATATTAATAATAAATGTCAATTTAATTATGCTTTTTGACGTAGAAACTTACTTAAATGTGGTTTACAAAAATTTCTCTCATAAAACGTAAATGTATTGGCATTTTCTTCAATGGCCCTGTACACAAACCTGTTGTAAACCTCAGACACAGACCAATCACTAAAAAATTAATTTTTGGTTTCAGGGGCCTTAAAACACGCATTTAAAGAAGAAAAAAAAAAAAAAAACGAGAGTTGAAAAATTTAAATTCAAATTAATACTTCGTTTAACATACGGGTGTGAGAGAGTAATTATCATTCATAAGTAACAATTACATGGAATAGAAAATAATGCGTTCGTTTAATTTCGGGTAGCCTTTGATATTGTGTAAAAATTATACTTAATTTTAGCACGATATGAAAAAGACATAACTTGAAATTCACTTCCAAAAATTTACAAGTTTAACCCTTACAACGTACAGAGCTTTAAATAAACACCATAAAATGCAATAATCTCGCAACAATTGTTCCGGGTCGAAAGAGCTTTGCCGCTTTGACTGCAGCACTCGTGAATACTTTGTTCGCCTGACGAAGGATCGTGTGCTGTTTGGACTCGAAACAATTGTTGCGAGGTTATTGCATTTGAAGATGCTTATTCAAAGTTTTGTACGTAATACTTTAAAACGCTAGTTCTATGGTGCTTTCTTATTATTACCCCCCAGAATTCTTTGTGTGGCTCAGGAAATGACCAGAGCCTGACTAAGGCAGGGGCATAAGGGGCAGTTGCCCCGGACCCCCAAATCGAATAGAAAGTTTATTTTATGTTTCTTTCTTTAATGAACTTTTTTTAAACAAAATATCAGTACAGTGTAAAATCTGTCTTAATTGAGGCCTCGTAATTGCGAAAATTTAGCTGAATTCCGCCCTAATGTCAGCAAGGATATGAATTTTTCGCAGCTAGATAGATGACAAAGTTAACAATCAAAAATAAAATGGATCTATAATGAGGTGAAAAATTTAAATACCTCCATAAAGTTTGGTTCTTCATTACTGATGTAGTGAAGCAGAGGGGGGGTCCCCAAAGAAGTTTTTACCCCCGGGCCCCAATTAGGCTAAGTCGGGCCCTGGAAATGACGAATGATTTTCGGATCATATCCTATACTAAAAGTGCTTTTATGCATTTTATGCATATAATAATCATGTTAATTTCATTTGTAGACTAAAGTTGTTAAATTATACCAGCCAGAAATTTCGTCCATAAGCGTAATATTTTTTAAATTCTCTTGAGTGTCACTTTATATAACCATTTGTTTGATTTTTTTAAAAAAAAGATTAAGCAGCATCGTCATATGATATCGATTTAGTATATCGAGTTTGGCCTTCTGAAATCATCACTAATAATAGAAATATAAGTGTAAATTATGAGATACAATCACTAATACTTAAAAAAAAAAAAAAAAAAAAAAAAAAATTGTAACGGCAAACGAAAGCAGTAAATGAAATAATGTATTGAAAAACCAAACATTTCTTCTTTTCATCAGTAGGGCAGAAAATGTTTGCAAAATTTTTATGTAATATTTTTAACCGATGGAGGATTACACTGAGAAAAAATTCTGTAACTGACATTTAGAATCTGAATTGTGGCTCTAATAAAAATAGTTTCATGTTATCCTTATAAATTCTAGTCTCCTTTGAAAGCGAGTTCTAGAAACCCCTATAAGAATTCTAGAGCGTTTTCCTATATTATCGAGGACAAACTTATTTGAAAATCCCTGCAAATAAATGCGAATACGATAGGCGAGTTTTAGCAATTATAATCTTGGTTCATGACCTAATTCTAGAAAACCAAGCGAGAATTTCTTACAATATAAAAGATTCAGAATATTGTTTCACCATCTGGAAATGTATAGACTAGAAATTTTCGATCATTTAGTCTATTCATCTTATTAGCGTGCCTTATACGCATAACTCGAAATCTATATTTCTAGTTTAGGGATTTAGAAAACGGCCACTTATTCGTTCTAGATGAAGGCGGCATATATTTTTTTCTCAGTGGAAAAACCAAAACCTTCTTGTTGATTGCAAAAGCTATCAAATATTCATCTACTCGTTACCACAGATAATGGATAACGTATTGGTATTGTTCACATAATCTATTGTTTTGAGTAGCCCTGTAAACGATTTTATCCCCACACGATTCTCTACAGAATCCGTGATTTTAAGCATGTTAACATTTGTTTATTTCAAGTAGTTTAGGCATGTTAAAACAAAAGTTATGCTGTCCACAGACAAGTTCTTTTGTATATCCCTGTACATCAACCACAAATAATATTTTCAGCACCCGCCGCTTATTAAAATCACATTCTTTCTGAGCAAAAGTGATTTTATTAAGCGGCTGATTTTTATATCCGGCGAATGTTCCTGCACTGAAGAAAAAGGTATTATTTACCTGAATTTGGAAAGAAATTTCAAAATGTACCAAATAATGGAACTAATAAACAATATTAATTGATTTTTAACAGATAATTATTTGATTGTTCCTTCAAAATAAGTGAATTATACACGTCTCAAGTTCCGATGCGCTCTCATTTGAGGAAAATCATCAATACTTAGCTGAAAGTTCACGATTTTCTTTTAAATTTAGAATCTTTCCTTTAAAGCTTCTTGCCTCTTTGTTATTTCAGAATAGGAACTAAAAATTGTCGTTTAATTAAACATTATATATATTTAAAAAAAATTACTTGATAATCAAATCAAATTTTTAACGTATTACCACCCTTTGAAGAATACATTGCTTATTGAAATAATTACTAAGACAAGTAATGGAACGTGTTTAATTGCTGTAAATGTAAAATTTACTGTTGTAAATGTAAAATTTTCGACAAAAATAGATAACGGAGGGATTGCTGTATTTTCTTTTCTTTTTCTTATATATATATATATATATATATATATAAATTACAGCGTAAATAAAAATTTGTTTAGTGTGCATAAATGACATTTTTGCTGCTGAAGAGATTTTTTTGAGTTTATTAACCGGCGATGCTGATTTTATTAAGCGGCGGTTTTAAAATTAGTTTGAATTGATTTGATTCCGGTCCTGGCAATTTGATCATATTAAGCGGCAGATTTTATTAACCAGTGATTTTATTAAGCGGCGGTTACTGTACTCCAAAAAACTATACTAAATTTATATCACAATTATAAATTGAAGAATTGGTGTAAAATAAATATTAAACATAAAAACTTCTTCACATACTATAAAATGGTAATGAAGAAATTTTTATATTTAAATAAATCCGTTTCGCTTATAAATATTTGCAACAAATTTCGAGTCTATTGGATGGTGTTTTATGACTACTATTGCATTTTTTTTATGGACATACAGATAGTTTTTCTTACAGTAGGCAACGCTATGACATATTGGTAATAATATATGTGATACATTTGTATCACCGCAAGAGTTAAAAAAAAAGGCGAATATTTTAACAATACGCATAAAATAATAGGAAATTAATTCCATCTTCAAAACTTATCGTATTTTATCATGCATTATTAATCTTTGAGCTTTATTATATTCATTGAATATTACCGCCAACATTTTTGCAAAACACATACAATTCAGGTAATCATTGTTATGAAATTCCTGTCATATCTATTTTAGTATCGATACCAGATATAACATCACTGCAAATTTTTTCAAATGAAAATTAATTTTGTTCGATCGTTTGGATTTCAGACAAAACAAAAAAATGGCTGAACCTAATTTGGATCCTCGAAAAAAATGTTTTAAGTGGGAAGTACATAATTTTTATATGTTACCACTATTAGATCAAAAAGGATTAGTTAGCCCAATTTTCAGCGTTGATTCTTTTGGACAATGCAAATTTTATTTACATCTATATAAAGAAAATGATAAAATGGATTCTATAATATCTATCGCTAGACATCCATCTGATTATGGGCCCCAAAATATACGTCTCCGATATAAAATTTTGATACTCAACGACGAAATGAAACTTATAAATTGTTCTCGTGATATAAAAGCAGATTTTAAGAGAAAACAACTAAGAAAAATGAAACTGAAATATTATATATTAAAGAAGAAGCAACTGAATTTTAAAAATCATTTTTACATTGTGTGCAGTTATTTAATAGAGCGTAGTGATGAACTTAATACCTGGTCTCTTAATGACAGTGATATTGAATTTTTGTCCTCTGATTTAAAGAAATGTTTGGAAGAAAGTGAATATTGTGATTTGTATTTAAAATCAACAGATGGTATTGTTTTTAAAGTGCACAAAGCTGTTATAATGTGCCGGTGTCCGAACTTGTTAAAATCAACAAATATAGAAAAGAATAAGAATGAAACTGAGGTATGTGCAGATTCGAATAGTCTTTATTTCTTGTTAAAATACATATACACTGGAAAAATAGACTTTCAAAGTACAAAATCAATAGATTATGATGTCTTGAATCAGTTCGATCTTCCACATTTACAGCAGCTTTTATTTCCCGTGCTTTCAGTTAGACATGCAAAGACAGAGGTACGGAAAAAACATGCTGAGTTCGAATGGATGATAAAAAAATCTGATATTCTGTCAAAATCTAAAAATGCAAAGCTAACTACAACGTTTTGTTGCGATGAATCGCTCGATTGGACGAAAGTTAAGTTGTCTTTAGAAGTAGATGAAAATGTTCTGAATGAAGATCATATAAAATTTCGTATAGAAACAATGTCTCATGATAAAGTTATCCGTATGGTATGTAAAATATCTATCATAGATCCTGAGCACGGCGTTGAGTATGAATTTGACTTCGAGGAAAGAAACATTTGGATCATAACATACCCTATAGATGAAGTAATTCTCCAGAATTTAACTTCTTCTGAAAATGATATATTGAAAATCAATTTTGAATTTAATATATCTGATGGTCGACATACTTCAACAGCCATAACTAATTATATACCAAAAGTTGAAGATAATTCCATGGCAGCAAATATTTGGGTTTTACAAGAAGACTTAAAAAATCTATATGAAAATAAAGAGGAGGGTGATGTAATTATTTATATTAAAAATAAGCGATGGCAAGTTCATAAAACCATTATCTGTGCTAGGTCACAGGTATTCTCTAAAATGTTCGAACATAATATGATAGAGAATCTGAGAAGCGATATTGTGATAGAAGATGTAAGTGAACCCACATTTGCAGCATTGTTGTCGTACATGTATTGCGGAGAATTAGATGCAGAACCAGAGGATATTCCATTTGTTTATGATTTATACACAGCTTCTGACAAATATGCTATTACACAGCTTAAAACAAAGTGTATTGCTTATTTCAGTCAAGTACTTGACGCTGAAAATATAGAAACTTTTTTAAAATTAGCATACATACATAACGATGAATATATTTCAGATCTAGTGAAGAAATATGTATCTTCCAATGTCAATGAAGTTTTTTATTCTCGCGCTTGGAGTAAAGCAGTGCAAGAGAATTTCATTTCGTATTTAGATTGGCTTCACATCAACGACACTTCTAAGGTGTTAGGATCGTTTATACTGATGACTGTATTATCCTGCATATATTGCGGCGAATTAGGTAAAGAACAACAAAATATCGACGCTGTTATTAAGCTTCATAACATAGCTACCAGGTTTCGCATACGATATTTAAAGATGCAATGTGTCTGGTTTTTTGACCAAGTAATAAAACCTGAACATGTTGGAAAATTGCTTTTAGGAGCATATAAAAGCAAAAACATAGCTCTTAAAACATATGTGAACAATTTCATATCCTCTAATATAAACAAAATCATAAATTCAGATGAATGGGAAAAAATAAGGCAGAAAAAAATGGATTTTAGAAAAGACATGAGTAAGATAAGTTTAGTCGTTCAAGAAATCGATCCTTTGGTAGTAAAAAGTTTGTTGTTTATCATTTATATCGGAAGACTAGAGGATGAAGAGAAAAATCTAAATTCCCTTCAAAAATTGTATTCCGAAGCTGACAAGTATGAACTCTACCAATTAAAAAAAGAATGCAAAAATGAATTTAAACAAATACTTAATGAAGAAAATGTCGGTTCAATTTTATTGATTTTAGAAAAATACAATGATGATGATCTTAGAAAATGTGTTAAGAATTTCGTAACTTTAAATGCTTACAAAATTTTAGAATCATCTGAATGGAAAAAGAAATTTAAAACGAAATGGAACATATCGGAGGGAAATGATTTTCACCAAAATATTGCTAAAGATGTTGAACAACATGGATCCTCCATTGTAATGACTTTGTTATATGTCTTTTATTGCGGTAAAATAAACAATGACCAAAATGATTTTGATAATGTCATAAAGCTCTATGAAAATGCAGCCAAATATCATTTTATTCAGTTGAAGGAAGAATGTATTTCCTTTATTCAACCAAATATCAATGCAACAAACGTCGGGAAAATATTAATGTTATCCAATACATACAAAGATGAAACTCTCAAGCAAAATATTTATGAATTTGTCGCTTCTAATTCCTATAAAATTTGTAATTCAGAAGAATGGAAAAGTAAAGTAAACGAAAAACTAAAACACAACCTACTTAGGATAAATATAGCTGTTGAAGAACTTGGGCCCGAAATAATGATGGTTATTTTGTCGTATTTATATTGTGGATGTTTGGGAAAATCGAAAGATATTGACTCCATTTTAAATCTGTACCAGAATTTATCAAAATATGGTCTACAACTACTAAAACATGAATTCATTAGTTATTTTATGTCTGTCTTGAATTTTGAAAATGTCGGAAAGTTTTTGATGATCTCAGATATCACCAAAGACGAACTACTCAAAAATTGTGTATTCAATTTTGTGTGTTCTAACCCAAGGCAATTTCTGAATTCAAATGCATGGAAAGAACTTCGAAAGAAGCACCCATTAATTATTCAGGATTTACTATCTGCTGCATTAATGGTACTAACTAATTTTATTAATAAATAATTCTTACTTATTTTTCATTTTTAAAAGATGGATAATATTTAAAAAATGTTTAACTTGCTTTTCCTTTTTTTTTTTTTTTTTTTTTTTTTTTTTAAATCTTTAAAAGAAAAAAAAAAAAAAAAAAAAGATATTGTATCCAAGAATTTCAGTGAATAATTAAACATATTACATATGTAGTTAATGTTTTGAATATATAAAATAATGTGTATAATGTATGTAATGAATATGTAGTTAACGCATTCAATATATAAAATGTTTTAATAGTCTGTATTATTATTTTTTAAAGTTTGAAAAACAAAATTTAAGAATTTTATATTTTATACCTCTGTTAAAAAAAAAAAAAAAAAAAAAAAAAAATGTTAATGTTTTGAATAAGATAGAAATTTTGTTTTAAAATTATTATTTACAGTTTCTTTTTCATCTTATATTTTATATTTGCATTAGAAGAATCAAGTTGTTGGTAAAATTCTTTTAAAATGATTCTAAATGGTTAAAATTAAATAATAAACGTAAAATATTTAAATTTCTGCAAAAATTATTAAGAATATAATGAAAATAAATGCACTGTTTTATTGTACATCAATGGGCTCTTCCCACCTGACGTCAGAGGTCACATGATAGAGGAAAAACAAATAGCAGACGAAGTCTTGTTTATCTATAGCGATTGCTGAAATAACATATTTTCTATTCTTATTTTTGATCAATCGTATTTAATCTGTGTTATTTTTTTATACATCATCAATTTAAATCCATTTTATATCATTATTCATCATCTTTTGTTTGCTGTATGCATTTACAATCATCATTTAGTTTATATTTGTTATTGATGTTCATGAAGAACATGTTAAATACTCTGATTTTTGGTACTTAAATCAGTGACAGTGCAATATCGTACTGCGTAAATTCATTTAGACCAGTAACTAAGTTAATTAACTTGTTGTAACACCTTTATGCAATTAAATTAAATGAAAACGTTTTAAAATTTCAAATTATAATCCATAAACATTCCACAAGAACAAGAATTGCCCATTTTGCGCAGCACTAGTGCGACGTAAACCCCAACCAACCACAAGAACAATCTATTATTTATTGCTAGATCAGTTAATGTAACAGTTACACTAGAAAATACAAAAATCGATTCTTACAGTTGAAAATAAATAAACACATAAAGTATTTTTAAAATATTATTAAATTTACAAATACAACTATTCTACTGTTTACAAATGCACAATATTACTTTTATTTTATTTTATATTAAATATTAACATTTTTGTTCTTAAGAACAATATTTAATTGAATTCGATTCTCAGAATTTGATTATTCGTTTTCCTCTATCACATGATTGAGCAGACGAAACTGGGAAGAGTCCATTTTACAGAACAATTCTCACAGTAAAAAATTCGGGTACATAAAGGTTATAGCCATGAATTGCTTGAAGTGTATTTGAAGATGTGTTATGCATTTTTCTTTCTATGTTAAATTTAAGTACCGTTATACGATGCGTATATAATGTATTTTCAATATACAGGGCAATTAGGTGCGTATGTTTCAAAAAGTGGTGTTGACAAAAATTCTGTAACTAATATAAACTAACGTTTTCAATTTAATAATGATCTTAAATGTTTTATAAGCGTAGCTACAATATTCAAACAGAGTGTAGGGGTGGGTAGTCCTCCCCCTTCTCTCACATAATAATGTCTGTCAAATCAAAGTTTTTCTAAAACAAATTTCAGCTAATTTTACAATTCACTGGAAATGCTCAAATACAGTACAACTTTTATCATACATCTTAATAATATGTTTCTCTAGAAATGCAGAGTAAGAGAAGGAGTGTGAATGTCCCACTAGATTATTTATTCCATTTTTATTTTGTTTCCTCTTTATTTAGATTTCATTCTGTTGCTGCTTAGTAAACAATAAAATATTTTTATATTTTGTTTCCACTGTTGATTTTTATTTTGTATCACAATTCTTTTAAAATTACTAGATGTTTATTCTTTCAAATGTCTGACTTTTATTTAAAGTTCTTGTGCTTTTAAATGAATATCTCTTAATCTACATAGTATTTTTACTATTATTATAATTTTACCTTTTTAAAGCGTACAATACATATCTTCTTCCAAACAGGGTCCAAATTATTCTACGGGATAATTCACGGGCATATCCACTGGGAAGGTAATGGATATAATTGTCTCTTTTCCAGATTGGGAAGGATTTCAGTTTGGAGACACATGGCGGCTGTTGTTAAATTTCAATATCTTCTTTTTACTCTCCGAACATATGTTAGAAAAGCATTGTAATCATGTCAAAAATCCAAATTTAAGATTTTGATGTTTCTATACGTTTTGAGGTCCACTGAGTCAGTTTTCATTATTTTTACGATGATGTATATGTGTGTTAGACATGTGCCGGAAGTCCGTATCCATATCCGTATTCAGAGGTTAATAAAGGTCGATTTTACTACCTTTTATAGGTACCTTCACAAAAATCAACCTGGCAAAAAAAGTACCTTCAAAAAATTCAACCTGGCAAAAAAGGTACCTTCACAAAAATCAACCTGGCAAAAAAGGTACTTTCTGAAAAATCAATCTGGCAAAAAAGGTACCTTTATAAAAATCCTACAGCTAAAATCAATACTTTCACAAAAATCTCAGTCATCCCAGCAAAATCTGACATTTTAAATGCGGAGAAAAATAACTTATTTGTGCATTTCTGTTGATGTGATTCATGAAGCAAGAATCATGCAGAATGTTGGTTTTAATGTACATACAAGCGTTTGCTACGGGCGAGAAACGGTGTAGCATTAAGTAAACAAAACGATCCTTATGTCTATCGATACAGACACGCTCTGGTGTTGTGGCCATAGTGTACTGTTTGCTGATTCGTCAGGTTGTTTGACGTTTTGATAACTTTATGGTGATCTGCCTATCCTCCCTGGTATTATTCCTGTATAGTGCAGTGATACTAGCACGAATAAAAACAACTTCCCCTTACACTCTCTCTAATGAACTGTTTACTTCAGAGAGAAGTGAGTTTTGGTTCCTGTTCTGCTATAAGCCTAACACTAACTGCTGAGCATTATTTTTATTATTTTACTTAGTTTGAACTCTCCTCCCCCCCCCCTTCCCAAACAGAAAACAGAGTGCGCTACAATTTTTCACAAAACTAAATATAGTTAAGGTTTTTCACAAAAATAGGTATTAAGTTTGAAATCCTGGATTGGCCCCTGGTATTTGCAAGCATCCGCAAGGAAAAAAGAACTGTATTCGTATCCGGATCCGTATCAGCGAGAAACAAAAATATTCGTATCCGTATGCGTACCCGTTTCTTTCCTTCAACGGATCTAATACGGATATTTTGTAGAAATTTCCAAAAAATAAAAAATAAAAAACTATTGTAACTCATTACCAACAATCTTAAATCTATACATGTAAAAGAGTACTTCCACTCACTCACTCACTGACCGACTCCTCAACGCACAGCAAAATCTACTGAAGCCACTGACTCGAAACTAGGTCAGATTATAGTACATATAGTGTAAACGCCCCCTAAAAAGCAATTTTGTAAAATTCGCCCCCCAAGGGGAAGTAGGGGGGAAATGTGATTTCACAAAAACCTTCATATCTCAGAGAAAAAAAAAAAAACAGATATCCGTAAAATGTTTGATTTAAAATATAACTAACACAAAGATCTAAAAACCACTTTCTGGAATTTTAGAAATTTTGTCTCCAAGGGAGGAAAGTGGGCAAAACGTGATTTCACATGCGCAAAACGTTGTTTCACATACTCCTATATATCTCAAAAAAAAAAAAAAAAACAGATATACGTGAAATTTTAGCTCATTATTACAGCTAATACAAATACCTAAAAACCAATTTCTGGAATTTTAGAAATTTAGTCCAAAGAGGTGGGGGGAGAAGGGGTAAAACGTGATTTGAAATAATCCTTTATATCGCAAACAGAAAAAAAATATATGTGAGATTTTTGCTCTAAAATATAGCTCCCATAAATACATAAAAACTAATTTCTTTTATTTTAGAATTTTGTCCTAGGTGGGGCGGGAAAGAGTAGGCTATGGGGCAAAAAATAGAAATACAGTCAGACCGTTCAAAATTGGTACAGATAGGTTTTAAGAGGCCTGCAAATCGAATGAGGATATTTTCGAAAGTATAGCATTTTTATATGAGAATACATACTTTGGACTTTCTGCTACATTTTTTTTATTATTATTATTCAGATATGGTGATAACAGACAGACACACAGACACACAGACACAGGCAGACCAATCAATAAAAACCTGAATTTTTGATTTAGGGGACCTCAAAACGAGTAACTATAACAAAAACTCAATTGTGAAAATTTGACACCCCCCCCCCCCCAAAAAAAAAAAAAAAAAAAAAACACTTCTTCAACCTTATCCATGGATGAGAGAAAATAAAAATTCAATATAATAAAATTTGATATCGATAAAAAAAAAAAAAAAAATGTATATTTCAAAAATTTTTAAAGAATTTTTTGTGACATAAATTTTGACGATTGATTTGAACTAGGTTATAAGATATGCTGTTGTTTATCGAATAAATACAATCACAAACACAGAAATAATCTAACATTTCATTGTTATTAAAGTTATCGCTTTGTGTTACAATGATTTTGATATTCCTTGTATATACAGGGAAAAAACATACTTTCATAAGAAAACTACTGTAAAATATTATAACATGAAAAACTAACAAGTGAAAATCCTTTTAACCAATTTTGCATCGAGAAATATTTTTGGCCGGTTAAATCAGTCAAATGTCCCACTGCGTGATGTAAAAAAATCTGCTCGAAAATTTTCTTTATAAATGATAAAATTGGCGGTTGCAGAAGGAGAAAAGAAAAATATAAAAGTGCGGATTTTTTTTTTTTTTTTTTTTTTTTCCCCTTAGGATAAAATTGCTTCTTTGTTAGACCTGGGAACAGCCCTAACCTCTATCCGCTCGAAAATACTTCGTCTATATAAGGTGAGAGCAGATTAAAAATTTGTAACTTACAACTCTGCAAGAACTTGAAGGAATTATTTTTGATACTTTTGGCACAGTGAAATTTCTGAGGTTTGTGTTAAAAAATGTGTAATATTATGCCATTGCGCATTAAAGCAGTAATTCTGTATAAAGGCGGGATTACCCATTGTAGAATACATATCTTTATTAAGTAATTGTTTAGATCTGACAAATAAATAGTTTGGTTTCATGTATTAAATTATAATGCGTTTATTCCATATATTAAATCGTAATAGAATACGAGTACATATGTTTATTACATTACGTTTAAGAAGAAAGATATTTGTAGAATTTTATTAAGTACTTCGTAGAGATTAATAAAGCAAATTACTAAATCAAAAATGTAGGGGAGAGTGGGGTTGAATGGGACAATAGCTAGATTTTTATGTTTTGCAAACACCGGAAACTTGTAGAGATGGGATAAATAGTTACTTTTCAGTAATAGGTTACTTCGTTCCATACACACTGTAAAAAAATAACTATTACCAGCTGCAAGAAACTCTCTGTGACTGGAGAAAATAATTATTTTCTCCAATCACAGAGAGTTTTTTGCAGCTGGTAATAGTTATTTTTTTACAGTGTACTTCCTTTGGTAATAGGTTTTTGCAACATATTATTTTTATGACATATTACTTTTTAGTTTACATATGGCTAATGTCTTTCTAATCCTTTCTGGATGATATACAATATATACATGTGTCCTACATAGTGATGCGGTTCATGTTTATAAGTTCCAATGCTTTCGAATAGTAATCTTCACTTTATTTAACACTAGAATTTCTTTAATTAAAAAAAAAAACAAAAAACGCTGATATGAAATAGTGGTAGAGTCAAAATTTTACACAAACGTTTGTCCCAATCGAGTAAGCTTAAGGTTCATTAAACCAATTCCTTAAACATGAAAACAGAATATTTCAAGTAATATCAAGAAACACGTACACGAGAGCCGTTTTCTGAAAAAAAAAAGAAAAGAAAAGAATTCTCATATTATAAGCCATATATGTAATTAAGAAACAATTGAATAATAATAGCAAATTTTTAAGAAACATCTTTAAGGCATCCCAAATTTTAAACTACCGAGTGACTGTTTCTTTTGATTTTCCAAAGAACTTGAACTTTCCAGATTGACAAGAAAATTAGTGTTTGGGCGGTGAGGTAAATAGTATGCAGGTAGCTCCAATTCATTTTGAGACACCAACTCGATTTTTTCTTACTTTAACCAGTCTTTAAATACGTTTCAATAGAACTCATAAAGTCCTTCCTTTCTCAAATTATTTTTGACTCTGTTAAGCCTTTTCAGACACAGCTCAAAGCTGTCAGGAAAGAGAAGGTGGGATTCTATCCAAGGCATATGTACTGCAAAACGATCATTCTCAACTTTAACTGTAGTTAAAAAATGTTGCTTTGCTGCCTCTTGTAATTCAATAGATGTTTTCTTTTCCGATTGGTCAGGTATGCCCAGCGAATCAAGAGCCCATAATTTAGAAATGCAAGCATTAGTAGTAAGAATAGAAGTAACTGTCCCAGCCATGCTATTGTTGTTAGTACGGTCAGTAATTGTCCTGTCCAACCTAATTTTGTTTCCAGAGCAGTGATTCCAGATTTTAATTGTTTGCAGTTTCCAGTAGATAGCTTACCCGCAATATCTGCTCCTATAAGTACCTCAATGGGTCCATCAATATCATCTGTAAGGCGTATACCATACTTGGAGAGTTCTTGAATGCATGGTTCCCGTGCCACAGCAGAAATTTTTTCACAAATTACTGGTAGAACCAGAGCATTAAAGTGACAGTTATAAGTTTCGGACGAATTGGGTAAATACACTGTAAAAACATCATGTTGGCAAACTGCTGTATTAGAACCTCCAAACATTGAATGTTGTAGGTACTCTTTTAGGCGACTGGTACTTCATTTCTTCAGCAGTAGACCATATAACATATGACCTTTGTGATCCAGTACCTATGATGGCCCTAATCTTACGTTTCATTCCTTGTCTTTTCATGATTACCGCAAATGTCTGTAAAATAACGTTCGAAGTTTTAGACAAACTTGCCAAAGCTTCATCTTGTTGTATCATCTTTGTTTCTGCTTCGTTCTTTTGAGACGTTGAAGTAGGTTCCTTGCAAATACTTTTACATAACAGCAAGTTGTGCTTTTTTCCACATAGTTGGCAGTTGAACTTTGACTTACAATTCTTAACAGCATGTCCTTCTTTCAAACAAAGGAAACAACAACGTGCATTTTCTACAGCAGTCTGTTTTTCTTCCAAGGTCAATTTTTTGAGCTCTTCTGCAACTCCATAATTTGTGATCAGCAGTACAAAATACGCAAGATTTCTTGTTATTCTGTGAAGAGTGCAAAATCTGAGTTGCTGTAGAAACACGCGATTGGCAGTTTCTTTGGCGAGTTTCTTGGCGGTCATCAAAATTGGTTACTTTTACCGAATGATTAAAGCTTTCTGCTGCTATCAGAATTCTCTCTTCACTCTCTATCTCATCTTGAAAAAAATTAGAAGACGGTCCAAATTACTTATGGCCTTTGTTGAACCACCGGATTGTCCTTCCTGTGACAACTCTTCTTTAGATCAACGGTTAGCATGTCTAAATCTCTCCCATGCACGCAATGTTTCATTAGAGATGGCGAATTCAACAAGCGGGTAAAGCATAGCAGCATACTTATCTTTTGTTACTCCCAAAGTCTCTAAAGCTCTTAATTTTTCTTCTAATTGATCGTACAACTTGCGCAGAACAATTCTCTCTGACTTTTGTTTTGACATTATTATTGACAGCAGGTCTCGCACGTAGACTTCTATCAGCAATTCATCCTTGCCATAGCGAGCCTGTAACTGCTTCAAAGCTTTCTCGTAAGTTTCTCCGCCAGGTGGGAAACTTTTATTAACTCTTCAGCCGACGAGTTTTTCTCCATGACTTGTGCTAAATATGCAAATTTATCATGATTACCCAAATTTGGATCCTTATCTTATCTATATTTTGAAATTGTCCTCAAAAACCTAGCCAATTCTTTATATCATCATCAAATGAGGGTAGTTTAATTTTCGGATAATGCAGTAAAGTATTTGGCGAATTATTAAAACTATTGGCGACTAACATTTCCTGTTCTCATTCAAAAGATCATTTAATTTATATTCTAAAATTCGCCATTTATCAATATAACATTCTGATTCATCAATTTGTTTATCAATTTTTTCATCTTTTTCATTAGAACCTAATAAAGCCTCTCTATATTCATATTCACATGCTAGCATCAGTTTAGCTTTCGATTCTATTAATTTTAGCTTTGAAATTTTCTCATCGTTAGGTACAGTATTTTCACTTTGATAAAAGTCATTGCACACAATTATTAATAATAATAATGACCATCTTCTGTCAGGAACAATTCCGGTTAAACCGCTTCAAATCAGAGACTTTTGGTAACCTTTTTTTTTTCTTTCTTAGAAATGCTATGTATTTTTATTTTTTTTAATTAATCTGCATAAATGTTGCATCATTAGAAAGATCTTTCCAAACTGAACATTTTTTGTCCCTATACTTTTTCCTTAATCTCAATATGTAAAAAGATTTCAACGAAAGTTTATAGCTACCATTGCAATTCTAAAATACCCATGGAGGACAAAATTAAAATCTAATATAAAATTCAATCATAAAAAATATGGGCTAATAGTTATTACATCATTTTCTTGCAATCATGATAATGTACTTATCTGATATAAACAAACAGTTGATTGTGACGTCATATTTATCAAATTAGTTAAAATAAATAAGGTTACAAATAAGGTACCTAAGGTTACTTCGTCACAAATATGGTACCTTTCATTTGGCACCTTATTTGTAACGAAGTTCTAATTAGATATTTTAGAATAAATTAAAATATGAAAATAATTTCAAAATTGGACATTTAAATTTAGGATTGTTGCCAAAAAAATTTACTAGTTATTGTTATATATATATATTTGAGGGGGGGGGGGGGCATAAGATGAAACACTATTTTCAGCGAAAAACTTAAAAATATCAAATTTGCCCATGCATATAAAAAATACTTATTAAAACGAGTCGAAGAAGGAAGCGAAAAATAAGTACCGAGTTATATTACGATAAATACGATATATAATATGATACGTTATATTAGACCTATCGTACAGGGTTAGTAGGTATTTTCTTTAAAAGAAATAGTTTGTTCGTTCGGTGCAACTTGCACATTAGTCCCGTCAGGTACAACTTGCCTATTAGTCCCGTCAGGTGCAACTTGCACATTAGTCCCCTTTAAATATAGTGTCCAGCAAAGCTGGCAAAGCATTCGTTGATTCACTACCTTAACTGATTTCACATTCCGTCATTTTTGACGGGGTTATGTACTAGTGATAAATAATCGTCTATTTTGCTTCCGAGATGCTTTTAATTTATCCATATCACAAAAATAAAATAAAATCAGCTTACTTGCAGGTATCTTGTCGAACGGACGCCAGATGTTGAATTCCGATCTAAAAATCTTTCTGGAATTCAAATAACTCAAAAGAAAATAGATGCTTTATATCTAACTAAAAATTTAACTCTCATATTATTTAACTCTCAAATACTTTAACTCTATCTCTATTCAACATAAATTGACGCATTACTAAAATAACTCAAAAAGAAGAATACGCCGAAAATAATGAAGCTAATAACACAACACTCGCAATTTTTATTCTAATCTAATATTATAATTTTTTCTTTTGGTTTGGTTTGATGAGTACTGAGATTTATTGCTTGCCTCTATAGGGCCACTTATATCTCGAAAATCCATACCACAAAGGGTTTACAAGTTTTTATTATAACAAAAACAGTACGAATTGAACAGATACATGAAACACATAAACAAGGACAATACATCCATGCCTTATCTGGGATTTGAACCCGGGCTAAACTGTATAGAAGTCTGGGACGCTAACCACTATACCGCCTCGGCGACTTTTTCGTTTAAACCAGCACAAGAACTAATACAATCAAAAATAACATCTAGTTGTTGCCAGATTACTAAATCCTATCTAAAAGTTTATATCGGTCATTTCCTTACATAGCACGATAATCCCCCACATTCAGATGTCCGCTGTTAAGGATCCTTAACTAAAGATCTTTAAAAAGATGCATTTTCATTGGGCAATCGAAATGTAAACAATCTTTATTTCTGACTTCCCTTAAAATAGAAATTCAGATGTCCGTTTAAAGATCTTTAACTTTAAGGATCCTTAAATTCTTAAAGATAGCTCTACACCTCTCCTTAAACTTAAAGATCGGCAGCCATCTTGTTTTTCTTCTGTGTGGTGATCAACGAAATATATAAAGTAGAGTGATAAATGGTAACCCTTAAGAAGGTCCAAGATGAGTCATGTGACATGCTCTCCTTGCACCTGCGTATTCGGTGGTTCCCTTGGTAACAGCTTATTTTCAGTAAATTTCTATGTCAACGGTTTGGAGATTGTTCTACGCAGCCAATGTTTTTGTTTACTTACGTAGTTTAATATTCTTTTGTTCTAAATAATTTTGATTTTGATTTTACTTCTTTTTTATTTCGTGTAGTTGAAATTTAACCGACAAAATGCTTAAAAATAGTTGAAAAATTATTATTTGTTGTTAAATTTAGCTCTTTAAAAGTTTAAATTTTCTTTTACAAACACTTTTAAATTTTTTTGGGAAACGATGAAAAAAAAAGGTATTTTATTATTTATTAAAATGTGAAATATGTGCAAAATTATTTAAAAAACAATTTATTTCGGTCATAGGACTGTCATGTTACCTAATAATAATGATAATTTGTCGAACTGTTCTTTTAAATGCCAAAATAGCGATAAAGAGCCAAACACAGCAACCTATTGGAGCATGTCACGTGATTCATCTTGAACCACGGAAAGCTAATCCTTCATCCATTGAATCAGCACTCTAATTTATGTATCTCGTTGGTGGTGATTTTGCATTATTTTTATCATTGCTTTTAGGTTGATTTCTTTAGAAATCGACCTATTGCAATCACTTCGTTTATCTATATATATATATATAATGAAAATTTTGTCATCACGATAACTCCCGAAATAATACTCGAAATGGAACCAAATTTGGACAGTGAACTGATCTTATAAATATCTTGGATGAGTTTGTTAACCAAGTTGCTCCGACTTTTTGTTTTCAAGTGGCAGCCACTTGAAAATTTCAAACTGACATTGTAAAAAGCATATTTAAAGTAAGATTTGCTCGAATTTTGTTGTACATACAGGCCACATAAGGGTCACAATGAAGTTTATTAATGAAGTTTATCCGCCATTTTTAATAAAGTGGTAGATATTTTAAGTTAAGGGCTTGAAGTTAGGCCGAAAACCACGCGAAAATGTCTATAAAATTTTAATTTATTTTCGCTGTTAAACCAAAAAAATCTCAAAAAGTCGCGATCTTTCTCTGTTATTTTAATTTGCAGGAATGCTTTCTCTATATCGGACGAAATTCCTATCTTGTATCTACGAAATCTATTCAAAATGCTTGGTATAATTTCTACAAGATTAGGTCCTTTTGTTAAACAATCATTAAGGGATGGACTGTTTCTAGTGTGTGCTAAGGCATTGAATACTGGACGAATTTTAGTGGTTTCACTAGATTCTTTAACCACCGGTTTGTGTGCTAAATAATGTACCTTGTCCCTTTTCTGGTCCAATACCTCTTCTATAATCTGATTGCTTTCCCAGAAATCAAAAATTTCCCCATATTCCTTTTTCCTATCAGATTTGATTAATTTATTTTCCGTCTTGTACAAGCACTTTTCTGCCAACGAGTAATTATCTGATAAAATCGAATGGTCAACTGTCCATGGTAAATTGACTTCATATCGACCGCTTTTATCTCGTTTAACAGTTTCTAGAAAATAATTCTTGGTTTCTTGTTCTAAATCCTGTTTCGATTTATTATCTTCATTAGTAATTCCTAGAGTGTCAAGGCGCCATAAATCCGATAAACTGGCGTTTGACACGTGTAATAACAACGATAGACCCGCCAAAGAATTGTCCTGCTCACTCTTGTGACCCTCTGTCTTGCCCAAAATGGTCCAACCCAATTTAGTTCTAAATGTAGTTAATCCCAATTTCGGAAAATATTTTATGTCATCTGTAAACAGTTTAGCGGACATATCAGCTCCCAAAAGTATATGTACTTCGTCTGGATTTTTCTGGTATAAACAGGATTTATTATTTCTAGGGACATCTGATAAATATACACCTTCCTTTTCTAAGAGTTTTACTAATTTATCATCGCGACATAAATTCACGCCTGTGCATATTTTTTCTTGATCTAGTGCTTGTATTTTACACTTAAACTTATTATCTAAACTCCCGATCGTAAATTCATAACGATTATGTTCAGCTGACATTTCCATGCCCCCAAAAAGACCATGTCTGATTGTTTCTTTATTCATTCTTTTTAATTTTAACTTATCAGCTGCAAACTTACTGATGTAACTATTATGAGATCCGGAGTCAATGATTAACCGAATATATGATGATTTACTATCATCTCTGTTAGAAATAGCTACTATTAACGTCTGCAAATAAACATTCGCTTGTAAATTATGATTCGATAACGCCAATTTAGATTGATCATTTCTTTCGTAATTACTTATTTCCTGTTTCAAATCTTTATTTCCATTACACATTATGTCTGAATGTCTACGATTACATAACTTGCATAAAGTTTTTGAGACACAGTGTCTAGCTAAATGCGAACGTTGGAGACATAAATAACACAATCCATTCTTACGCAATAGATTAACTCTTTCATCAAATGGTAAATTACGAGTTTTGACACATTTGTTACTTAAATGCGATTCTGAGCAAAAATTACACCTATCACTTTTATTCTCATTTAATAAATCACAAGCAGTAAGCAATTTCCGGTTCTGAGTATCAAATTTATTAACGCGGGGGGGAAAAACATCTCTACGATTTTGATTTTCTAATCTTTGAGCTCGGGGGGAGAAATGATTGGTGCTAGCGCCGCTGTCATCTTCTCTGGTAGTTATTAAGCATTCTCGCGATACGAGTTGTTTATTTAAGAAAGATAATATATCTTTCACGCCATAATTAACACCGTGAAATTCCATATTAAATTGTAATGCTAAATCTTTCGGTAATATTTTTAGTAATATCGGTGACAATAAACTGCCTTAGCTATCCAAAGAAACATCTAATGACTCTAAACTTCTAATGTTAGTTTGGATTTCATCGTAAATTTTCCTGAGTGATTTAATGTCACTTGAATGTTTTAGTGGGGCAATATTTAATAATTTATTCAAATGTACATTCACTAAGAGGTCTTGTTTGCCATATCTTTCTTTTAAAATATCTACTACTTTTATGTAATTACTCGCGGTGACAGAGAATCCTTCTATACATTTTAAGGGATCAGGTGCTAAAAATGATTTCAAATAATTAAATTTATCTACAGGATCTAAACTTTCATTGTTATGAATAGCCGTTTCGAATGACGACCAAAAAGTCAGCCATTCAGCTGCATTCCCGTTAAATTTAACAGGATCTAGCTGGGGTAATTTGATGTGCATTGCTTCTTTTGAAGTATTTCTTCTTTCAATTTCGGTTGATGAAATACTTGTTTCACTTTTCTTTAGTTCTTTTAATTTTCTGTTGGCTCGAAATCGCCAAGTAATTATTTTTTCACGATATTCATTTGCCGTTTCTAATTCGGCTTCTAATTGATTTTCTTGAGTTAATGTTTTTATCTCTACATCTTTGCTTTTTAGATCTATAGTAGTTTCATTTAATAATTCAATAGTCTCTTCTAAATCTACATCATCTGGATCTATATCATCACATAAAGTTTTTAATTTCTCTATAAATTTATTAATACTGTCTCTTATAACAGCTCTTTCTTTTTTAGCTATTACTAAATTAGCCATAATAAATACAAAAATTTAAAATTTTATAATATTATCTATCTTTTCAAATATAAATAATGGATATAGCTTTCAATTATAAATAATGGATCTATATAGCTGCTCACATACCGGCAGGGATGCCAGAAATTATGGCTATACCAGATTTCTGATCTAAAACTTATTCTTCTTACTAACCCGATACAGCATATTTCAAATCTTAACTCTTCTTACAGTTACTACTTAAATTTTCTGATAAAATATTTATTCTTCTAAATAATAAAATATGGATGGGTCTCACCTGAAATCTTCTAATCCAAAAGTCCGGATGTGGATGGGGCAACTATTGATCCATTAAAGAAACTAAACTCGATGAACGTAGCACTTCTTAGATGAGAAAACATAATTTTAATGCTTTGTTAGCATACATGTAAAATGAAAATGAAATCAGAACAAAAACTATCTACAGTATTTACAATTAAATATTAAATTAAATCTTAATATTAAGGTTCTTAGATTGTCATTAGTTCTTAAATATTAATTCTAATTCTTAAAATTCTGTTCTGTTTTAGGACCGGGGAGGGCATCTGTAAACACAACGCTCTTAATGTAGCCCCATCTCCATTCAAGGTCCTTTCTGTTCTGCTTCTGATTCTAAAAAAGCACCTTTCTCGAAAAAGAGGCGCCCGTCTGTCTGGAAAGGCATTTGTTTTGAAAGCAGAAGAATGAACGGGGGATTCCCGACATTGTGAATTTTGAGAAACATGCAAGGCAGGGGGTTATCAATGAGTGAGATAGGGGAGCCAGTTGTTTTTCTCTTTGTTTCTTTTTCATGTACGCACAGAATACATAGTGTAGGCATTTTAGTAATTGATACTGTATGAAATTTGTGCTTAGTAAGGTAGGGATATCCAGTGATGTTCTATTTTGTTTTCATATATCCAAAGTAATGGTTTTGTCAGCCCTATTAACTACTCAAGAAACATAGGCTTGGGTGTTGGGTGGAGGTTCTCCGTGGAAGTCTTTCTAAAAGGACATAGCTTGTAATAATGCGAATTTTGGAGAAGAGCATCGGAAATTCTAAACAGCTAAGTTGACGATCAGAACCTGAGATTGAACGTGGCATATCTTGTGTACGACTTCAAGAGCATAACCTCTCAACAACTGGTGGGCTTCTTGTCTGCAAAGCATACATATGTTTGCAACGGTGATTATTGCAGTATGTAATTTCATGTATTTTGAGCTTCATGCACAGTGAAGTAGGGTATCCAGTGAAGTTTCTGTTTTTATATTGTTTTTATGTATATGAAGCATACATAAGTGCATAAGTTGTTACTTACGAATTCTTGTTCATTTTAATATTATGTTCATACATAACAAAGTAGCTATACTAGAGGTCTGCTCGGGCTGAAATTCTCAATTGGTCTTGTTAATTTTAGAAATTTAAAATATTTCCATGTGTTCTTGACACTCAATGTTTTATTCAGTTTCACTCCCTCTTTAATAAAGAAGCATCACAAAACTGGCGTTGTAAAAATTATTACTTACAAACTTTGAATAAACACCATAAAATGCAAGAAACTCGCAACAATTGTTTCGGGTCGAAAAAACACACGACCCTTCATCAGGCGAACAAAGTAAGCACGAGTGCTGCAGTCAAAGCGGCAACGCACAAAATCGTTTAAAATGAAAAGAAAAAGTTTATAAAGTAGAAACTAAATATAGCTACTGGTGTGAGTAGAATTGTACAAAAAAACAAGGAAATAAATAAATGAGTGAGATTAAACATATAACAATCTAAGGATAACAAAAATTAAACTAAAATCTAAGTTACGTGAGTAATTTCCAAGCATCAGAGAAGAAAGGAGTGGAAGAAATATCATTAACAAGATTTTTCGAATTTTTAAATATGTAAAATGCTTCATGAATATCCAAATGGGAGGAACAGACAGGAGATGAAATTATGTTAGTTTTGGAAAAATCAAAACGATGACCTTGAGACCAGCAGTGGGAAGCAATAGAAGATTTGGTAATCTCTTCATTACGAACATTCCGACGGTGCTCATTTATTCTGTATTTCAAACGCCTCCTAGTTTGACCAATATAACCTAAGTTGCAGGACGAACACGGAATTAAATAAATTCCAGAACGGTTTTCGGTGGGAATGGGATCCTTAAGAGAAGACAATTTAATTTTATTGACGGGTTTGTAAATAACTTTGAAACCAAACGGTGAAAGAATTTTAGAGATTTTAAAAGAGAGTGAAGCATAAAAAGGTAAAACAACTGGGATGAGACTGTGATCGTTTAATTTGGGAGCAGAACGTTTAGGATTCTTAAATTTATATAGAGCTTTATCGATGATAGATGGGTTATAGCCACGAGAGAGAGCAAGAGATTTTAAATAATTAATTTCTTTCGAAAAATTAGACGGATCAGAACAAATGTGTAAGGCACGGTAAACATAAGTGTAAAAAGCAGACATTTTTTGTTGAGGGGCGTGGTTAGAGAGAGCATGCGGCGGCAAAGAGACTGAGAATGGTTTTCTAAAAACAGTAGTTGAGAAACAATCCTTTTCTTTATTCACAAGAACGTCAAGGAAAGGCAAAGAGCAATCCTGTTCAACCTCAAAAGTGAATTGAATGCATGGGTCAATCGAATTGACCAAAGAAAGTAAATTGGACAAATCGACGTCAGGGGAGACAAGAACGAAAGTGTCATCCACATATCTAAACCAGTGAGGAAATTTATATACACCGAAGAGTTTTTCTTCAAAATAGTGCATATAAATGTCGCAAAGTAAAGGAGAGAGAGGACTACCCATGGTATCTAAAAACAGTAGTTGAGAAACAATCCTTTTCTTTATTCACAAGAACGTCAAGGAAAGGCAAAGAGCAATCTTGTTCAACCTCAAAAGTGAATTGAATGCATGGGTCAATCGAATTGACCAAAGAAAGTAAATTGGACAAATCGACGTCAGGGGAGACAAGAACGAAAGTGTCATCCACATATCTAAACCAGTGAGGAAATTTATATACACCGAAGAGTTTTTCTTCAAAATAGTGCTTATAAATGTCGCAAAGTAAAGGAGAGAGAGGACCGGTTCAAGGTGCTCTGGTTTGTTTAGAGAGAAGACTACGTGAATTCCATTATTCTTCTATTGAAATTGAGGAGCTTGTAAATTTAGTTTGTTTGTGTATCAGGCAAACTGCCTTCATTTTTAATGGTACTTATTATTCCCAAAATGATGGTATGGCCATGGGTAGTCCTCTCTCTCCTTTACTTTGCGACATTTATATGCACTATTTTGAAGAAAAACTCTTCGGTGTATATAAATTTCCTCACTGGTTTAGATATGTGGATGACACTTTCGTTCTTGTCTCCCCTGACGTCGATTTGTCCAATTTACTTTCTTTGGTCAATTCGATTGACCCATGCATTCAATTCACTTTTGAGGTTGAACAGGATTGCTCTTTGCCTTTCCTTGACGTTCTTGTGAATAAAGAAAAGGATTGTTTCTCAACTACTGTTTTTAGAAAACCATTCTCAGTCTCTTTGCCGCCGCATGCTCTCTCTAACCACGCCCCTCAACAAAAAATGTCTGCTTTTTACACTTATGTTTACCGTGCCTTACACATTTGTTCTGATCCGTCTAATCTTTCGAAAGAAATTAATTATTTAAAATCTCTTGCTCTCTCTCGTGGCTATAACCCATCTATCATCGATAAAGCTCTATATAAATTTAAGAATCCTAAACGTTCTGCTCCCAAATTAAACGATCACAGTCTCATCCCAGTTGTTTTACCTTTTTATGCTTCACTCTCTTTTAAAATCTCTAAAATTCTTTCACCGTTTGGTTTCAAAGTTATTTACAAACCCGTCAATAAAATTAAATTATCTTCTCTTAAGGATCCCATTCCCACCGAAAACCGTTCTGGAATTTATTTAATTCCGTGTTCGTCCTGCAACTTAGGTTATATTGGTCAAACTAGGAGGCGTTTGAAATACAGAATAAATGAGCACCGTCGGAATGTTCGTAATGAAGAGATTACCAAATCTTCTATTGCTTCCCACTGCTGGTCTCAAGGTCATCGTTTTGATTTTTCCAAAACTAACATAATTTCATCTCCTGTCTGTTCCTCCCATTTGGATATTCATGAAGCATTTTACATATTTAAAAATTCGAAAAATCTTGTTAATGATATTTCTTCCACTCCTTTCTTCTCTGATGCTTGGAAATTACTCACGTAACTTAGATTTTAGTTTAATTTTTGTTATCCTTAGATTGTTATATGTTTAATCTCACTCATTTATTTATTTCCTTGTTTTTTGTACAATTCTACTCACACCAGTAGCTATATTTAGTTTCTACTTTATAAACTTTTTCTTTTCATTTTAAACGATTTTGTGCGTTGCCGCTTTGACTGCGGCACTCGTGCTTACTTTGTTCGCCTGATGAAGGGTCGTGTGTTTTTTCGACCCGAAACAATTGTTGCGAGTTTCTTGCATTTTATGGTGTTTATTCAAAGTTTGTAAGTAATAACTCCCTCTTTAGTTTAACTATTTTTCCTCTTTTATTAAAACAGATGGTTATTAAAATCTAAGTAATTTATTTTCTATTTACTTTTATAATTTTTAGTTAATATTTAATAACTCATAGTTTATTTAAAATTTATTTTAGCATAAAATATTATCTTAATACGTTAGCCGAAGCTAACCGTATGCAAATGACATAAGTCTACGTCATATGCTTGAATTGAATAAGTAGCGTAGCAGAAAAGCAATCGGGTGGCTTTTTCGGTGTTAGCACCGAGGTGAATTCCAGTAATAAAGAAGCTGGCATGAAATGCAGTTTGTATATTTCAGTTTAAGTTTCCTTGATAACCTCGACAGTATTAAAGCTTGTGTAGAAAGCTGTTGTTTTTCAGATGAGGTTTAAGTAAATATTTTTAGATTAATTCGAGGATAATAGTCATTTTAAAACTGCAAACTTTTAAGCTACTTTCAGTAATAGTATAGGCTTCAGTAACAACTCTGTATTAATCTATCTGCCCTGAAGAATATTAAACGAATCGTCTAAATGTGTTATAATTTTTATTTTCGTTTGCCATATTTTTATTTCACTAAATAAATAAATCTAGGTTTTAAATAAATGATTTTATTTAAAAGAAAAACTTGTCATATTTCTTTTTACCTGCTCAATACAGTTTCCACTGGACTGTTATTTCAACTCTGCTTAACTTTGAAGCTTTAAAATAATTATGTCAGGTTTATAAACCTGACATATTTGGTTATGGGCTGTTGCCCAATATTGAGCAGTTTAAGTGAAAGTTTTAAAAATAACAGTTTAATGAAGTAAAGTTTTCTTCCAGTGTATTGGTCCCAAAGTTTTATAAGAATCTTTAAGAAGGGGGGGGGGGCAATACAGTTAACGAAAATGGCAATGATACAGCATAGTATAGAAAAAGTCAATGCTACGAATTATTGTAACTGGGCAGTTGATGTGAAGTTTTTATTATTTGAAAAGAATGCCTGGGATATCGTAATCGGAACTGAGGAAAAGCCGAAACCATCAGCTGATCCGAAAGAAGTAAAAGTTTATAATACGAGGTCAAAACTGGCCTTATATATTTTATACTTCAATACTGAGAAGGACTTTCGTCGGATTATCGAGAAATTAACGGATCCAGCTGAGATATGGAAAAAATTAAAAGAACATTTTTATCCAGATAACCGCGCACGCCATATGCAGTTGTGCAGCGAACTGTTTTCATGTAAAATAAAAAGTGGAGAGAAAATTGATATGTATGCTGTTGCTGCTAGACTCGTGAGAATAGCTGAACTTTTAGAAGCAATTGATCAGCCAATGAAGGAAGTTTATCTATCATTCCAGTTGCTTCGTTATCTCCCAGAGAAATTCGATAGTATAGTTCAGAGCATACTTAGGTGGCCTGATGATAAATTTTTGTTTAAAGACATTTTAGTTGAATTAATTAGTGAAGAATCAAAGATAGAATTGCGTAATCAAGATAAGTGTGATGAACTTTTCATTGAGAGTCACAGCACACAATATTCAAGATCAAATATGATTTGTTTCCGCTGTGGAGTTCCGGGACATATCAGTCGTTTTTGTCAAAATTCAAGGATAAACTTCGAGCCAAGATCAACATTAAAAGGGTATCAACGCCGGAAGTCTCCGTTTTTCCAGAAGCAACGTGCTCAATCCCCTCACAGACCATGGCGAGCTAAACCTCCAGAGGCAACTGTATCCACTACCAGTGATTCCAGTCCTGAGAGATCTAACCAGAAAGAACCTGACCATTTTCAGAGAAGAGGCCATTCCAGACTCCCGAGACGAACCAGAAAGGACTCTAACCAGGTTTTTTTTTTTACTTTTGCTAATTTAAGTAAAGGTGTGTGTGACAAAAGCAGTTGGCTTTTTGATTCGGCCTCGACCCATCACTTTTGTGGTGATAAAAATTTGTTTTCTAATTTTAAACCATTGCATAATGAAAGATTAGCTGTTGCAATAGATAATATTGATTTTTCTATTGAAGGAACTGGTGATGTTAAATTACGATTTGGTCAACAAAATATAATCTTTGCTAATGTAATGTATTCCTCTAAATTGAGGAAAAATTTAATATCTGCTCCAAAGATGGATATTGTAGGAGCTAAATTTAAGGGGGGGAATGGTAAAATTAAAGTAACTGACAAATATGATCAATTTTTATTTACTGCTAAATTGCATGATGGTATTTATTATTTATTTCCAAAAATTTCATCCAAAGAAATGAAAAATGTAAAATTTGAAGTTTCTAAAACTTCAGGTAAAAGAAACTCTCAGGATACAAAAACTGAAGTTTTACATACTCAAAAGGACAGTTTTAAAATGTGGCACAGACTTTTTGCTCATGCTAGTCCTAAACTAATTGACAGAACTTGTAAATATGATAGTGTGAGGGGGCTTCCTAAACTAAAAGTCAATGAAGCTTCTGGTGAAGCTTGTAAACTTAATAAACAAAGACGAATTTCTTTTAAACCCCATGGTCAAATAAGGTCTAGGCATCCTCTTGAGTTATTATATATAGATGTATAGGGACCATGCAAAATCACTGGCCGAAACGGTCAAAGATATTTCTTAATTATCGATGATTTTTCTCGTAAAGTAACAATATTTCCTATGAAAGCAAAACTGAGGTATTTAAAAACTTTAGAAATTATGTAACAAGAGCAGAGAGATTTTTAAACTGTCAAGTAAAAGCTATTAGATCAGATAATGGGAAAGAGTTTCAAAATAATAATTTTAAATCTTTTTGTGAGCTGAAGGGTATAAAACATTATGTTACTAACATTTATTCACCAGAACAAAATTCTGTTGCAGAAAGATTCAACCAAACTATTGTTGATGGCATGAGGACAGTTTTAGACGATAGTGGGTTAAATAAAAGTTTTTGGCCAGACGCAGCTTTATACTTTGCGTATACCTGGAACAAAATTTGTCATACTGATTTAGAAAAAACACCGTTTGAGCTGTATGGTGGTTAGAAACCTTCAGTAAAGCACTTAAAATCTTTTGGCTCAACAGCATACGTAGGGGTACCAAAACAACTTAGAAACAAACTTGACCGTAAAGCGAAAACAGGAATTATGATAGGTTACGCCCTTAGTACAAAAGGTTACAGGATATGGTTCCCAGATGAAAATAAAATAATAGAAACAATGTTAAAATTGAAGAACCGATAAATATTGGGCAGCGCAGTGGAGCAGTGATGGTTCACGAAAATGAAAGTTGGTTATGTTCAGATGGAGGGTCAGATTCAGAAGGCGTGAATAATGCTGATTCAGATGCTTTTAATGTATATCAGACTTACCCTGACCATTCTGAATCTTCGTCTGACGAGGAAATTAAATCCAGTCGAGATATAATTAAACGAGTCCCGCTCAGAGAGGCTGTATGGTTTAGAACTCTTGTAACGATTTTGATTTAAGTTTGGAGTTAAGTGTCCTTTTTTTTTTTTTTTTTTTTTTTTAACAGAACTAAATTGTTTGGACATATCCTCATTTCAGCAAAATTTGCGTTAACCCTTTAACTGACAATCGCAACATATAACAGAAATTGGTTTTACTCGAAAATGGATATAACGATTTTTATAAAAGTTTGGGATTAAGTGTTCTTTAGAGAGCTAAAACGATTGGACATATCCTCGTCTTCAGGAAAATTCGCGTTAACCCTTTAGCGGCCAGTCGCAACATATAATAGAACTTAGGTTTACTCGGACAGGTGGGCAAGCAGAGAGGCAGAAAAACTAATTAATGTCATAATATTTCCTTAAACCTTGTTTGAAACTGCAAGAAACGCTTAACACAACTAAAAATGCAAATCTAGCAAATTCGAATTATAGCCCCTAATATAAACGAAATTCGACCAAACTTATATTCAGTTGGACCTTGACCTAAACTGGTGCTGATTAGATTTTTGAATCAATCGCTCAACAGGTGGTGCTGCCATCCTATTGTTTTTTTAAGTACTTAACATGACAGTATAGAAAAAATTTCATATAAATGTACATAATATGAGTTATTTTTAACGCATGAATGTAAAATTTATATGAATTATTGATAATAGTAGTAATAAACTTAAAAAAAAAAAAAATGTGTGCATGTAGGAGCATTGCTTTCCTCCTGGGAGGGAAGTGTCCTTCCCCCCCGAGGCCTGTGTAAATTTTCAATGTGAATATTTTAGAAAGAACTCGTCAATATTTCTAAAACGAATGGTTGAACCATAGATCTGTATTAATTTAAAACGAAGCTACCGATTTTTATTTTTAATGTTAAATATATATATATATATATATAGAGAGAGAGAGAGAGAGAGAGACATATATATATATATACAGTCGAATCTCGTTAACCTGAATTACTTTTAACATGAACTGTTACCACAATCCCCGTCAAAATGAAGATTACTTTAGTTATATGACGACCAGTTACTGATAACATGAACAGATTTTTGATCCCCTTGAGATTTACGTTAACGAGGTTCGACTGTTTAACTTTACATGTCCGCACAAAAATGATTTTTTTCAGCATTTATTATTATACTACTTTAAGAAAAAAAAAACGTCTGCATTCATCATAGAAAATATCTTTTATAAATTATAACTTAATAAATAATTTGTATTGTGCAAATTTGTATAGGACTATATATAGAACAAAGTCTTGTGGTAATACTAGTTATGATATATTAAAACAAGCGGGCTTTACCTCTGCGGCTGCTAACTACATTTAAAAGAATTTTGAAAATTAGATATTACTTACTAATATAAAAACTTTAAAAATATTAAAATTAAAAAAAAAAAAAAAAAAAAAAATTCCATTAAAAATCAAAACAGAATTTAAACCATAATAATAACAAAGCAACTGATTATAAAAAATAATATTTTCATAAATTAGTTAAATTTAACTTACTTAAGAAAACTTATTCCATTTCCTTTCATAAATGTATTTGTACAATTAAAAGCCGTGCAGTATTTCGGCATTTTCAATATATATCAACATTCTATTCCATTATAGTTTGCGAGTTTTATACTCTCTCATGGCTGATGCCAAAAAACTTTTTTGGCATCAAAAATCTTTGCACGTTAACCGTTAACATGGGGATGATAGATCTATATATATTACTATATCTATATCTCAGAATCCGGTGACAACACAATCCGCGTTTGTAATGATCGATAGATGGCGCTTTTTCAGCTCTTGTTGTTAGTAAATATTACAGCCCCGTGTATCTATTTTTGTTCTTTTTGTTATTCTATTCAATATTCGTACTATAATTTCTCCGCCATTACATCATGGAAAATTGATTGCTTTTGGAAAAAATATTTCAGTTTATTCAAAGTTCGATCGGAAGTAGATTTTTAACTGAAGTTGAACAAATATTAGTTTCAAATCATCTGATTAATTCTTTACTTCCATTAGCAGAAGCAACTGAAATTTTAAATTTGTCATTTGGAAATAAATGGAAGCTTAATTCTGGATTTCTTGGTCCTTTGGAGTTACACTGGAGCACACAACAGTATGTGTTATCTTTTTTACCGGATTTATTCATTTTTATTCAATACATATATGTGAAACTAAACATCGGCTAGCAATGGCGGATTGATGGAAATCGAATAAGGAAAGTGCAGCTGACGTCACGCTCAGGGCAAAACACTCTATTCAGGGCGAAACATTGGTATTTCTACCAATAGAGATTGTCCTTTTGCCACTCGTGAGTGGAAAAGATTGGTTAAAAGAGTGTTTGTTTGTAAACATGCCCTTTCCTTATTAAAGCATGTTTATTGTAATTTCTCCTTAGCCCACCAGAGGGCGAGCATTTCATTACAATCGCGGATACTTCGAAGTCCGATTTTCGAATTTTTGATTAGCTATAATTTAGTTGTTGCCAAAAAAAATTTACGAGTTCATTTTCTTTCGACATAAAAATAAATACATTTAATTAAACGTGAACGTTAAAAAAATTATAAAAAGTTAAATTATGCATCTCACAAAAAATGACTGAATTCTAACGGTTTCGGATTCAGCCAATCAGAAGGTTTTATTATTCATGTCATGCTCAAATGAGTGGGATTGAGAAAAATACATCAGTCCCGAACTGTAGCGCAGTACCAGTTCGATGAAAAAGTCAAACAACCAGCCAACCACAAGTTTTTTTTTTTTCCTTTATCAAGAAGGAATTAAACTACTCAACTTATTTTCTGTTTACACCCATCATGTTTACCGTTTACAACATTCATCCGGTAAGCATGTTAATTCTTTCTGTAATTCTAATCAAAATATTTTGTTTTATCAGAATTTTGTTTTTCAAACTATAGCATACTAAGTCTAAAGATTGTAGAATAAATTTTTAGGAAGCATTTAGTCAAAAAGAGCCTGCGATATATATTTCATAGTAATATTTCTGTACAAAAGGAACAGATGGATTTTTGATACGAACATATTAACATTATCGAATAAATATTTTATTATGACTATTCTAAAGGCGCTAGTAGAACAGTTGCATTACAGTGCACCATTTTTTCAAAATGACTTTCAAAAGTCATAAAAATTACGTTTTACAATTCAAAAGTGGTGAAGTTGCTGTGTTTTTCTATGATCAACTTCTAATGAAACGCAAAATTTATAGTTAATATTCAGTCTTAATTAAGAAAAGGAGTATTTTAAAAGAAAAAGGAGTATTATAAATGGTAAATCCTCCAAATCTGAAACTTCATGAAAATTATTAATTGACATTTGAAGGTAGAATTTGTTTTGAGAACAACTTACAGGTTGATCCATAACTCTATTTGACAATTTTCTTTCGGTGATTATGGCGAAATGCGATTTTTGGAAATTGCTGCCATGGGTTCCAAACGTAAGCAAATGTTGCAAAGAATCCAGAAGGACATTTTTATTGTTTAAAACGGCGCCAAATAGGGTTGTGGACCAACCTGCAAGTTGTACCCTTTTGGCTTTTGATGCAGTTCTGGGAGTAATTAAAAATAGGAGACTGTCTTGCGTGATTCTTTTTTTTTTTTTTTAATGACAGGTTGTATCTCCTAAAACAAGATGTCATGTCACATGGAACAGTAATGCTGTTCAATATATGACTTTTGGAAATTTTTACAAATTTTTGCTGAATTTATTTCATATAAAATATCTGGAAACTATATTTATTTAATTATTTTTATGATTTAGAATCAAAGTGAAAAAGCTATGATTGGAAAACATGAATGAAAATACGACCAAAGCTATAAAGTGTAACTATTAATACATACGTGTTCAAATAGCAATTAAAAATATTTTTAAAACAATTATGTGCTTTAGCATCAATAATAAAGTTATTATACTATATATATATACACTATAAACTATATATATATACAAAATAAAATATCTTACTTGGAATTCTTGTTCCTGAGCAACTTTTGCATGAGAGCTCAATTCATTACTCCTATATTAAGAGTAACAAAAAAGAAAATGAAAAACAGAATGAAAAAAGCATCACTGAGATATCAAATGTAGTAAAAGTACCATTGCATTAGCAAAAATCGCATTAAACGAAATTAGTAGGTAACATTAAGTACAATTTAAAAAATTGGTGAATTAGGAAAACCCTACTCAAGCTTTCTTCCGGGAAACCTCAGTGATAGAAAATTTTGTAGCTGTCTGCGACAGGTTTTTAAAATTTCATAATCTGTCTGCGAAATTTGCATGTAGTCAGGGGTGAAAATGGCTTAAACTCAAAAAGCCTGAAAACTGATAGCGGCAGTCTGGAAGGTGGGGGAGGGGCTTAACAGCAGTGGTGATCTCGTGCAACAATACATAATACAATTTTACTACAGAACAATGTAGTGTAACTCATTCAATTAAATATTTTATAGCAATGTTAGACACAACGACAACACATTATAAATAATAAAAGTATTAGTTTTAGTTTTGATACAGAAATTTTTATAAGTGAATTTTGAAGTGGAGGAGAAGTTTTGGAGCAGTTTTAAATGAAATTAGCACATTTCTATGTTCCCGTAGAATCTCGGTAACAGGAGAAAAGAATACATGTATAATGCTGCCTATCAAGGAAGATCTAGGCTCCTATGTCGCCCTTGTTAAGCACTGTTTTCTGTGTTCCTACCATGGCACTTATAGGGGGCTCTGGAATTCCTACCAGAGAGCGTCTAAGACATCACACATCGGTAGTGCATCATTGTCATGGGAGAAAAATGTCCGTAAATTGTAAACAAAAACTGTCTGAAAGTTGCGGGCAATTTTTTTTTAGTGGTACAGACAAAGAGTGTCTGAAAGTTGCGGACTAATTTTTTTATTTAGTGCAGACAAAAACTGTTTGCAAGCTGTTTTTCTGTGTCCGTGACTATGTTGGCGTTTCTGCCACTGGAATAAATTATTATGATTAATGCAACTGATAATTTTCTTTAATGTTTCTTGAAATTAGATGAAATAATTGTTTTCATTTAAATGTAATCTATTTCTTAATTTAATGATAATTAAAAATAGCAAAATTTTTTCAAATGATTAAAAAATTGAATTTTTATATGTTCCAACTGGTTGAATAATTTGACATTCGGCTAGCCGAATAGTTTTGGATTCGGCTAAACTAAATATTTGGTAGTATGGCCGAATACAGAATAGATACTGAATATTCGGTGCATCCCTAATACATATATATATTCTACAAAATATTGTTTCGCATTATTATTATTATTTTTTTTTTTATCGTGTCCATGACGTAGTCGAATTAGATAAAACCGTGGATCTTTATAACTGCATGTGCGATTTGTTGGATGTTGTCGTCATATAGGTCTATCAGTGACGGCAATACACCAATTTCTCTGAAGTTCGCACTTATTGCCGGACACTCAAAGATATGGCATGGTGTAAGCTGTGTATCTGGGCAGTTACAGTTTCTGTACACCCTTCCACCCTCTTTATTAATTTTCATGCCTCTGTGATGACCGGTTCTTAGCCTTATTATAGTTTTTGTTATTAATTGATCTGCATTTATTTCACAAAGCTGGTGTTTCGTTTGGATTGTTTTTTCTCAAAGTTTAGATTTAGCTATTGCATTTGCATCTCTCTTCACCTGCAAGCTACGGGCAATTCTGGAGGCACTTAATACGCATAAGTCCCTTCCCGCTACTAAGCAGGCAGAGGGCCTAGTGGTTTTCTGCGACTCAAATTATTATGATTAATGCAACTAATAATTTTCTTTAATGTTTCTTGAAATTAGATGAAATAATTGTTTTCATTTAAATGTAATCTATTTCTTAATTTAATGATAATTAAAAATAGCAAAATTTTTTCAAATGATTAAAAAATTGAATTTTTATATGTTCCAACTGGTTGAATAATTTGATATTCGGCTAGCCGAATAGTTTTGGATTCGGCTAAACTAAATATTTGGTAGTATGGCCGAATACAGAATAGATACTGAATATTCGGTGCATCCCTAATACATATATATATTCTACAAAATATTGTTTTGTATTATTATTATTTTTTTTTTTTTTTTTTTTTTTTGTCGTGTCCATGACGTAGTCGAATTAGGTAAAACCGTGGATCTTTATAACTGCATCTGCGATTTGTTGGATGCTGTCATCATATAGGTCTATCAGTGACGGCAATACACCAATTTCTCTCAAGTTCGCACTTATTGCCGGACACTCAAAGATATGGCAAGGTGTAAGCTGTGTATCTGGGCAGTTGTTACAGTTTCTGTACACCCTTCCACCCTCTTTATTAATTTTCATGCCTCTGTGATGACCGGTTCTTAGCCTTATTATAGTTTTTGTTATTAATCGATCTGCATTTATTTCACAAAGCTGGTGTTTCGTTTGGATTGTTTTTTCTCAAAGTTTAGATTTAGCTATTGCATTTGCATCTCTCTTCACCTGCGAGCTACGGGTAATTCTGGAGGCACTTAATATGTATAAGTCCCTTCCCACTACTAAGCAGGCAGAGGGC
This sequence comes from Salticus scenicus, assembly GCA_963930645.1. Classification (NCBI taxonomy): domain Eukaryota; kingdom Metazoa; phylum Arthropoda; class Arachnida; order Araneae; family Salticidae; genus Salticus; species Salticus scenicus. The sequence goes on along the minus strand of OZ005650.1, from coordinate 89,279,974 downwards.
CTAGTGGTTTTCTGCGACTCAAAGGCCGCCCTCCAGGCCATTTCAAAGGGGCACTCTTCTATCACCCATGAAATCATCTCAGGACTTCAAGATCTTCAAGCTATAAATAAAACCTGTACACTTCAGTGGATACCTGCACACGTCGAAATAGCAGGCAACGAAAATGCTGATAAACTAGCCAAGGAGTCCAGAAATCTCAACAATAACAGCAACAGTGTCTCTCTTCGTATTATTGATTGCTCGTTATTAAAATTACCATGGCTTTTGAAAGGAATTAAATATGTTCGCCAGATAATTTAGCGATCTTTTATTTTATTTTTTTCTGCCAAGGATGGCAGTTATTAAATCCGTTCCTTTGAAATGAATCTCATTCCATTGAAATTAAATGTTTATATTTTTATTAAAAAATGGAAGTCTGTCATTTTATTTTTCCAGAGTTTTAAAATTTAAAAGTAAAACTTTATGAATTTTACAGAAACGTATCTGAATCTGCAGTGCCGGCCCGAGCAAATTTGGCGCCCTAGGCGAAAAATTTTCGTGGTGCCCCATTAAAACAAATTTTTTAAAAATGTAAGACACGCAGACAATTATACACATACAAATATTGTAATAAATAATCAACTAATTACTTTTATTACATATTGCATATTATTGTTTTTTCGGCACTACTTTTAGCGGTAGTAGAAACAATATCCTTCAAATGAATTATTTTAGCTTCATCTTGAGCTGTTGATAATGGTCATAGTCCAACAAATCGTTCTCACGTCACTATAGAACGCTAGTAAGTTTTTATTAATTTCAATTATATGAAGCTGAGTTCTCCACTGACCACAGACACAGGAAGTGTCAGCAACAATTTTATTGCTGTTACTAAATTCAATACGCAATGTACTAGTTCATTTTTACAAAAATTATTCAAAACTTCCTGTAGTGTACTTTCATCAACATTCTTAGAGTCTCCTTGAGTCAGATAATCTCCTAATCTCCTGCATAATTTCAAAATCACTTTGAAAGTTTTTTTTTTTTTTTTATGAGTCACAATGGTTAGAAAGGCATCAGAAAACACAATTTATCTTTTTGGTCTGTTTGAACTTCTCATCATTCAAATTTCTTGCAGTATCAAGAAAAGAAATATAAAAATTAATCTTAAAATGATGTTTAGCCTTACTTGTTGATTTATCAGCTGACTGCTTAATTAAACTTCTTTTTCATTTTTCGTAATCGGGCTGGCTCTGACTCCGATGGGAATGATACCGCAATATTAATTTCTTCTGAAAATGCCTCCTGTTTATCAAATCCGAAATCACTTTTACAGTTTCCAAGAAAAAAATTTTGTTTTTAGTAGTGCATTAGCAGTGGAGTTTGGGTCACATTTTCACCATTGGCGCGTCGTCTTTTGTTATGTACTGACGAAAACTTTCTTCACTTATTTTCTAATAGGAAATTAACATTTTTTATACATGATCTGGCATCTGGCTTGTGTTCGTTGAGAATAGACAACTAGAACGAGGCGGAGCTTTCAATGTATGATAGGCTACATTCCACTGTTTGTGGGTTAAAAGAAGACTTCTACAGGTTAAATAAAAGAAAATCGTCAGGACTCTGAATGACGTCAGAGAGTCATGTCATCTATTCGCTGCAGATTTACCCATAGAATTTTCTCACATTGCAAGGATACATAAACTCAAAGTGAAACTGGAAGCATTTTCCATGTTCTGTTTATCAAAGCCTCAATCTTTATTTCTTTCATATCAAACTATTGTTTATTTACTAATTATTTTGGAAGATGAAGCAAGATTTTTGCTTATTCAGATTCAGGTGGAAAAATGTTTTGTTTTTTCAAATTATTATCCTGATAGTGTTTCTTTTGGATTCGGACGAAAATAACTTTTTAAATGAGCCTAATTTGCTTTGCTAATGATATTTTTTCTCTAATTTTCTCTTACAAAATTGTACTCCAATTTTTTTTTTTTTTTTTTCTGTTAACAGCTAGTCTCAAGTATCAACTGTACTGAAAACGAAATTTCACATTTTATTACTAAGTTGAGCTACTAGAAAAAGAAACTATAACAGAATCACTTTGTAAAATTCCAAAAAGCCCCCACGTATAGCCCCTACAAAGTCACCTAGTCTAAAGAGCTAAAACTTCTTTCTAGTTAGAGCTAGCTTCCTTCAAATCTTATTATTATTTTTTTTTTCTTTTTATGTCAGTTCAAAATTATAAAAAACGTGATGTACAATTTAGGCCCTTAAATGGAAAGTCAAAACTTTAGGTATAGTTCCAATAACGTACAGCCCCATTAAATAATGACTTGGTGACTTTTAGATATAGTGTAAAGCTGTTAACAATTAGATGGACAGATTTAATGACGGACTGTTTTCAAAACTCAATTCGATGTTGTAAGTTTCTGAAATAAATAGATCGTTATTATGGTAAAATCAAGACAGTTGTTTGTGACTCTTTCTCTAGCGCTTCTCATTAGATAAATTAGATTGACTTTGATGCCCTGAAAAGTCAATTCGAGGATTATCCGTTTCTTCATTTTTAACACTTTCCAACAAGGTTGAAAAGTGTTTATGACTTCGGTTTATCTGTCTGTCTGTCTGTCCGCGCTTTAACTCCTGTAAATATTTATGGAATTTCTTGAAACTGATATATGTTACTCAAGTTCACTATCGGACGGTCCCTATTGAAAATGGAGTCTATACCTCTACTGGTTTGTGTACAGGGACACCCGAAAGTATTCCAAAGCATTGTGTTCTATGAGAGGTATTTCTATAAACCATATTTTCATATCTTTATTGTAGATATATCTTAATGAAATTGAAATATGTTATTCAAGTTCACTATCGGACGTTCCCTATTGAAAATGGAGTCTATACCTCTACTGGTTTGTGTACAGGGACACCCGAAAGTATTCCAAAGCATTGTGTTCTATGAGAGGTATTTCTATAAACCATATTTTCATACCTTTACTGTAGACATATCTTAATGAAATTAAAATATGTTATTCAGGTTCACTATTGGATGTTTCCTCTATCAAATGGAGGAAATACCACCATCGGTTCATGTACAGAGACACTCAAAAGTATTCCAAAGCATTGCGTTCTAGGAGAGATATTTCTATAAATCAAACTTTAATAACTTTACTATCCACGAAGTTTTAAGAAATTGAAATATGTTATTTACACGCACAAAAGAATTCTTTGCATAGAATGTAGCATGATTAGCATTAGATTTACAGGGTGGCACAAAAATATCCAGTTATATTAAGAGGTATTAATAAAAAATTGCTAGAATTGTACTTTCGTTTACGTTAAGCGTTTTTAACACTTTCTAGCATTTTTTAAGTGTGAATATGATTTCAGTTTTGTGTATCTGCCTGTCCGTCCGTCCGTCTGCCTGTCTGTCTGTCCGATCTCTAACTCCCGTAAATATTTATGGAATTTCTTAAAACTGATATATGTTATTCAAGTTCACTATCGGATGTTCCCTATTGAAAATGAAATTTATACCTCTACTGGTTTGTGTACAGGAACACCCGAAAGTATTTCAAAGCATTGTGTTCTATGAGAGCTATTTCTATAAACCATATTTTCATACCTTTACTGTAGACATATCTTAATGAAATTGAAATATATTATTCCAATTCCCTACTGGATGTTTCCTGTATAAAATGGAGGAAATATCACCACTGATTTATATACAGGGACACTCAAAAGTATTCCAAAGCATTGCGTTCTATGAGAGATATTTCTATAAATCAAATTTTAATTTCTTTCCACGAAGCTTTAGGACATTGAATTATGTTATTTATCTGCACAAAAAATGCTTTGCATAGAATATAGCATAATTAGCATTAGATTTACAGGGTGACAGAATAATATCCATTTATATTAAGAGCTATTAATAAAAAATTGCTAAAATATTACTTTCGTTTACATTGAATGTTTTTAACACTTTCTAACATTTTTAAGTGTGAATATGATTTCAGTTTGTGTATCTGTCCATCTGTCTGTAAGCCCGCGCTCCAACTCCATTAATTATCTATGGAATTTCTCGAAACTGATATATTTTATTGAAGTTCACTATCGGATGTTCCATATTGAAAATGGAGTGAACATCTCTTCTGGTTTGTGTACAGGGACACCCAAAAGCATCGTGTTCTATGAGTGTTGTTTTTATAAACATTATCCCTATAGAATTTTCTCCATTTAGAATGACATTAATAGGTCCTGTACAACTAGTTTGTTTACAGGGACAAAAAAAAAAAAAAAAAAAAAAAAATGCCAATGCATTACGTTTTAGGACAGAATTTTTTGAAAATTATATTTAAAAGTCTTTCTACTGTAAAAATCATAAAAATATTAACATTTATTGTTAATACTCTAAAATAATCTTTTGTATAGAATATGATATGATTAACTTTCTGATTTACAGGGCTACACTAAAATATTCAGAGAGATCAAAAGCTGTAATTATAATCTAATGGCTGCATTTTTTTTTGCGTTAAGCCTTTTTAACCCTTTCCAAAATGCCTAAGAGCAATTTTCAGGGCTGCCAGTAGGTCCCTATTTCCCTAAAAAGTCCTTATTTTTGACCTTGGTCCCTAAAAGTCCTTTTTTTCATTAAGAGGTCCCTAAAAGTCCCATTTTTTCACTGATGATCAAAATAAAGAAAAAAATTCAGATTTTCTAAGTTTTATCTTAAAAATCTAGATTTGTTTCAAATTTTATGCCATAGATGGCAGCACATTACTCTGCATCCGTAAGGAAAATGCACCAATCAGAGGACATCTTAAGTAAGAGCCAATCATTGGCAGCCTACTATATTGCAGGAAAAAAGTTTTCTTCTTGATTCTGTGCTTCTTGAGAATTTTTATTTTTTTGTCTTATGTTCATATAAGAATTTTATTTTATTTTAGTAGATGGTATATTTTTCTTGATTCAGACTGCAGTTAGTTAATGTTAGTTCACTTTAGTTAGTCTCTCTGAAGTAAAAGAACTTGTTGATTTTGTTCTTTTTTTCACTTGTTAAGAATTCATGAAATTATTGAACAGCCTGAAGGATATAATTAGGTAAGTTTCTTTTATTTATGTAATATATTTTTCTTTTGAATGCACATATGTTATGATTATTAGATGTGAAATTATACACATGTAATTTAGTATAGCTAAGATGTGTTTAAAAATTAAATATTGCATGCAGATATTTTATCTTTTTGCATCTTCTGAACTAAAGACACAAACTCTTCCATTTTCTTATGTTAAAGATTACAACATAATTACTTACAAAATTCACTGTTATCTTTAATGAATGTACCTTTTTTTGCTTATTTTCTCCCCCATATTAATATATTATACATCCTTGAAATTATAATCAATCACATGTGGCAGTTAATCTTATATCATCTTGATGTAAAACAAATTATTTTTGAATAATATTTTGGTTTTAGAACCTTACAGGTATCAGTACTAATCAATTGTTATTTTCAATTTACACAAGATTTTCCTTTAAAAATGGAAGAAAATGTATACTATAGGTAGTTGTTTGCCATTTTGTTTGTGATGACAATCCAGTTGTATTTTACTTGGCTGTAAATTTTTACATATGAGCCTAGGGTGATTTTGATAGTTTAGAAATTCTTTTAAGTTAATTTATCTTTTTCTTTATTTTAAGAACACATTGAAATAAGAACAGCTGTGCAGCATAATAGGAAAAAGTGGGGGCATGTTGGGATGAATTTGTTAACAATTTTTATAATTTTTTGTATGCTTTCATTATTTCATTTACTTCCAAATTTTGCATGCAAAGAGCAAAAGCAATTTTTCAGCTTTTTTGTAGATCAGGGATAAGTTTTTTCCACATTTCTGTAGATTTATTTTTTGTTCTGTAGTAATGTATTTGTGAAAAAACTGGTAATTTTTGATAAGTATTCAAATGATTTATTTGCCATTGTCAATAAAACATAATTTATTGTTCTTTTTTTTGCTTATTAGAGATTAAAAATGTTAAACTAGAGTTCTGTAGTGTTTTTTTTTTTTTTAATCTGAATTTTAGTTTATTTCACTATTGCACATATTTTCAGTTTTTTTACACTTTTGTCAATCTCATCCCTGATTTATTAATCTACTAAAAAGAAAATTATATTAATTATATACAATAGAGAAACTGAAACTTTAATTTTGGTAAGGTAAACTTTGGCCCTTAAAATGTGCTAAGGTGCCCCACCTAGTGGGGCACTTTGGGAAAGTCAAAGTTAATTGGCTATCTTTCAGTATTTTCTTGTTAGACAGTCAAATGTTGACAATCATGTCTATTTATGTAATTTATTTAATAAAAAACTGATTAGGACTTGTTTATATTACTGATATTTTTGTCAATATATAAATTTAAGAATTTTAACAGAATTTACATTTGATAAAATGCAGTCTATCTTCATTGAATTTTAAATTTAATGAACATTGAATTGTTTGTTCAGGGCTGGTTAACTTTACAAGAACATCATTTGTATCAACAAAAGATCTATCATCTTTTGCGGCGTAAAAAGGTGTCCGAAGGTGCCTCACTATGCATGTTACTTATTAAAATAATTTCGTATGGTTAGGCTCAACTATATCATCACATTTCAGGGGTCGATCCAGGCAAAATTTGGGTCCCTTTTGCGGCCCCTTCACAAAATTCCACATAGTAAAAAGGGACCCTTCACAAAATTCAAATTCATAAAAAGGGACCCTTCACAAAATTCAAATCCATAAAAAGGGACCCTTCACAAAATTCAAATTTATAAAATGAGTCCCTTCACAAGATTTTGTTTTATAAAAATGATCATTTTATTAAATGTTTTTATATTTTCAGTATTATTTTTAATCAATGCCTTAATTTGGCTCAACGAAACTCTATTTATTTGATATTAAACATTACATAAAGTGATTGTAAAAACGTAAGATTTTACACAATATTTTACTTTTTCACAAAAATATTTTATATTTCACAAAAATGAATAAAAATTTCACAAAAATATTTTGTTTTTCACAAAAAAGGGACCCAAAAATTAAAACCTGGATCGACCCCTGCATTTTTAATATTAATTTTATTGGATATGTAAAATGGATGTATTTCTATCAAAACAAATAAGATAAAGTAGTTTTTTAAAGCTAAAATATGATTTCTAAAAACAGCATAAAACATTTTCAATGCCTTTTGAAAAGTAAAAATAAATATTTAAGTGTTTCTTCCAGTAATCTTAAAGTACAGTAGTAGATTGATAGTGATGCTACATATGAATGCCAGATAACACACTAAAAAAATAAAGCTAAAAATTATGGTGTCCCAAGGTGCCCCACTTCCCCCGCTCCCAGAAGCAGAATTTTTTTCAACAGTCTGCAACGGCATTCAAAAATCCAAAAGTAGTCTGCAAAGTAAATTGTTACAGAATGAAAGATTGCAAAAAAATTTATATTAATTAAGCACCAATATTAAATACAGTGTAAAATGTGGTACATAAAAAATACTGAACAAAAACAGAAGATAATATATTATTTTGAAATAAAAAATGGGAAATTTTGATATATTTTACATGTTTTTTTATTTAAAATATGGTAAACAACCAGATCAAATATCTAAAATTTTGGATACAACTTTTGATTATTTTATTTCTAAAAGATTATTTTTGTGGAAAGTTTGCTGACTTATTTGAGAAAGTCCTCAGACTTTCTCAAAAATCTCTTTTTCATATTAATCAAAAAATAGTCTGCAGGTATTCTGTAGAGTCTGCGACGTACGTAGCAGCGTTTCACTGTTTCTGCTTCCGGGCCCCCGCTAATAACAAACTGGCAGAGCCGCCTGTAACTACTGACTTTCTTTTTTAAGCAAAAGTAAATAAGTAAACATTTTCAATCTAATCTTAATTAAAATCAAGTTTTGTTACTATATCCTTGTAAGTAATCAAAAAATGATAATTACTGTATAATGTTGTACTGTATAATGTTATACTGTATAATGTTGTTAACTAGATACTATTACCAATCAATTTGTACCTTTCATCTTATGCTGACGCGACGATTAACGGCAGAGTTAGCTTGGGAAAGGAATTTTTTTATTGTTATTATTTTTATTTTTTTTTATTGATGACTGTATCTATGATTTAAAAGGTATGATATTGTTAAATAATTGTAATTATTTGTAAAACTAATAATTACAGTATTTTGAAATATAAATTCCTGAAGCAGTTTGCACACTGTAAAGAATTTTTCTAATTTGTTTGTATGCAAGAAAAATATGATGATTTCTTATTCAGTGATTCTGATTATTTCTTTACTGTCTGAAATCTTCATTAAAAAAATCAAAATGATACAAAAACTTGCTGAAATTTATGAACAATATCATAGCCAATTTACATGTTTTCATGTAAGCTGCTTCAGTGTAAATCTTATCTGGGTTTGTGTCATTCTCTTCATATTTATCAATAATACATAAGACATTCTTTATAATAAACCCATCCAGTTAACTTTATCTAGTCAAAATAGTATCTTTAAAATATTAAATAAAAGTAAAAGTAAATTATCAGAATTAGCATTGTTTTAAGATAAATTTGTAGGTACATTATTTTTAATTTATTTCAGGTGTATTCTGTGGCACAATGGGAATATGCCATTTTCAAGACAAATGGCTGGACAAACAGGATTCTAATGGCTATAAAGTGTCAGATTGGCTACAAAAAGCCAATCAAGATGAGGCTCTTTGCCGTGTTTGTTCGAAAACATTCTCGATTAACAAAGGATTCCACACAATTATCCAGCATGCTGATGGTAAAATACATCGACAAAATTGCGCTATTAAATTGAATTCATTGAAATTAGTTTCCAGTTCTAATAATACAATTAAACTCTACAATGCTAATGAACGGGCACGTATAGCTGAATTAACATGGGCTCTTAAAGTTGTTTCTTCAAACTTTTCTGCTGTGTCATTTGATGATTGTGGAGATGTTTTCTGCAAAATGTTCCCAGAAGCTGTACCTGATAATTTTTCTCTATGCAGAACCAAACTTAGTTATTTGTTAACTGATGCTTTGGGTCCTTATTTTCGTGAAGAAATGTTAGATGAAGTAGCTTCTGCTTATTATTCTCTTATTTATGATGAGACAACTAATAATGCTGGTAATAAAGTACTCCAAGTTAGGATAAATTATTGGTCTGACAAGAACAAGCAAATAGTTTCTCATCATTTACAGAGTTTTTTTATGGGCCATGCAACTGCAGAAATTCTGAAAGAAAATATTCTTAAGAGCATATCAGATGCAAATTTGCCTCTTAAAAATTTGATATCTATTGCTAGTGATGGCCCATTTGTCAATAAGAAAGTATTTAGATTGCTTGATGAAGAAATACTTACAGTTAGAAAAAAAGGTATATTGGACATTGGTACATGCACAATACATACTGTGCACAACTGTTTTTTAAAGGGTCTCGAAGAGTATGGATCTGATGCATCTGATTTTATAATATCAGTTTATAATTATTTTGATGACTGGCCATCAAGGTGGGAAGACTTCAGTAAAATACAGGAAAAACAAAAGGTTCCTACACATCGATTTATAAAACATGTGTCAAGTAGGTGGCTAACATTAGAACCTGCAGCAATTCGGCTGTTAGAGCAATGGGATTGTCTAGTTGAATATTTTTTACGATTTATGCCATCCAAAAAAGAAAAGAAAATGCTGAATACAGCAAGCTATAAAAGAATTGTTGGATATTTAAATGAAAAAACAATGAAATGCCAAGTATTATTTATTCTATCCAGTGCCAAATTATTCACAAACTTTACTTCGTTTTTTCAAAGGAAAGATCCTTTGATTCACTTAATTTATGATGAAATTAAAGACCTTATAATTAAAATTGCAGGCTGCATTTGTAAAGAAGAAGCTATCAAGTCTTTTAAGGTTGACATTAATAAAAATCCTTTTGAAAATAAAAATTTAATTTCTCCAAAAGACATAATTTTCAATGAAGAACTTCGAAAGGAGTTACTTAATCTATCAGAAAAGGATAAAGGTTATTTTTTGAGAGATGTGCAGATGCATTTTATAGCCTCAGGTACGTACCTTTTAAATAAGGATATTTTACAAAATAAAAACTTAAAATATCTCCGCTGTTTGAATCCAAAATTTCAAAATACTCCAAAAAATCTAAAAGTTTTTGCTAAACTTGGTCAACACTTGCCCATAGACATTGAAATTGATGCTCTCTTAGATGAGTGGAAAATCATCAAGTGGGAGTTCAATCATGGAACAGAAAGTGATCGAATAGATTCATTATGGTCAACATATATTACTTCAAAAGGAGAAAATGGAGAGTTAAAATATCCTAACCTCTCCAAGTTTTTAAAGAGTAGCCTAAGTCTGTATCATGGCAGTGCTGATATAGAGCGAGGATTTTCCATTTCAAATAATATTCTTTCTGAAGATAGAACTTCGATGAAAGAACGTATGTTAAATGCAAGGTTAAACATCACTGATGCATTAAAACATTTTTCAAATCAAGCTGCTCTAGTTCCCATAACAAGTAAAATGATAAAAAAAGCTAATGTTGCATATCAGTCATACAACAGCTATCTAGAAAATGAAAGGAAAATAAAAGAAGAGAAAGAGAAAAAAGAATTAGAGTTGCGGAAAGCTGCAGAGGAAGAAGAAACTAGAAAAGAAGAAGCTGAAAAGAAAAAGAAACAAATTGCTGACCTTGAAAAGCAGTTGGAAGATATAAACAAAAATGTAGAAGAAGAAGAAGCAGTCTCGGATAAATTAATTGCTGAAGGCAATGAAAAATTAAAAATTGCGTTAAAAAATGGTAACATAACTGATGCTAAAGTTGCCCAAAACATGATTACAGCTGGTGTAACAGCTAATGAGGAAATAAAAGTAAAAAAGGATGAAGCTCATAGCTTGATTAATATTATAAATAAAAGAAAAAATAATTTGATTACAAATTTTGTAAATAAAAAACCTAAAAAAGGTTAATTTGTAAAAAGTTCTGAAGTTGATGTAATAAAACAAGATTTTAAAAATATAAAATTGGTGTACTCTTTTATTATTGAAATTTATTTGATATAATACTTTATGTAAATATTTTTTGTGTTTTTCAGGTCCCTAATTTTTAATTTTTAGGTCCCTAATATTTTGGTCCAAAGTTGCTGGCAGCCCTGAATTTTAAAATCAATTAGTCTATCTGTATATTTTTCAGTCCTTCTGTCTGTTGTGTGATAACGTAGGCAAAGAATAATAAAAGTTATTCGATACAACAATTACGTACAGTTGGAAAGTGTTACTAATCAATGCGTACTGCATGATTTTTCTTTCTTGTTATACGTCCAATTGAAAACACACCAAGAAAAACTCAGTAAATGTTTCCAAGTCATAGCAGCAGACTTGTACCTTTTTAGCCCTTTCTAGACAAAGATTGTAAGTGTTTAAAATTTTCACACAACATGAGTGCTGTGTTTCCAAGACTACATTTTATCTATTCTAAAGTGCCGTTACATAGTATTAAATAAAATAGATCTTATTGTCTGGATTGTGCCGCCCTCTAGATTTGAGCACCCTAGGCCATCGCCTAGTTTGCCTATATGGTCGAGCCGGCCCTGTGAATCTGACACACACAGACAGTAACTTATGTATAACTATACCCAAATATGGGGATTTAAATCAGGACATAATTTTTCTTAATGTATAAAAAAAAAAAAAAAATCTAATGGACAATTAACATAGGAAATCTTTTGCGTGGCCCCACTGGTGGTCAGTGATGTCATCACGTCGCTTGTGTATAGTAATAAATCTATTTTTTATAAAAAAAAAAAAAAAAAAGGTAGTCAATTTCGATCAATTGGAATGCATTATGTTTTTGCTTTTTTGCTTAAAAATATGTTTTTAGATTATAAGCAGATGTAAATCACGCACACACACAAAAGAAGAAAAATAAGAAATTAGATCTTAAAAAAATTAGAAAAAAAAAAAAATCAGAACTCTCATAAATTAAATCCAACTTGCGTATATTTTCAACAGTATAAACTTGATCTGCCACACATTCACTCAAATTTCTACCATCTGATGGCTGTTTTCTCTTACAATAAAAGATCTGTAGTAGTAGATCTGTATAGTGATGCTACATTATACAACTTATTGTGTCTATGGTTTTATTTGAGTTTCAGAAACTGCCAGATTTACCAAATTTCTACTTTAGGTCTTTTTCAATATATTTGTATAAAATAAAAAAATGCATAAAAAATAAAAGTATTTTTAAATAACTTCTTCACACCGTAAGAAAATAATTTTTATATTTTGCACATCTGGCTAATTATACTTTTCGAATGATACCATTTTCAACCCTCTACTCCCATGATTAATATGTTAAAAGTGCACTACAAATTTCATGCTTGCGTATTAATATATAGATGCTTATATCTTTAAAATAATGCTTATTTAATATGCTATTCTCTCACACATTCATCCACAAATTTTACTGGGTCGATTTCAGGGTTGGCAAGTTTCTTCCAAGGCGGAAAAAACCGGCCGGAAGAAACAGGTTTCTTCCAAGTGGAAGAAATGGAAGAAACTGTTTTTCTTAAAAATTTATCCTATAAATTGCAGATTTGTAAGACACAATGGATACATTTATATTATAAACAACTTTAAGTAACTTTAATTATATCTATAAATATTTAATTAATAATTATGGGATTTTTACCGAAGTGATCTTCGGTATGTGATGATCACGTTCCAAAATACTCAAAATCCAATAAAAAAATCAATTTCAATTTAAACAATGTAATGTTTTATAATTTAGACAATTTTATTTCTTTAACTGGTAATAAATAATAGTTTGGATCACTTGCTTATACTTTCTGATAAAACTGCTCTTAACAAAGATCCAATTAATTAAAAGAACCAGTATTCAATAATTACTGTATTACAAAATGCCATCAAAAACTTTATTTTTCTTATAGTCATATGCAATATGGTCAACCCCCTCTAATTTGCAGATTTATAATCTCGGAAATAATATTAAATCCTTCTAATCCGTAATTGATTTTTTAATATGAAAGAAATTCACATGTCATATTTAAAAAAAAAAAATCACATTTCTCACATTTTTCCTTTTTTTTTATAAATCAAATTTTTGGCTTAATCCTTACTTTGAAACACAATTGGGAGAGATGGGGGAGTAATATTCTTACACCCTTACAAACCTAATGAAAACGTTCACAAAGCAAGCTGGATACCCAGAAATAATTGTAAACAAAATCATTAAAAATAAAATAAAACACATTGACAACATACCTAGTTTTCAGAACACCCCCCCCTTAAAATTCACGACCTCCATACCATACGATCGCGGTGCCTCAAACAAAATTAAACGCACAGCCAATAAATGCAAAGTTAATATCCCTACTAGCAGGCTTTGCCCGCTTTGCTGGCCATTATATTGAAATGAATCCCCAAAACAGCATATCATTAATCTAAAAAAAAAAATCCTTGAAATCCGTCAAAATCTTAAGTTTAAGTTCCTGCTACTTTCTGTAGCGGTATTCCCGCTCGTCACAGTCGAGTCTGGAGCCCCAATGCCTTCGGCAGTCCCTTATCTGCTTTTTACTCCCCCTCCCTCACGGTTAAAATTGAAAGTTTTACAAAATCTCATCAAAGTGCATATTGCGCACACTTAATTAATACCCACACACCAAAATTCGGCATTCTTAGGTAATTTGGATGGATTTAAGCTTCAAAATGTGGTTTTTGCCCTGCCCGCCCCAAGGGGAAGGGGGGGGGAGTAAATTTCCAAAATTACTTTATATTGCATGTTGCATATACACATACCTAACCGACGCATAAAAAAATTGAGATCCTGAAATTATTTAAAGCTGAGCTATGCTTTAAAACTTTTTTTTTTTTTTTTAAATCTCTCCCCCCGCTTTTAAAGGAGGGAAGGAGGAGGGAATTTCGCAAAATCTCTTCATACTATGCGTTAGATGCATATAATCGTCCATTACATAAAAAAATTCCTACCTAAGATAATTTAGTGCAGCGTTACGTATGAATACATGTTTTTGCCCCTCATTCTCCAAAGGGGAATTTCACAAAATCCCTTTGTAGTGTGTGTTCAGTTCGATTTCCTCATGTGTTGAGTACCATTTTTCGAAAACCTTTTCCCTTCCCTCCCCCCCCCCTTAAAAATCCAAAATTCCAAAATCGCAGAAAATAATTTTTTTGAACTCAAGTTTGGTCTTTCCATCTGCAATTTCTTCACCGTTAAGTAATTTGGAGCCGAATTATGCCTTCTACCCCCCAAGGGGGACAGGGGGGTATTTTGCAAAATTCTGTCTTAGTGGGGGGACAGGCTCCGAAAACCAACCTGGTCACTAAAATTTGTGGCCCTCTTTCCCACAGAATCGTCATGGCAGTGTTGAGTCAGTGAATCAGTGAGTTTACTCTTTTATATGTACAGATTTGTTTATATTTTTTATGGACTACTTTGCTTAAAGTTGCTGTCACAAAAATAGAATCCTTCGCGAAAAATGTCCTATATCTACTTCAGTATTAAAATTAAAAATATACCCAGGATTATCAACAAATAAAGCTCTTTAATACAGATCTGAATTAGCTTTCATTTTCTTATTATTTAATTTTGATAATGATGTCATGTTGTCATGTGCCTAAGCAAATTTATAATTTAATATTTTTTTTTATTATTATTATTCACGTGAAATATTCTTTGGCAACAATCAAAAATTAAAATAAATTATTTTAAAGTTTTATTATAGAAGAAATATCTATATTATATAGAAGATTTGTTAAAAATTTACATTTTTCCGGTATAAATAGTAGCCTATGTCTTATTCCAGACTATTATCTATTTCTGTACAAAATTTCATCCAGATCCATTTAGCCATTGAGTAACAAACATCCATCCAAACTTTCGCATTTATAATATTAGTATAGATTAGTTATCATGTGCATGTGTTAGGTTGAGTTATTTTGCTGTCAAATTGACAAAATTTTAAATTTCAAAACTCTGTCGTTCTTGGCGCTTATTGTATTTGGTGATCAAAAACGTAATACGAAAATATACATGCCAGATGTATATTTTCGTAATATCCATTGTACGAAATATTGTTTCATATTATTCATTACTCTCTTAATATAAGTTGTTAAAATAGCCATGATTTTTGAAAGGAATTAAATTATGTTCGCCAAATAATTTGGCGATTTTTTTTTTTTCTGCCAAGGATGACCGATATCAAATCTATTCCGCTGCAATATATTAGTATCTTTTATCAGGTACTTTATTTAGACATTTGAAAACAAATTTGATTTCAAATTATGATAGAATATTTATCATTTTCCTTTTAATTAGTATATTATTTGGATAGTTATTGTGTAAATATCATCCTTTGAAATGGTGTGTTTGTGTTTTCAATCGAATATGGAAGTTTGCCATGTTTTTTTCTTTAGAGTTTTGAAATTAAAAATTCAAGCTTTGTCAATTTTACAACAAAAATAACTTTATCTAATGGATGGACATGATAACTAATACATATATACAGGGGTGCAGAAAATGTTCAAACCTTGGAAATTTCCCCCAAACACAGTATAAATTTCCCTCAATAATGCAAAAATCTACTTTGCTATACAAAGTCATTTGTGCTATGTAATAAATCTTTAAGAGAATAAGTATACAGTGTAACATAAAAATATCGCTGTTAGCGTATGAGCACGTCAAAGTAGCAAATTGTTATTTTTGATTTACATTTTTATTTTCTCTTAAAAAAATATTCAAAATTTCCCCAGTCAGTTTAAATTTCCCCCGAACCTTGTTCGGGCGTTCGGACATATTCTGCACCCCTGCATATATATACATAAATATGGGGATTAAAATCGGGGAAATAATTTTCCTCGATTTTTAATAATTTTTTTACAAAAACCCAATAGGCGTTTAACATAGGAAATATTTTTCTTGCACCCATGAACGGCGAGTGACATCATCATTTCGCTTGCGTATTTCTTTCTATCTTTTCCTTGGCGAAAAATGTCTGATCTACTTCAGCATCAAAAAAAAAAAAAAAAGTCCAGAATTATCAATAGGAAAATACCTTTAATATAATGCTGAATTAGCTTTCATGCCAAGCGTGTTCCATCTGCCGTACTAAAAAGAAAAAAAATCTGATGTTGAGGTATATAAAAAAATGCTGTGAAATAAAATTCAGAAGAAAATGTTCGATTTGTAATATTACTATTTTATTTTAAAATTATAAAGTGTCATTTTTGCATCGACCAATTCAACATTTAGTAATTTTTTATTTTTTGCGTGAAAGCATATTTCATTTAAAAAAAAAAAAAAATAAAAAAATAAATAAATAAAAAATACCTCAAACTTTTTTGGCAACAATTAAAAATTTAAATAACTTATATTATATCAATTACGAGTTTATTAATTTCATATTTTAATTAATTTTTAAAAATCTAATCAAATTCCCGGTATAAATAGTAGCCTATGTTTTATTCCAGACTATTCTCTATCTCTGTACCAAATCTCATCCAGATCCATTTAGTCGTTGTGGCATGATTGAGTGACAAACATCCATCTATCCAAACTTTCATATTTATAATATTAATATAGATAGATAAACGAAGTGATTGCAATAGGTCGATTTCTAAAGAAATCAACCTAAAAATCACCCAGGAGGATCTATAAATAAAACTGATTTTAGTACAACATATATTAGCATCGTAAATTATATTAGCACTTTATCAATGTCTAAAAGAAATTTTAAATTAAAAATAACATCAATCTTTGTGAGATGCATATTTTTTTTTTTTTTTTGTTCATGTTTAGATAAATGCATTTATTTTCCTGTTGAAAAAAGAAAATAATAATAAACTCATATTTTTTTTTTGGCAACAATTAAATTATGGATAAAATTTAAATACAAATATTGCTCACTTAATAGTATACGTTTTTTTTTTTTTTTTGGCAACAATTAAATCATGGATTAAATTTAAATGGCTATTTTTTTGCTATTATTAGCTTATTCTATTCATATTTTTATTAATTAAAAGAAAACTAAACAAAAATTCAAAATTCTGACTTTGTGCACAATGATCCTTCGGGAGGCACCTTTGTGTTAAATCTCGTGACTGTCCGAACTACCGTTTTCAAGAAATATACAAATATTGCTTACTTAATAATATAAGATAAGGCCTAATAAAAATATATTTCAACTTATCAGAAACGAAAAAGATCCTATTCCCCCCCTTGAAACTTCAGGAGTCTATAAAATACCTTACACTGATCAAAATAAACAAACCGGCTCATATATCGGAGTAACAAAGAGAAAAATCAAAACAAGACTAAAGGAACATATAAGAGATATTAAAACTGGAAACCAAAATACAGCGTTAGCCAAGACTTTCTACCGGGAAAATATAGATATAAATTTCGAAAAAAACCACTAAAATAGCTAATTATGAAGAATACAATTATGCCATGTTCGGCGAGTCAATCGAAATAACCACCAATGAAAACGCTTGTAATGACAGCAGCGCAGTAGCTCCAGATAGAAGGTGGCGCCATATTTTGAAAAGGCAGAAACCAGCAGAACAACCCAAATCACTCACAGAGAAGTCGTCTGATGAGAATCGGGATCCCGATCGAAAGATTTAACGGCAAACAACGAGGTAGTAAAGGTTTGTTAATTTATTTAATGTAGTAAATTCACTTTGTTTATTTAATTAATATAATTTAAGTTTTTTTAATCATTTTTCAACAAAATAAACATAGGCAGTATCTTTAAAAGGGCTCGGGCGCATTTTCATGCGCCAATATCGCATAGGCAAACTTTCGTATTTTTCTTCTCTCGGATAGTGGGCGACGGGCAAAGAAGATCTCTGCTCTTGTATTCTCACTCTGCTTGAAGAAATCACAGTGGGAAAAACAAAACTGCCAAAGAGATAAAACTTTTATTCATGTATTAAGCAATTTTCCTTTCTCAAGTTGAGGCGATCGTTGGGCAGCACACATACAGACTCGGTCCTCGGAGAAGGAAAAAAGAGAGATGAAATATAAGGTTATAAGATGGCAAGATTTTGCCATTATTTAAATCCATTAAAAAAAATGCTTTCTGTCACCGTATCATGTAAGAATTCTATCTGTAACTAGATCAAATTTTTACTCGCCACAGTAAAAATTCCACTCGCCAATGGCGAGCTGGCGAGAGGAAATTTCGCGCCCTGGCATTAGTATTATATATCTAACAGATGCTTGTATGAAATCCAGCATGTATCTGGTTTCTCTGGCCAGTAGAAATTTTGGCAGGGGCCATGAGGATGCATAAAGTGTATTTGAGCATCACCTTTTTCAAAACAGTTTTCTAAGATAACTCCTAACCAACATTGCTTATCATACATGCAAGCAACATAAAAACCTTTAGAAATGTTATTAAGACTAAATTTTTGACATGTTGCTTACCTACTGCAGATACTTCAATCTGATTCGATATGTTTGTATTTGTAGATACAATGGAAACTAAAAGCACAGATTTACTAATAGGAATAAATTTATGATAATCCCTGATACCCTCAATTTTTACAGCGAAAGTTAGTCTTTCAGAATGCAATGCTCTTGTTTCTGCTACATATTCTTCAGATGCAAAGAAAAACTTAATATTTTAAAAATTACCTGTGCAATATTGAAACAAATCATGTGAAGAAATTATCTGGTTCTGTAAGCAGACCTTTTATTTGTGCCTCCAGTGGCATCACAGGGGCTTTTGCCATGGGAGGTGGCAAAAAAATGTCACTCAGCATTTAGTTTGAAATCATCTTTATGTTGGCATAAATTAAAAAAGTTTTCTTGTTTTTGTACTGTGCTGAACTACCACCACTGAAATAAATTATTTTCTATATGTCTGGATATTGTGATGTTAAATATGGAATTACAGGCCTTTTAAAAGAAACTACTGCATCCGTATCATGTGTCAAACAGTCACTGATAATACATATAGAAAAAACATTTAGGTTATCATTTGGCCGAACATATGCTAAAAAAGGATGGAATATAGCTTGCATGTTTTCCCAGTGATATCCTTGTACTGCATCCTGTACAATAAAAGTAAAATTTTCAGAAAAATCAAGTAATAAAATGCACTCATCTGGTTTTAGTTCTGCTTTTCTTGTTTTTAAATACTCTGATTGAGATTTTGCAATGTAATGGTGTTTTGCCAAGGAAAAAATTTTCAATAAAAGTTCCGATTTAAAATCAGGTGCAGACAAAGTAATTTAATGAGTGTCGAATGGACTGTAGTTATCCACCGTCGAAATGTCACTTCAGATTCTTCATTAGAATCATTCATTAACATGTCTAAAAATTCTTCAAATACAGTTTGGAGTGGACACTGTGAACAAAATCCTAACATACATGCTTCATTGTTAATGTCACACACATAATGAGACAAAAAAAAAAAAAATAATCACTGATAGATGGTTTAATAGATTGTTTTAGAGATGCCATCATTAGCCTGTCATTTTGGTGAATCATACAGACATAGACTGAATGAGTTCCTGTACTACCAGCTAACACACACTACTTCGGTCGCAAATCAGCAAATTTAGATAATCCAATCTTGTGATTGGGATATTCTTGTTTAAAAAGTGTGTACACTTCTTTGAGATTACATAAAAGGAGGTGTTTCTGTTTTGTAAATATTCTATTTCTTCACTAAATACTAACTTGAATTTTTAAAAATTAAAAGGTTTCCTACATCTTTCTTTAAGATATCACAAAAATAGAGTACACATTAATTTTTGTTTTAATACCAGAATATAATAAAATCAGAATGTTGCTCCATTAACCTAATAACACTATATCTAAAAGTAACTAAGAAACGTTCAGAGGGTAAATAAAGTCTGATACATGTGTTAAACAATATTTATATAATATTCAATAAGTTTTGTTTTTTTTTACATCTTTTTTTATTAAGGTTAAGTCTGTGAGAGGGGAAGCACAAGCATATGGTATTAGAGAAAGACATGCATATACTGTCAGCAAGATATCTCTTTATGCAAATAATAACCAAAAGTAAACTCTTTTCCCGTGAATAGCTAACACATCAGTAGCTTATTTAAAAAAAAATAAAGTTTCTAGTGCTCCCCCTTTATGAGAAAAATGGCTGCCAAGATGGCCGAAATTGCATGTTTTTGCCCTATGGTTTGTCTTTAAGCTTAAATATTTCCAAGAAGGGGTGAGAAACCCAAGCATTTTATTGTGTAGTAGTTTATGGTGAACACCTGTACTCTACCAGAAAGTGAGTAAAACTTTGGTTTTATATTCCTTTTTTTGGAATTGATGTCTCAATTTTAGCAAAATCGGGAAAATCAAATGTTTGTGGTTGCAACTTCTAAGAGTACTGTACCTTAATGATTTTCATTATAAACATTGTAGTATTTTTTTCTGAATGTCTGGAATAACTAGTTTCTAACACTTTCATATTGCATAAATACAATTTTTAAGGAAAAAAAAAAATTAAATAACATCAATTTTTTGGTATTTTGAGGGAACTGGCAAACTTTGATGACCTGTATATCTGTAAATAAGTGGAGCAAGTAGTTAAAAATTTGGACTTTTTCATGCCTCTTTATCATCAATCTGTGTACCTAATTTAAAGAAAATCCGAGTTGGTCATGCAACCAACTTTTATTTTTTTAGGTGAGTTGGTATGGAATCATTTTATAGCATGTGCACACACAATGTAATGTTTGAATACAAGTCTAAATGGGTATTGCAGCCGACAAACAGAATTTTGAACATCGAAAATAAAGGTACAGTAGAGCCCCTCTCATTTGAGCCTCGATTAACTGAGGTAGTTTCAGGGTCCGCTTTACAATATTGGCAGCCCTAAGCAATAAATATTTGGAGGCCCCCTCATATAGATTATATGTCTCCCAATGTAAATTTTCCATGATTCTGATTCCTTCCCTACAAAAAAGAAATCACACAAGAAAAAAGCCTTTGGTTATAGGTTAGTATACTAAGACTCAACTTATTCTAATAATATAAGTGAATATAAATTTAAATAACTTTCGCATTTTTTAAAAATTGAATTGCACCGGACATATTTATGAATTTAAAAAAAAAAAAAAAAAATGACCAAAATTTAATTTTTTTTACTTGAGTGTACCAAAGATTCGATTGAAAAAATGCTTTAAAACTTCTGCCTATACCCACTGCCTGGACCACTTCGACCGATCCAGCTGGACCCTGAGACATTTGATCCATGACCTGTTGAAAGCAGAGGCTGAACAACTCCGATCAGTGGCGGATTTAAGGGAGGGGGGTAGGGGGCTAAAGCCTCCCCCCCCCAAAAAAAAAAAAAAAAAAAAAATTACTGACATTCACAATTGAATATTGCAATTTTAAAATTTTTATTAGTCTAGAATAACACTTTGAAAAATCTTAGTCCCCCCCCCCCCCCCCCCGAAAAAAAAGTCAAGTTCTGGATCCGCCACTGACTCCGATATCTTTACTCACTGGATCAAAATCAGTGCTGCCATCTATAGGCTTAGTTTGAAATTAGCTATAAAATATTACAGAATTAAATTCATTAATTAAAAATGTAATTTAACTATGAATAAAAAAAAGATGCATATCTATTTTTTTCTATTCTGCATAGTTGGGTACATATGCACTGAAATACAATAATAATAATTATATAATTCTTTTTTGAAAATTATTTAAATAAAATAATAACAATAAAATTTTAATTTTAGAAAATTTTCCAGCAAAATTTTTTTAATTATTTCCCTCAATTATGCATTATTGTATTTTAACGATATATTGTAAACAATTTCAAGTATTATTCTATGGATTTATTATCAAGCTAATTTTTGTTAACTATTTTTAATTTGGAATGCTGAAATTTAAAGCAAATATTTAGCATTCAAATATTTGAAGTAAATAAGAAGTAGGTTCAAAATATTTTGTTAAACTCAAAATTAAAAAAATGTTAGCAGAGAGCATTTTAAAATTTTATTTTATTAAATTTAAATAATATTCAATGAATTTTAATTTGCATTGTTGTATTATATTTCAATCCATTGCATGCATATATTTATAATTCTAAAACAATTATACAGTTATATAAAAAATAAAAAAATGCTGGTTGCATATTCGCGTTTGCAATGGCCAATAGATGGCAGAACCAGAGCAATAACCAATGGTCAATCATAGCAATGGATTAGTATATGGATCAAATGACTCAGAAAAATTTCTTGGGCGATTTGATACACGACCGGTTCACGGGATGCATTCTACTAGACAACTTTACTTTGATCCAGACCAGTCCATGAGACTGAACGCATTGTTCCAAGACCAATTAGATCGATCCTGGATCGGTCGAGAGCCTGAACACACCCATGGAGGAATAATATGAAAATAGAATTTTCAACTTATTCACCAGTAACTGATAGATCTTTTCAATTTATTCACATTTCACTCCCCCCCCCCCCCATTTTTTCAATTACCAAAATAAATAATTTACTTGTTTCAGTTTTTTAAAAAAGCTTTCATAAATTGTCATATTTTGTGAAATGTTCATTTTAAATTCATTCTCTCTGCAGAATATCAAAATTGTGATGGGATGTTTTCAGACTACAGTTGGCAGCAAAATTATTGGAGCACACATCCTCATTTTTCATGCTTTTTTTTCCCTAGTCTGATCCCCAACTTACTTTTTTGTAATAGCATAAAGATTAAGATCATGGCTCGACAAATATTTACTTCATAAAACAGTATTAGGTACACATCTTTTAAAAACGAATTATTGCTAGCACTTCAATAATTTTGTTGTCGACTGAACCCCTAAAGTTGAGTTCTAGATGGTCGTCAATTGCCCAATTCGTAGCTATAGAGGGACCTTAAAAAACACATCCAACCTCAGTCGTTTAAATTTACCTATTTTTATTGAGTGTTCGTTTCAGTTTTTCTGATTTTAGGAAATTTTCTTTTGAGATCTTTAATTTTTGTAGAAGGTCAGCCCAGTAGCAGAATTTTTTGTATCATTCTGCAGCACCAGTTTCAGAAGTCAAAATTTTTCTGCGACTCTGAACGACGCGAGCCAAGCTTTACTTTCATGATAAATTACTTTCTTGTTAAAGCAAAATTTGCATTTTAAAATATATGACAGATGCCTTTAATACATGCAGACAATAAATAAATGTTTACACAGCTTAATATTGAAACAGCAGTTAATGCAAGTTAAAAAGAAATGTAATACCTGAAAGCAAAAAAAAGTAACTTAAACACAAAAGCAAAAAAAGTAACTTAAACACAGTTCAATCTTTCAAAATTATTTTATATAACTAATGAAACATGGTAAACAATCAGAGTTATTAATAACTCTGCTAACTACTTTTGAAGTAACAGCATGTTTAAAAGTAACATTTGTTGAGACATACTTAAAATGTTGAAAGTAGGACATGCCATATTTTTCAACTAATGCAGCATTCAAAAATTTGCTTGTATGCTTAAATCCACTTTCAGGACCATTAAGGAAAACAAACTCGAGATTTTTTTCCGGTCGCATTTTTTCGTTTTCTTATGATTTTTTTTTTTCGTTTTTGTAAATTGGTAAATAAATCTGCAAACTTCAAGATCATTCTGCAAGCTTCAAGATAATTCTGCAGCGCTCGCTGCCGTGCTGCACGATTTCTGCTACCGGGAAGGTCAGTTTTCGAATCTGAACTTTTACTTAACAGAAAATACATTTTTCCATAGTCAATTGATGAATCTTGCATTTTTAAAATCTGTTATTGACAAAATGCGATTTTTATTTATTTATTTTTTTTTTTTTGTAGCCGATTGCCGAAATGAGGAACTTGTTTTCCACTACTAAATAAATAAATATGTACATTTACTATTTAATGACAAAATAAGCATTTTTTTAAAGCTAATTTCCAAAATAAACTATTATTACTCAGCAAAACAATGAATTTTCTCCTTTTCAGATATTTAATTTATATAATATGCCATATTTTTGCAAGGATGTTTACACAAATTGAGAACAGTCTGTAAGAATCTGACATGTGAATGAGGGTCCGCCGATATGAAATTTCAAGGTTTTGCAGAGCTTAGATTATATTGTTTAGTTTTATTTCAGGGGCAGATAAGTTAGAATTTTCAGGATCTCAAACCAGCTTAGTACTAAATATAAAAATGGAAATATCGAAATATAACAATAGTCCTTATGAATATCGAAATTTAAATTCTTCCCAGTTTGGATAGATTACCCCCCCTTTGGATAAGCCAGTGGATAACTTTGACAGATTTTACTGTACAGTACTTTGTTTTGTAATTTATATATGCATGTATTTTATTGCATTTGTAACTTACTATATTTAAATAATGTATTGTAATCGATGTATTATTTTACTTCATTCACCAATTTTTCATTCATTTTAAACTTTACTGTATATTTCCCCCTCAGTTTATAACAAAGTCCGTGTTTCTGAGTTTTTGATTATCCTCGGTTCACATTACCTTGGATAAGCAAGGCTCTACTGTATTTGCTGATAAATATATATTAGGGCTGTGCCGATTAATCGGTTCGGTTAATCGATCAATGCTTAGTCCCGATCAATGTTTTTAATCGAGTTAATCGGGTCGATTAATTCGATTAAAAATTTTCAAAATCCGATTAAAATTTTCAAACTACAAATTAAAGTAAAAATGCTGTTCTGCCTACAAAATATTTTTTCACATATTTTGCTAAGAAACACCCATCAAATAAGGAAAAAGCAATAAAAAAAAAAAAAAGTAAATAAATAAAAGTAAAACTTCTCAAAAGAAGTTGTTGCACTTTTGTTGATAGAGTAAAGGGGGAGGACAGTTGTTAAACTCCATGTGCATGCTGAAGCAACGCCACCTGTCTGTAGCCTTCTACAGAAAGTGTTGGCTAGGGTAATAGTATTCTCAGAAACAAGAAGCTTTCAAAAAATGGAAATGCTGAAGATAAAAAAAAAAAAAAAAAAAAAAGAAGGGATTGAGATTTCCACCATTCTTCTGATGGGGGAAATGTCAACAGAGTTTCACAATATCTTCAAACGTTTTTTGTCTGTAAAGAATTGCTGATAGTAACTATTGAAGTAGAAACAGCAAATAACATTCTGTGTTCTAGTCCGAAGTGATAAAGAACTATAAAATATAAGAATTTCAGATTTTTATAATGATACGGAATTTTGAGAATTCATTTAAAAATAGTGACAAGCGTGATGGACAAGGCCTGCAAATATAAAACTAAAATATGTGTAAATTCATTTAATGTTTCTTTCAAGATGAATTGAAAAATTAATTTATTAAAAAAAAAAATTAAATAAGTGAAAAATATATATAAAATTAGCACTTAATTTCACCAATTATTACTCTGAAATTTGATTTAAATTTCAGCTATGAAACAGATATAATAGATTAGACAAAAATTTTTGAAAAGAAAAAAAAAATTTTTTCAGTCAAACTAATGAATAATATATCTATATATACACACACAATATGAGAGTTTTATCCATCATTGAAATAAAATTATAAAAATAAAAATAAAAAATTAAAACCGATTAATCGATTAATGAACTACGATTAACCCTGTTAAAACTCTTAATCGATTCCCACCCCTAATATATATATATATATATTCTTTAAAATCATTTCAGCAAGTCAGTGTGTTTAAAATTGCAACCCAAACTTAAGCATGCAATTTTAGCATTTATGTCTACAAAATGTCTATGCACTAAATCAATGATGCTGTATGAATTTAAATTCACTTGTACCATTTATCTTGTATTGTTTTCGAGATAGGAATGTTGACTTTGCATTTTTCACCAAGTTGTGTGGAAGTAGTTGCATCTAGTAGCACATAGCCACTTCACTATATTTAGAAGACACCACCTTTTATGACTAGCTGCAGCCCAGTTTTCATCATTTACAAAGAATGGAACAGATTTTATTGACAGCCAATAATTATATACATATACCAGGGGTGATTGTGTGTAGGATTTTTCCTACAAAAACTTTACTTGTGATTTATTGGTTACAATTGTAAAAAAAAAAAAAAAATATAATCATATCCTGGTGCTTTGTTCCTTTCGTGTAATTTCATGATTTTTGGAGTTGAGTCACAATCAGCCCTGATATATATGTATAATTTTTTTGGCACTAGGCTTATAGTTATATAGAAATTCTCGTATTTGCATACATTAATCAATCACTGCTCCTGAAGAAGTACTGTTTTAATGTATGCTTTCTTTCTTGGATTTTGAATATATTTTTTAATTACACCTTCCTTTACTTCTTTCTTCAACTTGTAAAATGTTTGAAGAAGTTTTTCATATGTATACTAAGTACACACAGTAAGTATATATAATATGTCGGTTTTTTGCATACCTTATTTAGTTAATGCTGTAGAAGGAATAGTTTTAGTGTTAATGTATGTTTTCATTCTTGGATCTTGTTGATATTTAATTAAATCTTCCACTTCTATATATTCAGGGTGTCCCATAAATAGCACCCAAACTCTGCACAGCCAGATTTCTCGCTGGGAGTATATAAAGAAATGCCCAAAGAACTGTACCTGTACAATCCATAGTTTACGAGAAAAATATGAAAAACAAAGTACGACCTCAGCAAAATTATTCGATTGCTAGCAATGATTCCTATATAAACTAGTTGGCATAGGTGGACTCTGCTCAGTTCCCCATCATGTATATGTTCTCATAAATTTCTAGTGCGAGACATATTATAACCATGTTAAAAGAAATGAATTTGACCAAAGCTTGGTACAGTGACAATATGAAATCCCCACCTAATAGGCTATCCACCGTTCACTTCGATATATTTATCTCATTCTAATCTATTAATTTATTTTATCAGGGTCAATTCCGTTGTTTAGTTTTCATGCTACTGTTTCCAATGCAATAATCCTCAAAAATTCATATTTATATGAAAAATTTACAATTTCGATATGTTGATAAAATTGTAAATTACGAATGATTTACGAAATTTTCCTTTTTGAATATTTGTATTCAATCATGTTCAAACAAATATCATAAATGTAATTTTGAAGTTGTCTAATGTATTTATGATCCTCAAAATGGAAATTTATGCTCAATTTTGCTTTATTCTGACATGTTAAGTAAATCGTAAATTCCAAATAACTTACGAATTTTTTAAAATGGAAAAACCATAGTCTATGATATTCATGCCAGTATCCTAAATAATATTTCGAAAGTGGTTTGACATCTTTACGATGAAAATATCCCTCAAAATTGACGTTTATGTGAAATTTTGCCCTATACTGCCATGTTAAGAAATTCGTAAATTTCCAATAACCAGGGGTCTCAGCGGTCACTTTTTTCACTAAAAAGTCACTTTTTTTCATTTGGTCACTTAAAAGTCACTTTTTTTGTCACTTGGTCACTTTTTCCACTTTTTTCAGTTAAATTCTTATAAAATCCTTCTTATCCTTCTTTTTTCCTCCCAAAGTTTAAAATTGATTGATAATTTTTTTCCCTTTTAATGTAAATTTTTTTTTGCCAAACATATGATACTGCGCAAAAATTAGAAGCTTCTGATCTAGTAGTATTAATAAGAGAAATGTGGGAAGAACTGGTTTAGCCTAAAAAGTTTCTGGCCAAGCATATGATACTGTGCCAAAACTAAAAGCTCCTATTCTTGCTCCTCTTCTCCTATCCTGCATCCCTTTCGCTGTATAACTCTGCTGATAGAACTGCTAAAGCCGAATTAATTTGGGCAATGAAATGTATTGTAAGCAATTATTCAGCCGATTCCTGTAATGGAACTGCTGAAGTGTTTAAAGCTATGTTCTCAGAGTCTTTACTGGATGATTTTAATTTTAGTGCAAGTAAATTTTCTTATCTTGTTACAGAAGCGTTGGGTCCATATTTTAAGAACAAAATGTTGGAAGATGCCTACACATCATATTATTCTGTGCTTTTTGATGAAATGACTAATAATGAGAGCAAAAAAGAATTGCAGATTGCTATAAAATACTGGTCTAAAGAAAGAAATGAAATTGTTTTGATGCATTTAGATTCTGTATTCATGGGAGGTGCTACTGCTGAAGAGTTGAGCTCTAATATTTTAAAGTGTTTGGATGGATCAGCACTGTCGCTCAATAAACTTATTATATGATTGGTAGTGATGAACCTCCAGTGAATGCCAAAGTTTTTAGAATAATAAATGAAGAAGTTGAAGCAATACCAGGAAGAGAAAAGGGTCTTCTTAAAGTGGGAACTTGTAATTTGCATGTATCAATAATGCGTTCTGAAAAGGATTAGAAGTTTATGGATCTGATGTTTCAGACCTTATCTTAAGTCTGTACGATTTTTCCGTGGTTGGCCTTCAAGAATGGAGGAATATGAAGACATACAGAAAAAGAAAGATGTTCCCTTACACAAATTCATTAAACATTCCTCAGTACGATGGTTGACATTAGAAGGAGCAATATCTCGTGTTCTAGAACAATGGCCTGCTATTATTTAATATTTTTTACATTATTTGCCATCGAAAAAAAGTCAAAAACATCTTTACATGAATTGTCATAAGAAAATACACAATTTAGTATCAGACAAAACTATAAAAATTCAGTTAATATTTATTCTATCAAGTACTCAGCTGTTCTCAAAGTATTGCACTATATTCCAGAAAGAAGAACCATTGATTCATGTTTTATATGATGGGTTAAAGGAATTGTTAGTCACAGTTATGAGAAGAAAAATTCAGTGGAAAAAACAGTTAAAAATGAAGATTTTGAAACTGCTTTTGATGAAGTCAATCTTCTGTTAAGTAAAGATATTATTTGTGGGGATGCAGTCGTCAATGAATTACGGAATATGCCTGAAAACCTTCGAAAAGAATTTTTAAATAATGTTCGAAGTAATTATATAAAAGCTGGAGAATACTTAAACTTAGTTAACAAAATCTTCCAAGAAAACAATAATTTGAAGTATTTTACATTTCTGAATTTCAATGAAATCAGCAAAGAAGAGAGCTGCAATAATATTGTTAAGATTGCCAAATCTTTGCCAGGCTCTCTGAAACACAACCATGCTAATTGATGAATGGCATCTTCTTCAATTGGAGGAGCTTCCTTTATCTTCAAATGTCAGAATTGATCATGCATGGCAAAAAATATTCGAAATATAAAAAAATGCAATGGGTGAATTAAAATATCCAGTTATCCAGGAAGTCGTCAAAATCTGCTTGGCAGTATCGCATGGCAGTGCTGACATTAAAAGAGAGTTTTCAGATTCCAGAAGAATAATATCGGAAGATCGCACAAAAATGCTTGAAAGAACTTTGAATGCAAAACTGCATGTATTAGCTGAATTAAAGTTTTATGATTATAAACCTGAGCTGGTACCTGTAACCAAAGAACTTTTCGTTTTAGCTAGGAGAGCTTTTTCCAAGTATAAGCTATATCTTGAAGAGGAAAAAAAGAAGAACTGCTGATGAAAAAAGATGAAGAAGAAAATAATAATAAGAAATCAATAGAGAAAAATTTAAAAAACATTGATGAACTTGAAACCAAATTAGTTGAAGCACGAAAAGTGGAAAATGCTAAAGGAAAAGTTAGTGATAAATTGCTGAAAGAAGCCAATGATAGATTAAAAAAAAGAATAAAAAATGAAGATCTTCAAGAGTTAAGAATTGCTCAAGCCATGTTGGAAGGGTTGAAAACTGTAAAAGAAGAAGAATATGCACAACGGGAAAAAAAACCTCAATTGAGAAAAAATTGCAGAAAAGAAAATCTGCAATTTTAACAAATTTTGTTACAAAAAAGTCAAAAACTCAATGAATACTTAACGGAAAACAACTTTTCGTGTATAATTATTAAAAAGCATATTTTTTTCTTTTCTTTTTCTTTTTTTGATATTATATAGAACAATGTTGCTCTCTAAAATATATATTAAGATCCTTTTTGTAAAACATTTTGTCTTTCATGAAAAAGTGGTTTCATATAGTATTTAGGGGGAAAAAAATATCAAATAATAAATGTAATTGCCATTCGCGCGGTATTCTACTGGAATATCCTGCATTTGGAAAAGTATGTTCTATATGCATATTTGTTTATAGATATATTTCAATTCTAAATATAGTTCATTTGATGAATGAATAATATTCTTTTTTTTTAATGAATTTGTGTTATTACTGTAATAACTGATAAATATAGTTAAATTTTACACCAAGACAAACTCTTGTATTACGTAAATAAGGTTGTTATTTTGGTCACTTTAAAGTCACTTTTTTCAGAAAATTGGTCACTATTTCCACTATTTTTGAACTAGGTTTGTGCTGAGAACCCTGCAATAACTTACGAAATATTTATATTGGAAAATTCATAGTCATAAATATTCATGCCAGTGTCCTAAATAATATTTCAAAAGTAGTCTGACGTCTTTACCATGAAAATATCGCTCAAAACTAACGTTTATGTAAAATTTTACCCTATACTGCCATGTTAAGAAATTCGTAAATTTCCAATAACTTGCGAAATTTTCAAAGTAGCATATTTATAGTTACTGATGTTCATTCCGGCATCAAAACTGATATTTTAAAACTGGTATGATATTTTTACAGTAAAAAGTTTCCATTTAATGCACGTTTAAGTGAATTTTTGTCCTATTCTCCTATGTTAAGAAAATCGTAAATTTCTAATAACTTGCGAAGTTTTTTAATTCGAATGTTCCAAATAAATAGGGTTCTTGCCAGTATCGAAAGTAATATTTTAAAACTGATCTGACCTCTCTGCGATTATTTGTTCGTGAGATATCGTGTTAACAGACTAACAAACTAACGGACTAACACACTAACGGACTGACCCACTAACACACTAACAGACACCCTACAGACAGACACCATAGAAATTTTGTCATTTTCAGATTCCTCACACCTGAAAACGTGTAGAAAAGTAAAAAAACTGAGGTCGAAAATTTTCAGGATTACCTAAGTTCCCCATACCTATAGTATGATGGGGAACTAAAAAGTACACTTAATACTGTTTTGTTAAATAAATTCTTGTCGAATCATGTTCTTAGACTGACTAAGAATATGACTGGACAAGAATCTATTTAACAAAGCAGTATTAAGTGTACTTTTTTTATATAGGAATTATTGCTAGCGCTCAAATAATTTTGTTGCTGACTGCATTTTTCTCGCAAACTGTGGACCGTACAGGTACAGTTCTTTGGGCATTTTTTATGTACTCCCAACAAGGAATCTGGCTCTGCAGCATTTGGTTGCAGTTTATGGGACACTTTGTATGTGTGTGTGTGTATGTGTATTTTACCTTTTTGTATCTTACTATTATTATTTTTTTTTTTTCAGGTTATATTCTGCATGTGCACATTAGGAAAAAGATATTATCTGGCACCAGTTTTCAATACAACAATAGATTTTCAGAAACTATGTGAAAGATGGATTTCGAAAAAAGGAGTTTTCTGTGGGGCATATATAATTTTCATATGCTGCCTGCTTCATTTGAAGAACCATTATGCAGCCCAGAATTCAGTGCTGATGAATTTGGACAAAGTAAATTTTACTTAGAATTCTATGGAAAAACTTTTAACGAAACAGATAAAATTGACTATGTATCGATCTATTTTGCTCGCCATTCATCAGACTATGGACCAAGACATATGTTTCTTCAATACAAAATATCAATACTTGATGCCGATAAAAAACCTACAAAATATTCATACTCTGCAGAATCCAAATTTAGAAAAGGAACCATTTGTGGGCAGTATGATTTTATGAAAAGATTGGACTTATTAAAGTTCAAGAATTGTTTTTTCATTAAGTGTGAATATGCTGTAGCATGTGATGATTGGTCTGCTGATATAAAGGTGAAGGATCTTGAAAGCCTGTCTCAGGACTTTATGAGATCTTTAGATGAGAATCAGCATGGTGATCTATATTTAAGATCATTAGATGGAGCTCTTTTCAAAGTACATAAAGCCGTGGTAATGAGCCGGTGTCCGAGTTTGCTCAAATCTATGAGCGAGAGAGATAGCAATAAAGAAATTAAAGTTTATGCTTACTCATATACTCTCAGCTTTTTGTTAAAATACATTTATTCTGGAAAAATAGACTTTGAAAGTGCAAAATCCATAGAATATGACGCTTTAAATGAGCTAGACATTCCGCATTTACAGCAACTAATTTTTCCTATGGTTCATGCTAAAATATGTAAGACAACTGTAAGAAAGCAATACTTTTCTTTTCCGTGGGTAGTTCGAAAAAACAATTTGAGAAAAAATATGAAATGGACAAGAAACTTTAGCTGCGATGACTCACTTGGTTCTACAAAAATAACTTTTTCAATGGATGTTGAAAACGATTTTCTAATTCAAGATCATATAACGTTTCGTGTAGAGATTATGTCTTATGAAGAATCGATTCACATGATGTGTAAAATACACATCGAACATATAGGATTTGCAGTTGTATCTGAATACGATTTTGATGAAAAAAATGAATGGGTCATAAACTACCCTATTAATGATATTCTTGTTAAGCATCATTCAAAGAATGCTTTGAATATAAATTTTGAGTTTGAAATATCAAATGGCCAGAATTATACAGAAATAGTACATAATGAATCTCCAAAACTCGAAGAAAATCCTTCAGCATCAAACTTGTGGCTTTTACAAGAAGATTTAAAAAATCTTTATAGGAATAGAAACGGAGGTGATGTAATTATTACTGTTGAAAATAAGAGCTATCTTGTCCATAAAAACGTCCTCTGTGCTAGATCACCAGTATTCTCCAAAATGTTTGAGCATGATATGCTAGAGAAGCTGACCGGCAAAGTTCTAATAGAAGACATTGATGAACCTGTATTTACAGCAATGTTGTCCTATATGTATTGTGGAGAATTAGATGTTGAACCTAAAGAACTTTCATTTGTTTTCAACTTATATGCTGCTTCTGATAAATATGAGATACTGGCACTTAAAAACAAGTGTATTGCATACTTTAGTCATATACTGGATGTGGAAAACATTGGTACTTTTTTAAGTTTAGCAAATATGTGTACTGATAAAGAGTTGGAAGATGTTGTGATAAACTATATATATTTGAATGTAGACAAAATTGTGCGTTCCAAAGAATGGCATGAAGCATTGAAAAGTAAGCCATGGGTAGATATTGCGTGTATAAGAGAAATCTCCTATTATTGCTCTGAAAGAAAATTGATTGTCATGAGTACGTTATTTTTATTGCACTGCAATGAACTGCCTAAAAAATTGCAAAAAATAGGATTTATTACTGAGTTGTATAATATTGCCTTCAAATATCAACTGCAATATTTAATAAGACATTGTTTTCTTGTTTTTGACAAAGTAATTAAACCAGAAAATTTTAAAAAATTACTCATAGTAGCACATGAGAATAAAGACTGGTATCTCAGAAGATATGTGAACGACTTCATATCTTTGAATAAAATCGAAATTGTATGTTCAACTGAATGGAAAAAACTGATGCACAAAAATGTGGATTTTTGTACAGATATGGAAAAGATAACTCTAGTAGGTCAAGACATTGATCCTGTGGTAGTAACAAGTTTGTTACATATTATTTATATTGGAAAATTTGATGAAAAAATGGATTTAAATTCTCTTATAAACTTGTATTTTGAAGCTGATAAATATCAACTCGAACAATTAAAATATGATTGCAGTCATCAATTTAAACGAGTTATTAATAGAGGAAATCTTGCTTTATTCCTTTCCCTTGCACATAATGACAAGGTTTTGAAAGAATGTATTGGGGATTTCTTATATTTAATATAAAGACAAATTTTCTTAATATTTACTTAAATATTTCACATGTGGCCAAGGGACTTGAACACCAATTATAATGACTTTGTTTTATCTCATTTATTGCAGAAAAAATAGGGGGGGGGGTTGAAGATTATATTATAAAATTAGTTTTGCCATTCAGCAAAAAATAGTGAAGAAAATGTTGTCAAATACTTATTGAGATACCAAAGAAAAATACTTTCTCTATATTACATATAGAAGAAAGTAAAAACTTTATAGCAAAATATTCAGAATTTCGTTACCTTTCAATTCCCATAAAATTTATAATTTAGAAGAATGGAAAAGAAATGGTAAGCGAAAAACTGAAAAACAACCTACAGTGTAAAAGCACTGCTGTTAAAGAACTTGGATCCAGATAATGGCATTTATGTTGTTGTATATATATTTTTGTATGGATATTTGGAAAAAATAAAAGTTGTTAATTTTTTATAGATTCTTGACAAAATATAATTTACAGTATTTAAAATATGAATACATTAATTACAGTAATTCTATCTTAATTCTAGAAAATATTGGTTTTTTTTTTTTTTTTTTGTGCTTTTACAAAACAATGAATCAAAGAAAACATGCATAGAAAATTTTGCCACTTCAAATACAATATTTGTTTTTAGTTTACTTGAATATATATTTATGCCGGTGAATTGAAAACAAATTTAATAAAAAAGATGTTTTTGGAATCAGAATGTATGCATAATGCAGGGGTGAAACTTTTCAGGGATTACCCTTAAATTCTGAGTTTTTAAAAATTTTGTTTTCTCTGAATATCTTGTTAATTATTTTGATTTTATAGAATTTTCTCATTTTGAATGTTTAATTTGTCTTATATTAAAAACACTTTAACTATCCTTTATTATAAGTATTTAATACTTTTAATAATAGCCCGTATCATGTATCTCTAAATAATCTCCCCTTCTTATTTATTCTGTAGCCAAAATAATACTTTTCAGGGTTTTTGCATATTAGGTAGTTTCACATTACCCATATATGAAAAAAAAAGTATTGCATTTAGGCTAAATTTCTGAAATTGAATTTTTGCTTTATTTACACATTTTGAGGTCCCCTGTTCCTGAAAATCAGGTTTATAGCAATTGATCTGTGAATTATCAGCTAAGGACAAATATATATTATATTAGCAGGAAGCCTGAACTTAGGATTCATAAAAGCATATTTTTTGTATATTGTAGAGTATAGAAATCATTCACTATTTGTTTATAAGGAAACTGTTAGAAAAAATTGACTTTAAATTCTCATACGGTGTGCAAAAATTATTCTGCTTCGGCTTTGTGTTGTGAATTAAATTTATGTGGAAATAAACGTTTCCTAGTAAGTTTAATACGTGGTTGACAAGTTTTTGACAGTTTAAACTGTCATGTCAAAAACCTCAAATTTTACACCTCTTGGCATATTTTAAACAGTAAAAAGTCACATTTATTATAGAAAAGTAAAAAAAATGTAATCTTAAAAAAGTACAGTTTATATCTGTACTGATAAGTACAGAGAACTCAAACTCAAGATGTCGATTTTGAGTTAATTACATAGTCAGACTTAGAAAAAAATTCTCTATTGATTGGTATAAAGGATTTAAGTCTATGTCATTTAGTCTCTGAGAAAATCCATTGGTGAAAATGATTCAAATCAAAAATTTATTGTTAATGTTTGGTGTAAAATATTTAATTCAATTTTTTCCCTTTATTAAATGAAGGTTGACAATCACTGAACTGTATAAAGGGTATAAATCAACATAATCCCATTTTCCTAATCGATTCTTCTGATTTGTTTTTAGTTAGTTTAACTTTATTTTTTGTCTCCTGAAAAATCAAGTATGGACTTAAATCCTGTATACTTATCAGTACAGATATATTTCCCAAGGTTAAAAATTTTTAGAACAGTATTATGTGTTTCTTATGAATGCCAATGACTTCTATTTAAATACAAAAAAAATTATATTCATTATCTTTACAAAATGCAAAAATTTAACTATAAAAATTTGTATATTCTAAGGCGAATTACTTAATTATTGCATTTTAAGTTGTCAGAAATTTTACGAAATCTAATTTTCAAAAAGGAAGTTCTAGTAAATGCATATTGATTGGTAATTAAAAAGGTGCTGTAAGTAATTTATCCCAATGAATGAAATTACTGTGCTGTTGAATAATAAAGCATGTCCTTTTATTTTATTAATGTTGCATGATTAAAATTTCTAAGGTATTGCATGACTAGTTGAACTAAATTTTTAATATGAATTACACAATGCAATTTTAAACTAAATGTTTTTAACTAAGAAAATGATGGACAGTTTACTTTTTTGTAAATTACAGTCTTAAAGGTATGAAAATTTACATTTAATTGCAGTGAAATGCAATAATATTAAATACATTAAAATTTCTCAAACTGTATTTCTTAATAATAATAATAATAATAATAAATAAATAAATAAAATTTTCTTTAATTATTTCTTTGCTAATTTTTTAATTTTATACCTCGATTTTACATTATTATAATTTAATAATATGTTC
Source organism: Salticus scenicus (assembly GCA_963930645.1). Taxonomy (NCBI): domain Eukaryota; kingdom Metazoa; phylum Arthropoda; class Arachnida; order Araneae; family Salticidae; genus Salticus; species Salticus scenicus. The sequence continues at coordinate 89,243,526 of OZ005650.1, read as the reverse complement.
TAAAATATCTGGATATTTTATTAATTTTTTGATAGGTTAATTAAAAAAATTAAAAAAAAGTTTGAATGCTGAAAATTTTCATTAAAATTTCAATATTCTACTTAATTAAAAAAAAAAAAAATAGTCTATAACTGAATGCACAAATACATACTAAACCTAATATTTTAGTATATATTTTTAAGCCAGAATGAATAATAATAATTTGCAACATTTTTCAAAAAATTAAAGAATTTGATTTTTTTTTTTTTTTTAATTTAATTAATTAGTTTTAAAGAATTTTTAATATACTTAAGTGAATTACTATAATTTTAATCTATATATGGAAATTTTCATAGCTCTAAGACAATTTGCATAAAAAGATTTCTAATGTTTACACTCCCCTTAAGACTATGCATTGATATATTTCCTAATACAATCTTTCAAATTATTCAATTATATTTTCGATAAATTTTTGATTTTGATAAATGTATCCTAAAACTGGTATATGTATATATATATATAATTAATGTTAATACATAATACATTGTAACTTAAAAATATGCATAAAATTATTTTAGATTATAGTTTCTATTTTTCTTCTGTGGTTTTTGACAGCTTTTGATGGTTAAAACCAGTTTTTGATGTCAAAAAACCAACCCTGGTTAGATATTTCTCAATGCGTTTCCTAAAATTCTATCATAAATTAATGAGGAAACAAAGTTGTTATAACAGCAATTAAAATAATAAGAATAGTAAAATAAATCAATAAAATAAAAATCTATTTAAGAAACCACTCATATGAATAAATAAATGTATACTGCCAAAGTCTGAAACTTCTATTAGTTTTTTTTAGCATTTTGTTAAAATATGTTGGTAAGAATTTCACTAAAAAGCAGAAATTGGATTATTTCACTAAATATCTCTATAGAATAATGTAATGTTATATTAATGAGCCTCTTAATTTTTAACCAATTATTCACAGGCAAAATTTTAAAAATGACAGAAAATGTCAGAAATCATTATTTAATACATTTGGATTTAACTTCTGTTTTTTGATGATTGAATTTAAATGTAAAAATATTTCAGAATTTACTTCATAGAAGCATTTTCAACACAAGTATTGCTCAATGATTTACTCCTACCCATTATTCCTCGCCTTTCAAATCACTTTTTCATTTTGCATATAATAACATGGGCATGGCTGCCTCTTTTTACTTTCTGAACATACATATATAGTAACGGGTCCTGGATTCCTGCAACAGCTGGCTCCAAAACAGCTGAGTTTCCTGTTATGATTGACGAAGAGTGCAGAATCTTACCGGAAGGATGCAACTATGACGTTAGACGCTACTTCCGGAACACGCGTCTGCTGAGAGCGTTCGGAGAGAGAAAGTTAGTTGATGGACGAATGGACGGCGAGGACTGCACATCGACAATCGCACCTCTTGTTTTAGACGACGTTTTAGCTGTGCTGGAGCTTTGTACGAGACCGCATACTTTTTTTTAAAGTGACCGAAAACAGAAGTTATGAGTGATTTGTTTGTGCCGCAAACTGTGTTAAACGAACTATTGAACGAACATTTGATCAGCAGTATTACTTTAATTCATATTAACGTTCTTTGTATATTTGTACATAATACCTTAATTTTCTATTAAATTTTAAATGATTAGTAATTAATTGAATTAGTAGTTTTGTGTTTTAAAAGCCCACACCAATCGGCCATCCCACAAAAAGTCAGAAGTGGGATGGATCGTGAATTTTAATTTAGCGTAAATTTCAATAGAACGTTAAAAAAAAAAAAAGAACTATTTTTACTTTTATAAAATGTGAACTCTTTATTTAATAGACTATTTTAAAACTTTTGCGAACTTTGTTTCTACAAATGATGATGCGCCTGGACTGATAAAATATAGATTGATAAACATAAACTTTGTGTTTTAATTAGACTTTTACTTTATTAACTTTAAAAGAACTGTGTCGACATTTCTTCGCATGCTTGATCATGTTGTGAACGGTGGTCAAAATACAGAATGTTTTGCCTGATTTAAATTCTCGCTGGATAAATAAGTGTATAAAGTGTGATATGTTCTGCAAAGTGTTCAAGGATTAAAAAGCGACAAATCGACTAGACGGAAATTTGAGCCAGAAATTTGGAACAAAAAGCACCTGCTGTTTCTACTCTACGAAGGTACGTAAGTTTTGTTTTGTTGCATGATGGTCTCACTTGGGAACATTCCTAAAATTGGTGTTGCACTAGGGACGGAGAAGTATAATAAAATTAAAATTCTGCATCGGTTTTTATTCAATGACGAAGGTGATCGAAAAAACAGTTGCAGAATAAAAAAATTCTCCGGATTTGAGTTTGTCGTTGATGACGAAAATTATATTGAAAAACAGAAGTTTATAGACGATAATTTCTCACTAAATGAATTAATAATAATCTGTAATATATTAAATGTCCCTTTTGATGGGAGCAAAGAAGAATTAAGAGATAGATTGTTATTAAATTTATGTGATATAGAATTATTAAAACAGGATTGATTCCTCGGTGCAATGCCATAAAAATAATGATGATAAATGCCATAATGATAAGGATAATAATGATGATAATGTTATTGATAATTATGATAAAACTAAAAAGAGTAACATTCATTATGAAAATAGTAAGAATGTTGGAACGCATGGTGCAGTTATATCATTCAATGACTTTGAAAATAGTATTTCAAAATTTAGCGGTGAGCCGCATGAAAACATAATTGAGTGGTTTACTGAATTTGAAGAATTAACAGAAATGTTTAATTCTAACGAACTGCAGAAAATTATTTTTTGTAAACGATCTTTGAGCGGAAACGCTCTGCTATTTATTAAGTCTGAAAAAGCGCTACTTACATCTAAAAAACTAAAAAAAGCGCTTATTGATGAATTCAAATTTTAACTCTGCCTCATTGCATGATATCTTAAGAAAAAGGAAAATTAGAGGCAATGAGTCCATTACAGAATACTTTTTTAAAATGCGTGAACTATGCTAGAACGGGCACATTGATAATGCCACTCTAATGCACTATGTGATCCAAGGGATTAATGATAGATCAGAACATAAAATTATGTTGTGTGGGGCTAGAAATTTACATGATTTCAAAGAAAAAATTAAATTATATGAAGCATTTAAAAGAGACAATGATAAAAATAAATTTAAATTTGATAAAGTAGATAATGCAAAACCGAAACACATAGCATATAACGTACATGAAAAATTTAGTCCTAAAAGTGAAGTAAACAAATTTTGTTTTAATTGTGGTGATAAAAACCATTTGTCTAGGGATTGCCCTCATAGAATGAAGGGTCTGAAATGTTTTTCCTGCAAACAATTTGGGCAGAAAAGTTCGGAATGTCCGGGTTCAAAACCCGAAGTTGAGGCATTGTGCATTGGTGTAAATCAAAACATGAATAAATTTATACAAATAAACAATGTAAATTTTACAGGCATAATTGATACGGGAAGTGAAGCAACACTGTTGCGCAAAAATGCATTTAATAAATTGAATGTTGACAGATTAAATCTTATGAGTACTACTTTGAAGGGGATCGGGAAAAGTTCCATAAAGCCGTTAGGTTCATTTAGTGCTGATCTAAGAGTTGATGAATTTGAAAGTAAAACTGATATTTATGTTGTAAACAATGATGTAATATCCTATGACATGATAATCGGCATGAATGTGTTGATGTTAAGTGAAACGACGATAAATGAAAAGGGTATCTTTATGAAAAATAAATCTAGCTCACTTGAAGTAAATCTAGCAACAGTTCTTCCAGTAAATGCATATGGAAACGAAATTAAGACGAATGTTGTCATTGATGCTCCCATTAACTGTACAAACAAAATTGTTGAGAAATCCCCAGAAATAAATGAAATATTAATTTGTGTTGAAAAATGTGAAAATAAAACCCCTCAATCTGTTATGCTGTCAAAAAAATCATTAGAATCTCCCGAAAAAGCCGTAAGTGAAAATGACGACGACGACGAAAGTGATGACGATAAAAAGATGCTTTTAGAGGACGATAATAGTGTAGATGATGACAGTGAGGAAGAGGAGGAGCCTCGACAAAAGAAACAAAGTCAGACGAGTATTTTCCAAATAGATGATGACAGTGAGGAAGAGGAGGAGCCTCGACGAAAGGGACGAAGTCAGACGAATATTTCCCAAATAAAGTCGCTAAATCAAGAAAATACTTATTCAAAGAAAGATGAAAAACGAGTCCTTCTTGAAAAAAATTCACAGTTAGCCGAAGAGTTGAAGGAAAAAGTTGAAGAAAATTCCAAACTCCTTAAAAGAAAGAAATTGAGAAAAAAGTCAGTGACGATAGATTCCATTGAGTGCAAAAGACAGAATATCCCAAAAGAAGAGACTGCCGGTATAAATTTGAGAAAATTGTTTATTCCACCACTTCCATTAACGACTACAATTAGTGAAATAGTTGCATTATTTCCCAAAGCTGTGCAAATACAATTAGAAGTTTTCCCTGCATATAAAAGTGCTACTATAGACTTTATGACCGAACATAATGCTGCAGAGGCCTTAAAAGACATTAAAACTGAGAATGATCAATTAGAATTTCTCGAGTTCGAGTTCCAAAATAACTTTGAGTCCCAAAGTAAAGATTTGCGTACATATGACAAAGAACAATTTATCAAAGTTAAAAAGAAAAATAAAGCAAAATATAAATTGAGTAGACAACCACCAAAAACTGGTACAATAGGCGACCAAGTTGCCATTAAACCAAAACTGATATACTTTTGTAACTGTGGGACAGTGAAAATAAAAAATGAAAATATTGATGATATGATTGGAAATGGATGCCATGAAGACCCCCATTGCACATCCACTCATACCAGATTCCTCAAACGAGGGATCACTTAATTTTTTTAAAAAAAAAGACTATCAAATTTGAAATGTACTGTAAATAAGTTTGTTATTATTTTGTGTTGATTTTGTGTTTGTTTTTTCTTTTGTATTTTTCAGTGTGGCCGTCTGGAGGACCAGTCGACGCAGGATGGCCGAGCTTATAGTAACGGGCCCTGGCTTCCTGCAACAGCTGGCTCCAAAACAGCTGAGTTTCCCGTTACGATTGACGAAGAGCGCAGAATCTTACCGGAAGGATGCAACTATGACGTTAGACAGATGCTACTTCCGGAACACACGTCTGCTGAGAGCGTTCGGAGAGAGAAAGTTAGTTGACGAATGGACGGCGAGGACTGCACATCGTTGATCGCACCTCTTGTTTTAGACGAAGCTTTAGCTGTGCCGGAGCTTTGTACGAGACCGCATACTTTTTTTTAAAGTGACCGAAAACAGAATTTATGAGTGATTTGTTTGTGCCGCAAACTGTGTTAAACGAACTATTGAACGAACATTTGATCAGCAGTACTACTTTAATTCATATTAACGTTCTTTGTATATTTGTACATAATACCTTAATTTTCTATTAAATTTTAAATGATTAGTAATTAATTGAATTTTAAAAGTTTTGTGTTTTAAAAGCCCACACCAATCGGCTATCCCACATATATATAAAAAAAGTATTGTAATCATGAAAAAATTCCATAATAATAATAAAAAAGATTGAAAATTTTTCTCATGAAAATCTATAATTAAATATTAAGTAATATTCACTAATTATTAGTATTAATTATAAAATATCATTAATTATGAACATTTATAAGATTTAAGTTTTGGCTTTAAGTAGGTGATTCGTTCATTTGGCATTAAAAGAAAATTTTGCAATAACCAACAGGGAATGCTTGAGCCCCATGAGCCCTTCTCTTTTTTATGCTCCTCATGCCAATTAGAATTTTTCGTTTAGAATTTTCCATATTTTTCTGCGAAACTTGTGTGAATACGGGCTAAGAGCCTTAGAGAGACTTCCATGATTCCACCCAGACCTAGGACGTTAGAATAGTCATTCAGTTTTATCTCTCACAACCATACGAAATATAAAACTGTTTTTCCAATACATAATGGACAGGTCCCGAATATGCATTTTGAAGATCCACAGCACTGCTATAATTTGGAAGACTTCTCCCTGCTCTGCAGAACTTGCCAGAATTGGCCCATTCTGAAAAAAAAAAAGAAAGTTTTTAAATTTATTTACAGTAATTTATGTGTTGTGACTTGTGTGGTGCATTTTCCGTACAACATGTAGTACTATTTCTTTCAAAAAGCAAATTTGCGTTGTCACCATTTATTGTATTACACCTTGAATGAACGTGCAAACATTTTTGTTTTTATTCAAAATATATAAAGTTGAAAGTTTGTCATTGTATCTGTCCGAATTATTAGATATCAAAAATTGGTACACTTATTAATAAAGACAAAATTTATCTAATGCTGTATTTTCCAGTTCAATCGAGCAATTGATTCAATAAATATTAAGTAAAGACCCCATTTAAACTTTATTTAAATGGAAAAAAAAATGCCAAAAATAAATGAATAACTGAGTGAACATATTTTTTTATGTCAAAAAAAAAAAAAAAAAAAAGTGCAAACATTAAAAAATAAAATACATTTGAGAAAAATCGTGCTAAAGAAATACAACAGCTTCAATATATCCTTTGCGAAATTTGGCACCGAAGTAGCTCGTACGTTTCTCGCCAAAGTCTTTACTTATGTAATTGTGACAGCCACTTTAATTCATCGCCAAAATGACCAAAAAATAATTAATTAAAAAAAAAAAAAAAAAAAAAAAAAGCAACCAAGAGGATCTTATTGCTGAAACGTCAGTGGAGGCCCCTCTGTTGAGACTCAAAACGGTTTTGGGCTGTGTCTGTGTGTCTTTCTTTCTGTCTGTCGCGCGATAGTGGCCGCAAAAATAGCGGTATTGACTTGAAATTTGGTACACATGTTCATGAGCCCCACGAAATCAGCTGTATAGTTTTTGGTATGTATACCATTTGTATTTCGTATACAGGGACACGCCAAAGTTTTTTTTTATCATTACGGCCTATGGGAGAAATTTGTATGTATCGAGATAGCGGCCACAAAAATCACGCTATTGCCTTGCAATTTGGTACACATGTTCATGAGCCCAACGGAATCAGCTGTATAGTTTTTGATATGTATTCAGACCTGCCAACCTAATCCGGCAAATTGTTAACGCCCATAGAAAAACGCCCCTTTTTCTACACCACTAAATTTTTAGAGTATTTGTTTTCTTCATTCATCGTAAATATATTTGAAGAGAATTACTTTAAAAATTAAGTGGTGTAGAAAAAGGGGCGGTACTAACAATTTGCCGGATTTGGTTGGCAGCTCTGTGTATTCCATTTGTAGTTCGTATACAGGGACACGCCGAAGTTTTTTTTTATCATTACAGCCTATGGGAGAAATTTGTATGTATCGAGATAGTGGCCGCAAAAATCACGCTATTGACTTGCAATTTGGTACACATGTTCATGAGCCCAACGGAATCAGCTGTATAGTTTTAGGTGTGTATTCCATTTGTAGTTCGTCTACAGGAACACGCCAAAAAATTTTTATCATTACGGCCTTAGGGAAGAATCTGTATGTACCGCGATAGCCACAGCAAAAATCAAGCTATTGACTTCCAATTTTTGCCGAAACGTGAATGGAGGCCCTCTGTTGAGACTCAAAAGGATTTTGGGTTCCGTCTGTCTGTCTGTCGTGCGATAGCGGCCGCAAAAATCACGCTATTGACTTGAAATTTTGCACAGATGTTCATGATCCCCACGAAATTAGCTGTATAGTTTTAGGTGTGCATTCCATTTGTAGTTCGTGTACAGGGGACACGCCAAAGTTTTTCTATCATTACTGCCTAGGGGAAGATATTGTATGTACCGCGATAGCGGCCCCCAAAATAACGCTATTGACTTGCAATTTGGTACACATATTCATGAGCCCAACGGAATTAGCTGTGTAGTGTTAGGTTTGCATTCCATTTGCCGTTCGTGTACAGGGACACGCAAAAGTTTTTCTATGTGCTCTTAAGCTTTCTAATTAATGTACAGGACCTTACAAAAGTGTTCTGACAATGTCACGTAGTCATCCAAACGATGTTACATTTGGAACAATTATTAATTTTAAACGCAAAATAAGTTGAATAGTTTTTACTGGTGTATGCAATGTTTATGGTTCGTTTACAAAGACACACGAAAGAATTTCGTATCATTAGAGCCTATGGACAAATTTTTAATTTAAGCGCGCACTTTAATGCGTTTATGCAGAATTGAACTTAATAAAGTTAACATACATTATAAAGATGCTTAAAATCATATTTACTCTTAAAAATGATTATGTATAGACTAAATAATTTATGGGACTACACAAAATAATTCCGAGTATGTACTGTAATCATTCAAATGATGTCAAATTAGTTTGAAAAATTAATGTGTTATAATTAATTAGGTTTATTCTTATTATTGGTGTTGCGCCTGCGCACTCTGTAAAGTTCGCTCCTTCGTTACGGAGCTCAGTTAGCTTGTAACTCCGCTCATGGGAGGCTGGCAGCTTTCTTTACTCCCATTCTTTAAAGTTTAAATAACTGTAGTCGTGATGTTAAATCACCTCTAGTGTGTCAAGTTTTTTATTACAGTCCACTATTTAAGTATTCAATGTGTTCTTATATAGTTTTAATTCTATGAACTAACATTTTTTTGTCCGTGCGACCACAGCGTAACCAGCACATTTCGTTTTCATAAAGAAAACAATAATGGCTTTAACCGCATTAAATAGAAAAAAAGGGAATATCAAATCCCAATTCACAAAGTTACTCAACATTCCTAATGACGAATTAACCACAAAGGGAGAAATAACTTCGAGAATATCAATTTTAGAAAAACTTCAAAATAAATTTGAAGATCTAAAAGCGGAATATTACCACGTGGCAAAGGACGATGAGTTTCCTGCAATAGAAGATGAGTTAGATTCTCAATTTCAAGAATTAGAGGTAAGATTCAATATCTTACTAATTAACTGTAGTGACAATGTGATTAACACAAATTCAAATAATAGCTCGTTAGGAGCTGAAAGAAACATTTTTTTCAAATCATAGTATGCATTTACCACAGATACCATTACCTGTATTTTCAGGAAAATTTGAAGAATGGAACGTATTTAAAACGCAGTTTCTAAATTTAATGGATGATAATCCTTTATTAACTACAAATCAAAAACTGTTTTATTTACGCGCTGCGTTGAAAGGCGAAGCAAAAACAGTAGAAACCAGTGATGATACTTACGATTCTCTGCTAAAAACATTAGAACAACGGCTTGAAAATAAAAAAGCTATAATAGATGCTCATATCAAAACAATTAATTATGAAAAAATAACTCATGAATCTGGTAAAGAATTACTAAATTATTGGATTGTATTTTAAAGAATTTAAGAGCATTAAAAGTATTGAAATATGAACGCGATAATCTTTCTAATATTATGTTATTAAACATTGTTTTGCAAAAGTTGGATAGGGAAACTCGCAAAAATTACGAACTTACATTAAGGGGCACACCTAGTGTGACAGCCTAAAAATAAGGCGATTTTTGAGAATTTTTTTTTTAAACTATTGTATCAATTGTTTTAAAATTGTAAGGGTATATTTATACATATTTTAAGAATACACAGTAAAATTTTTGAAGAAAAAAATTAAATATATTTCGAGATACACGCGATCTCCGACGGCGCTAAAAAAAAATATGTCCTCCACTGCTGCAGTGATTCCGGCCTTCTCCGTGGATGAAACCTAAAAAAAAAAATTCTCGTTAAACTAGAAGATATTGTCCATACAATGACCTACCAGTTTTTTGATCTGATCAAAAATCGAATTTTGGCAGGCCAAAAACGACCAAAATTTTGGGTAAAATTCAACTTTTTTTAAAAAAACGCCGCCATTTTTTCAATTTTTGATTTTTTTTTTCGAACGTAGTTCATTGTATGGACAATATCTTCTAGTTTAACGAGAATTTTTTTTTTTAGGTTTCATCCACGGAGAAGGCCGGAATCACTGCAGCAGTGGAGGACCTTTTTTTTTTAGCGCCGTTGGAGATCGTGTGTATCTCGAAAAATATTTAATGTTTTTCTTCAATAATTTTACAGTGTATTTTTAAAATATGTATAAATATATCCTTAAAATTTTAAAACAATTGATACAGTAGTTTTTTTAAAAAAAATTCCCAAAAATCGCCTTTTTTTTAGGCTGTCACACTAGGTGTGCCCCTTAAAGAACAACGACGTTCCTGACTTTGATCAGTTTCTAGAATTCCTTGAAAAACAGTGTTCAGTTTTAGACAGTGTACATCGAAATTTACCGCTTAAGTCCTCAAAATATGCTACTGATAAGTCTGGTTATCCCAGAAGTTTAGTTGTAAAAACCCAAGGAAATAATTCTAACTTGTGTATGTTATGTAAAAATAGTTCTCACACGCTATATAAATGCGATATATTTTTGAATTTCACAACAGAAAAGCGATATGAATTTATTCGAAAGAATAACCTTTGCTTAAATTGCTTCGGATTCCACAAAATAGCAAAATGTAATTCTAAGTATGCATGCAGTAAATGTGGCCCCAGACACCACTCATTACTTCATAAAGACAAAGATTTATTACTTCCGTTATCAAAAGAGAGTGCAACCCCCCCCCCCCCCAACAAACTGTGATATTAATAGCGATCGTCTGCTTGATGCAGCAGGTGGATCGACTGAAAGCAATCAGTCGGCGCCGATTACATGTTTTGTTTCTGAAAATAAAAGAGTTATATTAGCGACGGCCACAGTTTTTGTGTTAGATGAATACGGATTTTATCACCCAGCTACTGCGGTTCTTGATAGCGCTTCACAGTCTAATATTGCAACAGCAAAATTTGTAAATAAGTTAGGATTGAAAAAAGAAAAAATAAACATTCCTCTTTCGGCGTTGTCAGGAATTCCGATAAATATAAAAACGAAAACACAAGCGCTGATAACAAATGAGAATAATTCGTTTTCAGCTAATCTGGAATTTTTGATTGTACCAAAAATTATTGATGCGTTACCAATAAACTATTCTAATATATTAAAATTAAATATTCCAAAGGGAATTAAATTGGCCGATAAAACACTATTCAAAAATAACAACAATGTTGATTTACTGATTGGGGCCGAAATATTTTTTGAATTAATGTTAACCAATAAAATCAAAATTCCTGAAACGGGTGCAATTTTACAGGATACTGTGTTTGGATATGTGCTTAGTGGAGCTGTTCAAGGCACTCCACATCCATTGTATTGTGCTATTATTTCCCAGTCAGATAACTCCAATTTAGAAAATATTATGAAAAGATTTTGGGAGATTGAAAATATACTAGATTCACCTAGTTTGAGAAATAAGGAAGAGATAGAGTGTGAAAAGCAGTTCGTGAAAACATATCGCAGAGATGATAACGGGAAGTACATAGTGAACTTACCAATGAAAAATAATTCTGAATTGGGAGATTCTTTCCATTCGTCCAAACAAAAGTTAAATAATTTATACTGACAATTAAATAGAAATCCCAACATTTCTGAACTGTATGTAAATTTTTTGCATGAATATGAACAGTTAGGCCACATGCGAGAATTAAATAATACTGAAATAAACACTGTTAAATATTTTCTTCCACATCACGCTGTGCTTAAGCCTGATAGCAGCACTACAAAATTAAGGGTTTTATTCAACTCCAGTTCACCTACTACCAATGGGTTATCATTAAATGATTGTTTATTAAATGGAGGTGTAGTACAAGATGATTTGTGTGCCATTTTATTACGTTTTCGTACGCACAAAATAGTTTTCACTGCGGATATTAAAAAGATGTATAGACAGATATGGGTTAATCCTGAACAATGTAATTGGCAATGTATTCTTTGGAATAAAACCCCTAAGGAAAAGCCTAAAATTTATAAATTATTAACTGTAACATACGGCACAAAATGTGCTCCTTACTTGGCCACTCGTGTACTAAAACAAATCGCTAGTGATGAAGGGGCTAATTATCCGTTAGCTTCTGCCGCCACACTTAAGGATTTTTACGTTGACGACATTCTAACGGGAACTGATGAAGTGTCGTCTGCTCTGGAACTCCAGAAACAGTTGGTGTTAATGTTATCGGCTGGTGGACTAGAGTTGCATAAATGGGTTTCAAATGCCAGAGAATTATTAGAACAAGTCCATTACAGTGAGCAAGATTATCACTTCGAAAAAAATGATAAAACTTCGGTGAAAACACTAGGGCTAAAATGGAATCCCAAAGATGATAATTTCAGTTTCACGGTATCATCAGATTATTGCAATACAATCACCAAACGTAGTGTTCTGAAAGAGATCGCGAGACTCTTTGACCTATTGGGTCTAGTAGGACCAGTGATAGTACAGGCTAAAATTTTCTTACAAAAATTATGGCTTTTGAAAATTGATTGGGATTAGGAACTTCCAACACAAGAGAAAAACAAATGGATAAAATTCCGAAATGCTCTAAACGAGCTTAAAGATATTACGATCCCACGTTTCGTGTTCTCAGACTCTAATTGTCGTGAACTGCAGCTCCACGGCTTTTCGGACGCGTCACAAGAGGCATATGGCGCAGTGGTTTATTTACGTGTGCTCACTAGTTCAAACGATGTACATGTGAGCTTACTGTGTAGTAAGTCCCGAGTTTCTCCTCTTAAAGTATTGACTATACCTCGCCTAGAACTTTGTGCAGCTGAATTGTTATCTAAACTGATATCAAAGGTAATCACATCATTAAATATACAATTAAGCTCTGTATATCTATACACCGATTCAACAATCGTTTTGTCATGGATCAACTCATCACCCCATGTGCTCAAGGTTTTTGTGTCTAATCGAATATCTCAAATTCAGGAATTCACGAAGAATTTTTGTTGGAGGCATGTTAAGTCAACCGAAAATCCAGCTGATCTTGTTTCACGAGGAAGCCCTCCTCATCAACTTTCTGAGTTCTGGTTCAATGGACCAGATTTTCTTCATCATGAGCCTATAGAGCTTTCGAATAATGACATTACGGATTCTAGTGATGACTGTTTAGCTGAAGTAAAACCAACGCAACTGTCGTTGGTCACAGTGAAAGAAACATTTTTAGTCAATCTTCTTTCCATTACTAATGATTTTTGTAAATTAATTCGTATTTTGAGTTTCATTTTTAGGTTTTTAACAATGCCAAGAGTCCATCTTCGAAGACACGCGGACCTATCACTCTTCAGGAACTGAGTAAAAGTAAGTTAGTTTTAGCTAGATTGGTTCAAGAAGAAGAATTTAAAGAAGACGTTCAAAATTTGGAAAAGGGAATTCCTGCAACAGGTAAAATTCGAAATTTAAATCCATTTTTAGATGAATTCAATATCATTAGAGTGGGAGGTCGATTGAGTAATTCTAGTGTTAGTCATAATCGAAAATTTCCTATTGTACTGCCGGCGAAACATAAATTTACGGATATGATACTTGTACACTTTCATAAAAAGTACTTACATATTGGTCCTCAGAATTTACTTTATTCTGTTCGTGGGGAGTTTTGGCCCTTAAGAGGGAGATCAAATTGCCGTAAAATTGTGCATAATTGTGTAATTTGTTTTAAAGCAAAACCTGTAACAGCTGAACAAATCATGGGCAATCTGCCCAAGGAAAGGGTTAATTTTAATTTCCCGTTTAATTGTACAGGGGTGGATTTCTGCGGCCCATTTTTTATAAAATATCGGGGTCAGCGAAAGGGAATTTAGAGCTTGTTTGTGATCTTACTTCTGAAGCATTCATCGCCACCCTCAAACGGTTTTTCGCTAGACGAGGAAAATCACAAAAATTATTTAGTGATAAAGCAAGGAATTTCTAGGGTGCAAATTTGGAATTACGCCGCTTGCATAATTTACTCAATACACCTGATAGTGAACTCACAAATTTTCTCTCTTCTGAATCCATTGAATGGAATTTTCTCCCACCTAGAGCACCCAACTTTGGTGGCCTGTGGGAGGCTGCGGTCAAGTCTTTTAAATATCACTTTAAACGTGTTGCAGGCAACTATAAATTAACTTACGAACAGTTGTTAACCATAATTTGTCAAATAGAGAGTATTTTAAATTCCCGCCCATTGACTCCTTTATCGGAGGATACTGATGACTTGCAGGTTTTAACTCCTGCACACTTTCTAGTTGGTAGACCTCTCACGGCAATCCCAGAACCTAGTATGACCCACATTTTCGATAACAGATTAACTCTTTGGCAAAAAACTACAAAACTATCACAGCGTATTTGGAAGGGATGGCAAAATAATTATTTGAGTACTCTCCAGCAGAGACACAAATGGATGATAGCAAAAAATAATATTAAAATAGGTGATATGGTTGTCATTAAGGAAGATAATCTTCCTGTAGGAAAATGGATTCTTGGCAGAATAGTTAATGTATTTTATGGAGGGGATTCGAAAGTCCGTGTCCTTAATGTCAAGACTAAACACGGAATTATTAAACGATCCATTGGCAAAATAGCAGTATTGCCTATTGAAAATTAAATGTACATTGTTGAATTATTATAGTGTTTTACTATTTTCTTGCTTTATTTTCTTATAAGGGATAAATGTTAATTCAAACTAAATCATCAAAATATTAACTTCATTTTACTGTATATATTCTATTGAAAAAAATTACACTTTATATTACGGACATTTGTTTTATTTTTATTTAGATATGCAAAATGGTATATTATAAAATATATATATTAAATAAGTATATACATAAAAAAAAAAAAAAACTATTAAAAACTGAGAAAGAAATAATACTGAATTTTTTTAATATTGCTATATAAGTTTTCCTTTGGTTTTATTTACTTACCTTGCATATATAGATTGTTTCATGTATAAGTTAAAATTGTGTTAATTATTGTTTTTTATTTTCAATGTGATTAATCTATAATTCAGTTTGTATTTCCAACATATGTTTCTATGGTTATGTCTCATGTGTAATTTTGTGTAACTTTTTGAAATTTGCATTTCAACGCCGGGCGGTATGTTGCGCCTGCGCACTCTGTAAAGTTCGCTCCTTCGTTCGGAGCTCAGTTAGTTTTGTAACTCCGCTCATGGGAGGCTGGCAACTTTCTTTACTCCCATTTTTAAAGTTTAAATAAATGTAGTAGTGATGTTGAAATCACCTCTATAGTGTGTCAAGTTTTTATTACAGTCCCCTGATTAAGTATTCAAATTGTTCTTATATAGTTTTAATTCTCTGATCTAACATACATATATTATGTGTAATGGAATAATTAAAAAAATTATAATTCTGAATGAAAAATAAAAGTTGCTGCTACATAGCTGAAAAATATTACAGGTTAATATACATTAAATTTGAATAAGATTATTAATAATAATTAAAATTTACAACGTATTCTTTAATTAGATTCCTGTATTACAATTACATTATTCAAAGTATGTGAAAAGTATAATAGCTACATTAAATCCCTTATGTGTTACATTAGTGGTTAAATAAAAAAAGATAAATTTATACTTGATCTTTGAGAAATAGAGATAAGTAAACTTACTGATTCGAAATCACAATAGCTTGAAACAATCTTGCGAGGCAATCCTGCAAGCGTTTACATTAAAGCAAGAAAATAAGTAAAACTTTTTGCTTTTAATGTAACACCAACTGGCTGAAAATCTCCGAAATAGAAGTAAGAAAGACGAAACACCCATATCCTACAGTTGAATTGCGTCCCATACATACTTCTTCGAAACATTTGGCACCTTAGCATATACAGTGAAACCTCTCAAGTTGGACACCCCTCTAAGTTGGACGCTTTTTCTCGGAACGGAATGTATCCATTAACATTATGTCTAACCCCTATAAGTTGGACACCTCTCTAAGTTGGACACTTTTTCTTGGAACCGTAGGTGTCCAACTTAGAGAGGTTTTACTGTATTTTAATTACAAAATAATTCCGTCATTCAAGACTTCACCATTTAACGTACAATAACGAATAAAATATTTTAAGTAATGTGATAAAATTGTAAAATTTATATTGGTAATCAATTCCTTAAAGCGAGTCAGAAATTTATCACAGTCAAAAAAATGTTAAAGTGTAAACAAACATAAATATACTTAGAGGGAAAATGTATTTAATTTCTCCCCATACGGTACTTTTTTCTCTTTTCAGATTTCTTTTCACGCTTGCGCAAGAGGCACGAACTCAAGGTAAAAATTTTTCTATGTTTTAACCACGGACTTAGATAACACTTAGTGTATAAGTCCATGGTTTTAACAAGAAGTCGTTCTGTGGTTATCCGCTTGTACACGTGCGCTTGTATCAAGTTTCCTAATAAGCAGACAATCTTCTTCCGTGTAACAGACTCATGCGGAAGAAGCTTGTGCAATTTGCTTAAGTGTTTAGGCGCATGCGTAAAGTGACGTACTACCAGCTTATCTAAAGAACCAATCAGAGGAAAAAAGTTTCCTTGTTACTGATCTAAGTCAAGTTTAATCGTCTGTCATTCATCTGGTAAGCATGTTAATTTTTTCTTTCTGTAATTCTAATCAAAATATTTTGTTTTATCAGAATTTTGTTTTTCAAACTATAGCATACTAAGTCTAAAAATTGTAGAATAAATTTTTAGCAAGCATTTAGTCAAAAAGAGCCTGCGATATATATTTCATAGCAGTGGCGTAACAAGGAGGGGGCGGTCCGCCAGGGCGCACGATTTTGGGGGCGGCATTTTGGCAATTTCCATTAAAAGTATACCTGAATTTTCAGCTTACACGCTATCTCAAACATATAACTTGAATTTGAAAAATATTTTTCTATGAAATTATAAAGATTCTATAAAATTTTTTTATATATTTAAAAGAAAATATTTTCTATAAAAAATATTTTTATTATCTTATTATTTCACAAAACTTTGATTTGAATTTTATTTTTTTTTCTCAAAGTGTATTGCAGTGTTTACTAGAGAAAACTTATTGAAAGAGATATTAAGTGATCGATGTCCGGTAAAGTAAATCCGATACAACTGAAATAATTCAGACGTTTATCTGCTCCTTGACTTGTTAATTTTCAGTTAAAAAAGGATAAACCTACCAGAAAACAAGAGAAAATTTTTTAAAACTTTATAATCACAAATATAGGTCTGTAAGTGATAATAAGAAGTCTTCTCTCACGCAGCCTTATAAAAATAAACTTTTTGATTGGAATAACAGAGCGATCAGATATACGTATGCAATGCATATTCATGGAACGTTTGCAATGTGTTTTCTTCTGGTTTTGGGCGTTTTCTGATTACACAGACAGATCTGTACTTTTATGATACATGGAACATTTTTTATTTAAATTTAGATTTTAAAGAATTGGTAATTTTTGCTAACATATAATTTTATAATTCTGGTTTAATAGATACCTTTTCTTGATTGAGAATATTAATGTTCCTGTGAGTAATAGACAATATGCTAGTTAGTAGTAAAAAAAAAAAAAATCTGGAGTGACTCCACTCGACTTTCCGAACATTGAGTAATTAACAGTTTTGTAGATAAAGTAAAGAAAGAGTAGTTGTTAAACAAACAAAAGAGAGAAAACCATAATAGAGTGTTTGAGTATTTTTCTCCATCTATTACACGATGTTTTATTTAACGCTACTGAACTTTGAGCCCATAGATCATAATGACAAAGAAATTTTCGTTGTGTCCCTGTAAAAACCTATAAATGTTAGATTCACCAAAATGCTTATAGTTAGTGCAACAGTGATTTATAATACTCATATAAATTTTCAGATGAATTCAATAAGGCGTTTAGATGCTATCGTACTTTTAAAAATTTAGTCCCATAGGCCATAATGATAAAGAATTTTTCTTTGTGTCCCTGTAAAAAAACTGTAAGTGCTAGATTCACCAAAATCTATACAGTTAGTTCAACTGTGATCTATAACATGTGTACAATTTTTTTGCTCGGATTAATAAGGCGTTTAGACACTATCACATTTTTAAAAATTTGTTCCCATAGGCATAATGATAAAGAATTTTTCTTTGTGTCCCTGTAAAAAAACTATAAGTGCTAGATTCTCCAAAATCTATACAGATTGAGTATTTGTGATCTATAATATGTGTATAAAAGTTTTGCTCAATTGAATAAGGCGTTTAGATGCTATCGCACTTTTAAGATTTTGCTCCCATAGGCCGTAATGATAAAGAATTTTTCTTTGTGTCCCTGTAAAAAAACTATAAGTGCTAGATTCACCAAAATCTATAGGGTTCGTACTATGGTGACTTACAATATGCGTACCAACTTTCAGGTTAATCGAACGAAGCGTTTAGACGCTAGCGTGTTCACCCACAGACATACACACATACACACATACACACATACACACACACATACATACATCATCGTAAAAATAGTGAAAACGGACTCAGGGGACCTCAAAACGTATAGAAACATCAAAATCTCGAATTCGGATTTTTGACATGATTACAATACTTTCCTCACTATAGTGTTCGGAAAGTAAAAATAGAGCGCTGAAGAACGTCTCGCGCGGAGAGAGGCATTTTTCATGATTATCGAATGATTAAGAAATATTCTTTATGATTTTCGAGTAGGCAAACTGGGTTACTTTTCAGGGAGCACCTAAAGCTTAAAATATTTAACATTCGCAATATTTTCACATATATACCTTCTATATGTGAGTTGACATTGCAGCTGAAAATATGCTATTAGAAGAGAATTAAAAATGTAACTTTGTCTTGAAAATTGAGGCCTAAGCTGAAGTGTTCCTGGCTCCAAAAATGCGGTTCTATCCTTATATCGGCTTAATATATGAATAATAATGTATCCACAAAAAACTTGAAGAAATAATAAAATACATTCGTTTGCTGATGTACCATAAGGTGGATGGCAGGAGGGGAAGGTTCACGATCCCTGTCACCCTGAAATTACATTATCAATTGAAAATTAAATTTTGAAAAGTTATTCTTATTATTTGTAAGAGATTCTTCGCAAGTTAAAAATTTAGGAAAACTTTTGTTTTTTTTACAGGTTGTCAACAATCGAAAATTTTTTGCCGATTCTTCCACCAGTATATTTATATAATTTTTACTTAGTTGATCGTGTAAACGTACTACTAAATTTTCCGACAGAAAAATCCTGGTGGTAGAATCAGGGGGAGAATTTCGATTGCCGACACCCTGTTCCAAAACTTTCCTAAATTTAAAATTTTATTATTAATTTAAAGCTTTAGCATATTTAATATTTTTTGTTTTAAAATTCGAATATCTAAACATGTTACGATTGCGGAAATAATAGATTTTATACATTTTGCTGGTAAAATCAGATTTAAGATAGCATGACAGAAATAATCTTAGCTCTCTCTCAATAAAATAAATAAATAAATAAGCGTATGGTGCTCCCACAGAAGAAATTCAAACGCTATGAAGAATTGATAATTGAAAATTAGATGTAATCGGCCGCACATATTTATTCATTAACTTAAATCATCTTCGTGGGCATAAATAAACAATATTAGTGAGATGACATGAACATCACTTCTTGGAACATCCATGTGCTTAGGCAACAGTAAACAGACAAAACAGCAGGTGATGCATTGATTTATTTAACCAAAATTTGTTTTAATATAATAATCAATACAGAGCGTTATGTTTGCAAAAAGGAAAGGTATAAGCAATGAAGAATTTGTTGATACCGCTCAGTGGCGGATCCAGAACTTAACTTTTGGGGGAGGGGGGGGGGGCTAAGATTTTTCAAGATGTTATTCCAGATTAATGAAAAATTTACAATTGTAATATTCAGTTGTGAAGGTCAGTGTTTTTTTTTTTTTTTTTTTTTTTTTTGAAGGGAGGGGGGGGGGGTCTTCAGCCCCCTACCCCTCCCTCCCCCCTTAGATCCGCCACTGATTCCGCATTATCTTACGAAGTTGAACAAAGAAGATAAAATAATTCAGTGACAGATAGACTGGTTGAAGGAATCGACCGTAAATTCTAAAGACAGTATGATAACTCAAAAGAATACACTTTTCTAATTTCATACAATTTGTCAGATAAAGACTATAATTGTTGGGGGCCTGGTCGTTTCCCCTGATTTAAAGGGGGTGAGAGAAATTTGGTTTTTCCCTTACAGGTCGATTGCGCCGGTGAGTTCCCCCACATATCTTTCCCCATCTCTTCCCCTCCACTTCTTTTTCAAGACATGCTTCTCAAAGGGATTAGAGCTATTTATCTATAAGAAACACGTGACACTTTGTATAGAAAATTGAATGGAGTTAACAGTTTTAAAATCTTGTTTAGCTTATGATTTCATTCCTATAAGCGTTTATATTTTATTGTGTTCATGCTGCTAGATTGTAAATTATGCTATTATGGAATTAATTTACAGCAAACGTGGTAAACCACTAATTTTGTTTTCTAATTTCAAATTTTATAAAGACTCTGTAACAAATGACGGTATTAAATAGCGATGTGTAAACAAAAAGTGCATTGCAAAATAATAAAAACAAAATAATTTTTTATACCACACCCTGCACCCCCGTCATTAAAAAATATATGCTTATTTATGATGCAATATAACTGTAGAATGCAAGAGAAACAAATGAACAGTTGCCAAAATTATCTATAAATTTAAAAATATATATTTAGGATCCAAATGAAATATGAATTAATCCATAGTACTCATACTTTAGTCTTTAAACAATTATACATGGAAATGACACTTTATATAAAACAATATATATTGAAAAGTTAATGAGCTTTATAAGGAGCCTGATACATAAGATCATACATAACAAATATGAAACAAGTATAACAGAAATAAATAAATGGTAACTAGAAGAAGAAGCACAGGCCCCTACGGCTATATTATATATATATAAAGAAAGAAAAACAAATACTGTACTTCAATTATTTCTTTATTTTTGATTCTATGCATTTCATACTGCCAAGTTATTTCGATTGAAGTATATTGTAACAATTTTATTACAAACTAGCCGCCTTCGGCGACCAGCTGGTTCGCGATCCCTGAAAAATCCGACTTTACGAAACTCACCCTTTTTCCCGTATTAGGTCTAATAACAGCTTATTGATATATCGTGAAAATAGCTTATCTAAATCGCAGTAAACTCCCGTGCGGTAGCGCCTTCGGCGCTGATATTTCAAATTTCTAACTTTAGCTAAGTCCCGCTCGGTGGCGCCTGCGGCGCCTTATCCCCGTTTTAGAACTTACAACACCTTCCTCGCTCATTGGAATTTGAAATACTGAAATTTTAAAATATAGCAGCGCCATCTGGCGGTAGAAATTTCTGTAATATATTGTTCAATTCCAAATCAACAAAGCTTTCAAATGATGTATTACTTATGAAATTATTTTAATTAGTAGCTGAGATACAAAAGGAAACCTTAAAACGTGTAAATCGGGTAAAATCTCGAATAATACTTTCGATAATATAAAAGAACTTTAAAATATCTTTCGAATGATGTATTAAAAATTATATAATCATAATTAGAATTTGAAATATTGAAATTTTAAAATATTTCAGCGCCAGCTGGGATAAAAAAGAAAACCAAATACCTTGCCTTAAAATCTTAATATGCCAACCAATTTCAAACGCTGCAACTTTTTTTTTGCCTTTTTTCCCTGTCCCTCAAGCCCTCCCTAATAATCGTACTCTTTCAAAAATATTCACAATCGAATTATCGGGCATTAAAACTACATACTACGAAATTTCGACTACTGCAAATACTGCAAAAAAATAAAAGACAATCTTTTTCCAATAAATATGTCATTTTTTTAATTATTCATATATTTTCATGAAAATTGAACAGTAGCTTTATAATATGCTGTCTAGGCCGAATATTAATTCAAATGTAACGTGAATGAAAATTTGAAAAGAATTGAAAATTGCAATTTTCCCCCCCAGTATAAAACACATGATATCTTAATTGATTACAACCATTTCCGTTTTCAACACAGACATCACAGACAGTTGTCTCGTATGTGTTTTGTTTCCGATCGAGACCGTTTAGAAAATCGTCTGCCTGTTGCCAACTAAATTTCATAGTTTAGTTAATTTTAAAAAATCTAATTGACGTATCGATAAGCCGCTTGCACTCTCAGATTCGGAAAAAATTCCCCTTTCATTTGGTACCAAATTCGTAATGATCGGACTAATATTTCTAATTTATTTTCCATTTTTTCTGCTTTTAACTCCGTTAAAATATCTACTTTTATGCAATCTCGGTGAATTCTGAGTCATTGAGATCGCTTTTTGATTAAGACATAGGTCTACATTTTAATTAATATCTCCGCAACTAATTAAAATTTTTAAATTCTGTTTTGACTATCCCCTCGGGCAGGCTTCTAAGCACCCGTATGTCAAATTTTGTAGTTCTGCATTCAGTAGGGGCTGAACGTATAGATGCTCAGACAGACAGACAGAGAGACAGACAGACAGACATCTTCCTTTATTATTATAGATTATTAACACTACTATATAACATTTAAAGATTTAAATAACTATTTTAGCTTTAATATGAGGGTTATAACTGTAATTGATACATAACAAGTTTAAATTATCATCACAATAATTGTATTTTTTAAAAAGTAAAGTTATTGATGAAGGTGCTTAAGATAATAGTTAAATTATTAATCAAATTAAAATTCATTTTAACGAGTGCCTTTCAATAACATAATATTAAATGTTATCTAACACAATTGTTGATATCCTATAATTGTCTCTAATCTCATTTAAACAAAAAAAAAAAAAAAAAAAAAAAAACTTTTCTACATTACGATCATAAAATTACGATGTTAGTTAATTACATTTTTCAAAGATATCTCGTTAAGTTTTAATTTTCATTTGCTAATTATTATTTTTTTTTAAATTTACAGTAATTATTATCTTCATTTTAACTACAATAAGTAAGGTCTCCACTTGTCTGTGGTGGATTCTGCTCCTTATTCTTCTTCTAGTAATTATTATTATTTTTTTTATGTTATAGTTTGTTTATATTTGTTACACATAACTCATCAGTAAATATAGCAGATACAACTCATTAACTTTTTCAATATCTTTTGCCGTGTAAAAAGTTATATTTTATTTCTATAAGTAACTGTTTATTGATTAATTCAAACCGTCTTTCCTTATTACAATAATTTATATCACAGTAATATAAATTATATATATACATATATTTATTCAAACTTTCTCCTTTCTTTCCCACTAGTTGGTTATAAATAATTATTTATAGTGATAGTTAAAAAACAAAAAGAAAGAAAGTAACACATTTGAAAGATTTTTTTTTCTCTTGAACCCAGTTTTAAAATTTTTATCGCAAATTATTACAAACAAAAATTTTATTTTAAAACTTAAAAATAAGAAAATCAAATATTCCCATTGTATTCCTTACAAAATCTTTACAAAATATCTTATAAATATTGTTAATACAAAAATAATTAAATTTATATTTTAATATCATGACCTGATAAATCAGTACTTGAATTTTTGGTAAAATGAAAATAGATAACTAAACATAAAAGTACAGCATATACACGTATAAATAATTAATTACACATTCTTTTATTTATTTTTTTCTTTTTGCACGCGTGTGTGTGAGAGTGTGTACTATTTGTCACCTGTAAGGGAATGAAGGACACATCCCCCCCATGCTTATCAGTACGTGTCAGCCATAAACATGGACAACGGACACAGGAAAGGGGGTTGTCAGGGCAAACGACCTGTGCCTGCGAAAAAAGGGTGAGGGGAAACGACCCATTTTTTCTGTCAAGATATCATACGTCAGGGGAATCGACCTCCACCCAATTGTTGATGTAGATGCTTTTGATGAAAATATTACAGGGATGGAACACGGGCGCAGAATTCATACCACTATCAATATAAGAAAATTTTCTACCTCTTGAATCAACGATATTATAGGTGGAGAAATTTCTTAAACAGATTCCGGTATGAATTCTGCGCCCGTGTTCCATCCCTGATATTAAAAGCGAGCGATTCAAAATTATTTAATTGGTGATGATGTTGAAGATATAAAAGGGTCTTTTCAAGTTCTTCAGTTTATCCAACACTTTAGTTTTACTGATTCATTGTCAAATATTGTAATGCTTTTAAAAGTCTTCATAGCTCATGCAATTAGTGTTGATTGGTTCAACAATCCTTTTCAGAATTAAAGCTCATCAAAATCAACCTATGGTCTAGGTCTGGAATTAGCCGAAAAAAGTTGACTAATATATTTATATTACTTATAGAGTAATATTTTATACTTTATGGTTAAAAATGATTTTGGTCTGTTGATTCAAGGAGTTTACGAAGAGAAAGGCATGTACATTCCAGTCGCAAATAGATAGTTTTTACACATATCTTCGTTATATAAATCTGGGCAAATGAATTGTTCACACATTTTATTTTCTCTTGCACTAATCGCTTTCGGCAACCAACGAGTTCGCAACGCCTGAAAATTCTGACACTAGCAAATCTCTATTCAGTTTAGACTGCTTCACTTTCAATTCAATGTTTTTCTTTAAACTATTCTGACTCTAATAAACATTACCATTTTGTTAGCGATCCTTCAAAATTTTGATTGCGGCAAATTCTCACTTGCAGTCGCCTGTGGTGCCTTCAATGTGAGCAAACATTTAGAAATTATTCATTCACCCACCATACAAACAAACACTTATTGGCGCTCGTATCTCATTACATTAAACACCAGCTTTATATACTGCTAGAAAAAAAAAAGTTGTATCAGTAAAATTATTTACTATAGATAAAAACAAAAGTAAAAGCTTCAAATGCTCTAAACAGTTCTGATCATGGCAAAAATCATCAAGCTATTCGTGACCCCTAAAATTTCAAAATGTGGAAAACTCCCATTTTCAGAAACCTGCAGAAATTTTTACCCGAATGAGAAATATACAATCTGTTTGCTGGCGCGCCCAATTGATCATTGTTACGTATAGAATAAAATATTTTTTAATACTTAAATAATATAAAAATAACTTAAAGAGAATGAGCCAGGTACTCGAATAAAACAGGGCTCTTTCTTACATTTTCGAATCCTTTATATACATTTTCTATTTACAGACTAGGCTATGTACAAAACAATCTATTTGCATATGCTATAATATTACGCAGCAATAAATAAAATATAAGGAAGGAAAAACGTCTCCTTATTCGTAACATTTTTACAGTTACCAGCGTAGGTCTTCCCGCTGAAGTCTGAAAGTAAACACTAAACTTTTTCTCTTCTCTCGTAACCAGCGCATGCGTCTCTCGCACCATACTAGCAGATGTTCTTTTCGAAACCGAAAGTATTCTCCACATTTTTTTCTCGCACCTTTTGAGTGGATAATCTGAAAATATACTCGAAACATACTTAAATACATGATACTAAAATATGGACTTAGATGAAAAACAAAATAGTTATATTTATATAACCAAAAAAAAAAAAAAAAAAAAGTCACTTGATGAAGTTACAGTCTTAAGGGAATTTTGACAGTTCTTCCGCTGCTCGTTGTTACAGGAATATTGTCATCACTTTCATTATCAGTTTTGGTAGAATGGTCCAGTTCAAGTCTATATAAACGTTGTATAGGACGCAAAAATTCGACTTTTTCAGTTTTCACCACAGCAAGTCTTGTTATACCATCACGTCCAGGGATCACTTTTAACACTGGCCATATTCCAGAAGGCACGTTTTTTGTTGTCATCCGCTAATAACACAACTTCGCCCACTTCTAGCGGCTTATCCTTGTAGTTTCTTATGGACTGTTGACGTAGATATCCTAAATATTCCGTGCGAAATCGTAGTCTGAGGTTCTCTCTCATTTTCTGTAGATACTTAGCTCGTTTACTGATCTTCTTTTTGTCCAAAATGTCAATGTCAGACACACCAGAATGGGGAATTTCGTGCAGAAACATCTCGGGAGTTAAAGGGGATAAATCGTTCACGTCTTCGGACACGTAAGTAAGTGGTCTACTATTAATTATTTTTTTACAATCGCACAAAATGGTTTGCAGTTCTTCATAACCAAGTGCAGCACGCCCCAAAATTTTTCTTAAGATTTGTTTAACCATTTGAATGAGAAGCTCCCACCAGCCTCCCCACCACGGAGCGGTTGGAGGGTTAAATTTTCACTGGATTTTTTGTTCAGCAACTTTGGAGCTAATACTCTCCCAGTCTAGTTCATGTAAAAGCTTCTCTGCTCCCCTAAAGTTCGTACCGTTGTCTGAATATATAATTGATGGTCTTCCACGTCGTGAAATGAAACGCCTTAACGCTTGTAAAAAAACCTCACTAGTTAAAGATGTGACCAACTCTAAATGAATTGCTCTATAGACGGCACAGGTAAGCAGTACAATATAAGATTTTTGACCTCCTTTCAAATAAAGTGGTCCAGCTAGATCGATGCCTACGATTTCAAAAATAGCTGCATCGTTTACTCATTCCTTTGGCAAAGGACCTGGTAGAACATCAGAATGTTTGACTTTAAATCTTTGGCATTTAACGCACTTTCGTATACAATTTCGTATAGTCTTACGAGCTCTAATAATCCAGTATTTTTCTCTCAAGTAATGACATCATCAAATTAACACCAGCGTGTAGTAATTCGTTGTGAGTATGCATTATTAGCAGTCGAACCGCTGGATGATCGGACGGTAAAATTACAGGAAATTTAAAACTGTTAGTGTCATTTCTACAAGAAGTATTTGTTTTTGATCTGATTAAACCATCACTGTCAATCATCGATCTAAGGTTTTGAAGTTTGTCGTAATTTGTATTATTAAATGAATCCTTTTGCGCCAATTTCAGAAGAGCGATTTCAGCTCTTTCAAGTTCAGAAGCTGACAAAGTTTTTGAGGATTCACTGGCAAATTTTGTTAGCTTAAAATAAAATCTGTAGATAAACGCTAGCATGCGAATATTTTTTCTTATAGATGAAAAATACTTGTAATACCAGTCGCTGTTATTGTCGGTTTTGCTTAAGGCAAAACCGACAGTTTACAGTTTTTCGACAGTTACAGTTTTTCGTATTTCTGAGCCAACCAAATCCTCATCCGGAGAATCCTCTGAATTTGGCCAACTCTCTTCGTTATTGTGTAACCACTCGGGTCCCTCCCACCATCTTAGTTGTGACAATTTTTCGGCTGAACATCCTCTAGAAGCTATATCGGCAAGGTTAAGAGCACCCGGAACGTGGCGCCACACGGTGGGAGATATCAAGGAAACTATTTCACATACACGATTTTGAACAAAAGTCCCCCAATTTTGATTTCTTTGAATCCAGCATAACGAAGTAGTAGAATCCGTCCAACAATGAATATCAATACTGGGAAATTGCATATCTTCTACCACAGACGAAAGCAACCGAGCGCCGATCAAGCAAGCAAGGAGCTCTAACCGCGGTATAGTTAGAACCTTTAGAGGCGCTACCCTACTTCTAGCATGTATTAAATTGACGGTCACGTGATCACCTCGACAGACTCTTAAAAACACACACGCCGCGTAAGACTTTTGACTTGCGTCACAAAATACATGCAAACTTAATGAATCGTCTGGGGAAATATTTAGCCATCTTAGTACTGCTATGTATCGTAGGCTTGAAAACATCAAGAGAAGATTGCTTTTCTTTAGAGAAATATTTTTTTTTCTCATTTACAAACACTATACGACACAAACACACATACATAAAAGGTACACAAAAACACGTAACACATATTGCATAAAATGGTCGATAATCTTTGGACCAAAAATAATAAACATGTACGGCACTCAAGCCAGGCACCCGCTATTCTCGGCGTTGCATCATTCCCTTCTAAAACCAACTATATACTAAAGTTTCTCTTCAATTCGAAAGTCTTTTCACCGTGCTGAACAAACAGCGCCCTCTCGTGAGTCTTAAAGTCATTAGTCTGAAGTCATTACAGACCTCCTCCCTTCAGGGGAGAAACTTTTCACTATTGTAGAGGGAAAAGTTTGGTTAAATGATACTTCATTAGGATAAGTCTATATTCAAAATCAATAGTCACAATGTTCAACATATTGGTCCATTTTCTTAATATCGTAATTAATTTAAAACAAGTAATAAATAAAAAAAAAATACGAGCAAGCACCAATTCTATGCAGAAACAGTACCTGGTTATATTTAAATGCACCAGACTTATCCCTATTTCAGATTAAATACACTATTTAACTATTTTTAAAATATACAAAAATATATATACCAAATAGAAAATTAAATATTATTACACAATATACGTGTGACACTAAATAGATATGCAAAGTAAAATATAGATAGTGAAAACAAATATATACCATATATATATATAGCAATTGAACAGATACGATATATATAGCAATAATTAAACAAATACAATATATATAGCAATAATTAAACAAATACGATTTATAGCAATAATTAAACAAATCCAGAAACTTTTTTAAACTAAGGGATAAGACTTAATCTATCAGCATTCAGAGATTGCAATTCTATACACTCAACAACCTCCTAACTAAATAATCTGCATAGAGTTTCCAAAGTAAAAGTCTGGGATTTGGTCTTTTTTTTTTTTTTCTTTTTCTCAGGAACATGAATAGCTTTATACAATTTTGGGATAAATTCTCCTTTAGTTCTTCAAAGGCCATTTGGCAAGAGCTATTCCAGTCAGTGGATTTTAGAGTCCAATCCTTTAGTAAGTCTGACAGTAAAGCTGCATTTTCAGAAAATTCAGGAATGCATTTTTGATAGTATTCAGCTAATTTCAAAAAGGCTGTCACGTGAGTCTTGGTAGTATGAGACGAAGAATCTTTCTTGTCTCGAACCTTCATTTCACTTGGAGTTCTCAACCTCTGGCCTACCAAATGTCTGGAATTTTTCACATGGGCTTGAGTAGGTTGACAGTTAGAAGGTTTAATGTGCAACTTAGTAACACTCATTTTGAAGGAAATGTCTCTTACATGTATTTTTCTTGCTTTAGAAAAATTGACGACTTTCTCACTATATGGCACTGGACACTTTTCACTATGTTTCAATGAATTTGCCATTAGTTCACTAGAATCTTTTGGTACATAGTTCTTGGGCTTGAATGTACTCAATGTAGTTGCAGAAAGCTTTTCTTTCAAATAACTTTGTTCCTTCAATTGTTTTTCATAAATTAAGCATTTTTCAGATAATTGCGTAAGATCTAATTTATTCTTCTGCAAATCAGCTGTCAACTGATCCAATTTAGCATTAGAAATTTCTTTCTTTTCTAGAATATTAAACAGGTAATCTAATTTGGAATTAATTATATTAATTTCATTTCTTTCTTCAACAAGCTTTTCATTTTTAAGACGAATTTAATTTTCTTTACCTTTCATTCTTAAGAGTTCTTCTTTCATTATGTTAATTTCATGAGACAGCTTAAGATTTTCAATTTTAGTATTTTCCAGATCTTGTTTGTAATTATTCTTTTCAACATTCAGAATTTCTAACTGATTTAGATAATTCTTCTTTTCACTTAGTGAATCAAGACGAAGAGTTTTTAACTGATTTTCAAACTTTTCTTTCTCTTGAATTTCTTCATTTATCTTCTTTTCATATTCTAAGCATTTTTTATTCAGATAAGCCTCTATTTCTGCTTTTAGTTTTTCCATCACAAAATTAGAGTCTTCATTTTTCTGTTTAAGATCTTTTAAGGCATTATTTAGTTCCGAAATATTTTTCGTAGTATGTTCCAACTCTTCAGTAAGTTTTTTATTTTCATGAGACAGTTCTTGTTCTTTAATTTTCTTTTCTTCCATCTCCCCTTTTAAACATATAATTTCAATTAACAGTCTGAAATTTTCAGTTTTGAGATAGTCAAAATTTATTTTATCTTTAAGAACAACTTCATTTTCTATTTTATTTTGATTTTCTGTTATATCCTGCAGTTCTTCAACAAACACTTTTGGAGAGGTTGTATTGAGTTCTGGCCATGAAAATTCTGACAGGGTTTCTTCTACCTCTTCGGTTTTATTTTCATCTGCAGATTTCCTTTCAATCAACTTTTGGGCAAAATCTTTATTTTGAATATTTTTCTTCATCTTTAAAAATTTCTTAGGATTTTTTGTTTGTACTGAATTTAGCTTAGACACTTGTGCATTTTCTTTTGATTTGCAATCTTTGAACATTGCAGCAGTTTTATTTCCTAACAAATACTTGTCACCATAAAAAGCATTTTGTAGGACAGCTGCTTTAGTTTTTAAGTGTCCCATTTTACAATCCAATTCAATTTCTGCAAGTGGTAAACAGATTGGTTCCACTTCTAATGGATTTCTAATGTACACTTTCTCATTTGTGTACATATGTGGTTTCACGTACTTGCTGCTTATCAGATCGTATGAAGCACCCGTGTCTCGAATTATTTTCATCTCAAGACCATTCACTTTACCTAAACTAGTATAAGGTGTCATTGATTCATCAGAACCTGCCTCAGCTATAATATGTGAGATAAATTCTTCATTTTTCTTTAATTTATCACACTGAGGTCTAAGATGATTCCCAAGCAGCACCGAAACGTTCTCTGAACGTTCAAAAATTGTTCTGCAAACACGTTCTAAGAACGTTCACTCTGAACGTGTTATAGACGTCTATTTGTCCATCTTGAAGACGTACAATAGTACGGTTCAGGGAACGTTCAATGAACGTGTAGCTATCACCATCGGTGTTATAGAAGCGTTCTGAGAACGTTCTATGTATACGGTCTCAGAACGTTCTAAACGTTTTTAGAACGTTTTCAAAACGTTATACATATTTTCAGAACGTTCTAGAAAACGTACTGTAAACGTTCTAAAATAGTGTAGAAACGTTCTGAAAACGTTCTATACACACGTTCTCACAACGTTATGTAAACAATTTTTGAACGTTCTTTGTACGTGCTAAAAATGTCTTTCATGTATCATAAAATGGAAGAACTCGCAACAATTGTTCCGGGTCGAAAGAAGACACGACCCTTCGTCAGACGAACATAGTAGGCACGAGTGCTGAAAATACAAGAGCTACGTTGCAGTTTTTTTTGCAGCATTCGTGCCTACTTTGTTCGGTTGATGAAGGGTTATGTCTTTTCTCGACCCGGAACAATTGTTGCGAGTTCTTCCATTTTCTTCGAATTCTTGAATTTTATAGTGTCTATTCAAAGTTCTGCACTTGTTATTTTATTTACTTATTTTATTTTTCTTTTTTTCCTTCCTTTCCTTATTTATCTTTTCTTTTCTTTTTTCCTTTTTATGTAGTGCATTGTAATATGGTATAAGAAACGATCAAGTATTTTGAATATTCTGGATAAATATTTGAATTCAAAAACAAATAAATAAATTCAAGATTTGGAATATTTTGAAAAAATTTAAGATATATGTCCCCTGCTAACTAATTATTATTCCCCCCTTGATTTTGCATCATTATAATTTAACAATAGAATATAACCATATTTTGATATTGATTTTAATAAGTTAAGCAAAAAAACTTAAATATATTTTTATGTCTAAATTTTGAAACTTACTGCAAATTTTAGCATTCAAACACAAAAATTTTTTATTAAATTTTAAATTATCAATGGAATCTTAGATTAATGCCCAGATATGTTACATATTCTATTTTTAAACTATAATAATGCAGAGTCAATGGAAAACAAAAAATAAAAATTAGTTAAAAGAAGTACCCAAGTGTACAAAATTAAAACAATAAACTGTTTCCTCGTTTTCTTTTTTTCCACATAATTCTTAAACAAATAAACACAGAAGTATAAAATTTGGATAGCATGTTTTTCAAAATACCATGAATCGAATTTTATATAACTTTAGCATAAGTAATAATTTTTAAACTAAAAATCAGTAAATTTTTCTCGAAAATAAACTTTGAAAAAATGAAAAATTTCAGCAATTTTAGAAAAGAAAACTTAATGAAAAATGGTCATGAAGGTGCATTACAGATAGGTTAAAGATGTACGTGCATCTATATTTTTTTTGTAGATTAAAACCGAAAATTTTTTCTTGCAGTCATTTTTTTCTTTCTTTATTTTTTCGCGTGTGACTATTTTTTTTTTAATTTTACATAGAAACTTGAAAATCGGATAAAACGTTCATTATTAAATTATTTATCGACGTTTTTATTATTCTAGTGATGGTCACAGTTTATACAAATTAGTAATTATTATTATTATTGGGAGTACAAATTAATTCGGTCCGTTTTCAATAGATGGCTCTGGCTGATTTGTTTACTGAATAATGATAGATGTTTTTGGCATTGTTAGAAAGGTTTGACCTTTGTCAACCATATTCAGTCAACGAAGCTTCGAGTTTTATACAACAACATTGGTTTTTTGAGCATTCAAAATGTCGAGTTTTGTGCTAAAGAAACAACATTTGCGGGAAGTTTTGATTTTCTTTTTTAATTGGAAGAAAAGTGCCGCTGAAGCGCATCGATCGCTTGTGGAAGTTTATGGTGAATCTGCGCCATCTGATAAATCATGTAGAGAGTGGTTTCGACGCTTCAAAAATGGTGATTTTAGTGTCGAAGACAATGAGCGCCCGGGCCAGCCGAAAAAGTTCGAAGACGCCGAATTGGAGGAATTGCTCGATCAAGATCCGTGCCAAACGCAACAAGAGCTTGCAGGATCGTTGGGAGTCACTCAGCAAGCAATTTCCGTGCGCTTAAAAAAAATGGGAATGGTTCAAAAGCAAGGAAATTGGGTCCCATACGAGTTGAAACCGCGCGACGTTGAAAAGCGATTTTTCATTTGTCGTTAAAAATTACTTGGAAACGTTGAAATGGGAGGTCCTACCCCACCCGCCGTATTCGCCAGACCTTGCTCCTTCTGATTATTGGTTGTTCCGACGGATGCATCACGATTTGGCTGGACACCGCTTCACTTCTTTCGAAGAAATTCAAGAATGGCTCGATTCATGGTTTGCGTCCAGAGAGGACTCATTTTTCAGAGATGGAATCCGAAAATTGCCAGAAAGGTGGACAAAAGTTGTGGCTACCGATGGACAATACTTTGAATAACATGTTTTTTCATTTTGATAATAAATAAAATGTTTTTTTAACGAAAAAAAACGGACCGAATTAATTTGTACTCCCAATATTATTTTTTTTTTTTCAAAAATTCCGTTATTAAAGTAAAAGAGAAATGAACACAGAAAGAAAAATCAGGATTTTGTTTTTAACATTTGAGGGCATGTGCGTGTTCACTTGTCTATAATGCATCATTAACACAATTTTTCATTAAGTTTTCTTCACTAAAATTGTTGAAATTTTTCATTCTTTCCAAAGCTTACTTTTGAGAAAAATTAATAATTGTTACTTTAAAATTATTGCTTATGCTAAAGTTATGTAAAATTCGAATAATGGAATGATAAAGAACATGACAGCCAAATTTTATGTCCATGTGTTTATCTGTTTAAAAGTTATGTACAAAAGAAGAAAATAGGAAAGCAGGTTTGTTCCTTTAATTTTGAACAGCGGTGTATTTTAAATACGTTAAATATATATATATATATATTTAAGTAGATTCCGTGAAATTTCCTTAATATTTTCATATTTCAAATCATGCGTATGCAAAATTTATTTAAATTATTGATTTTGAGTTTATAAATTTTACATACACCATGCAGTGAAATATAACAGTATAAAATGTGGTAAAACTTTTTGAACAATAAATAAATAATTAATTAAAAGTTGTTTCTGCAAACAAAACAAATAATAAAATTATAATAATAAATAAAATAAAATAATTTAAAACATTTAGAAATATTAAGAATCACCTTCATATTGTTTGTCTATGTTTTTTTTTTTTCCCTTTGGATTTTGTGATTCATTTGTATGTACGTGTGCCTTTGTGTTATAAAATTTTACGTACATGTCTTCAAATATAATAACATACAGTATTTTCATTTTTTTTTTTTTTTTTTTTTTTTGAAAACTGTAATTAAAGAAAACTGAAAAGTTTTAAGATGCTCCTTACTGACTAATTATTATTTTTCCCTTTGATTTTGCATTAATATATTTTAACAATAGAACCTAACCATATTTGGGTAATTAATTTGCGAATTTCTTGTTAAGTTAAATATATATATATAGATAGATATATACAGTCGGTAACAAAAGTGTCCGAACACTAGCGAAAATTCCTATGTAAATTAAGTACACTTCGTATGGTTGTATTAAATAAATCCTTGTCGAATCCTATTCTTAGTCAGTGTAAGAACATGATTCGATAAAGATTTATTTAACAAAACCGTATGAAGTGTACTTTTTTTACATAGGAATTTTTGCTAGTGTTCGGACACTTTTGTTACCGACTGTATATGTTTAAATACTGAAACTTATTGCAAACTTTTGGCATTCAAACATAGAACTATTTTTAAAACTTTAACTTATCAATGAATTCACAAATTAATACCTAGATATGTTATATATTCTATTGATAAAGAGTAATAATGTACAAATGATGGGAGAAAATAAAAATATTTAAGAGAAGTATTAAAAAAATTTAAAATTAATTAATTAATCTATTTTTTTTTTTATTTATTTAAATCGATTTTGTGAAGATTTAATTTTAAAGTATTGATTTAGAGTTTATGAATTTTACTTACACATGCATTGAAATATAACAATATAAAATATGATAAAATTTCTTGAAAATCTTTTAAATATAAAATAAATAAATTTTAAAATTTAAAATATTTTTAAAATTTTTAGAGAGCCGGCTGCTAACTATTTTTCCCTTGATTTTACAATACTACAGTCTAACAATAAAATCTAAACAAATATACTTAAATATATCTAACATTAAACTGTAATAATACAAAATCGAATGGGGAAAAAATAATAATAATAAATAATTAAAAGGTAGTTAGCATGAAAAATTAAAAAAATTAAAGTTTTAAAATTATTATTATTACTCTTTATTTATTTATTTATTTGTTTATTTTTTATGGTTTTTGAAAACTTTAATTTATTTAATTTTGTTAAATTTGAATGCAGATTTGGGCAAAACTATGGAAATCCTAGACTAGACATATGAAAATTGTGTAGAATAAACTTATCTGTGATAGTGTATCCAAATGTCAGGAAGAAATCTTAAACCAGACGCAATGAAAATAAAGACAGAAAAAGTTACCGTTATCTATCTTGGACCTTGGAGTCCGTGTTCGTGCTTCCGTTGTCATAACTGGCAAACCCAATAAAAATTTCACAGTTTGGCGAATTTTTTCGTTTTTTTTTTTTTTTTTTTTTAAGATTCAAGATTCAGCAAAATGTATATCACTTTTATATTATTAATTGAAAAGGAATTTATTTTAATTGAATTTATCATTTTTGTGAGAAATACAAAACTCAAGATTTTTATTTAGATTTTTTTTTTTTTTTTTTTTTTTTTTTTTAAATATTACGTGTTATTGCGTATCTATTTAACAATATTTTACAAAATAATTGACGTTTATTATGAAGTAAAATATAAAAATTTGATCGCAACTAAAATAATCGTATGCCTGCTTATATGAATCAATTACAATAAATTACAGGAAATGTTAAACTACTGTCTTGTGACTATCACACAATTTTTTTCTTTATTTTCTAATACAATTCACATAGTTTAGATCAAATCACACATTTTACACAGTAAAATTGAAAAACAAAATAAAATATATATATATATATAATAATAATAATATTAACTTTTTTTTTTTTTTTTTTTTTTATATATCGATAACTTTGTTTTACATTATCACAGATAATTGATTCAACCGTTCGTTTTAAAAGATATCAACGAGTAATTTTGAAAAAATATTATAAAAATTTACACACCCGAGGAGGGGGGAAGGATTGCTATTCTTCTTGTTAAAAGTCTTGTTCACCGTTAATATTTTTTAAAAAATCAGTTTGACAATGTTCAACTAAAGAAATCCCTATTGTGTGTATTTATAAGAAATTTTTTCCTCTATTGTAATATTAAAAATTTTGAAAAAAATAAATGACAGTGCGACCTGTTGAGCGTTATATGTGTAAAAAAAAAAAGGGGGGGGGGTAATAATCACTAACTGATATCAAGGGGGAGCTAAATATAAGTTTTCAGGAAATTCTGTTCATTAGTTTTTGACCTAGAGTTGACACAAAATTCTTATCACACATATCCAAACACACAGACAAACTGGCATTTTCTAAGAAATATCAATTATTTATTAGAACATCTTAAAAAGGGAAAAATCTATCGAAACGCGGGAGCCAAAAATATTTACGAATCAAACCTTTCTTCTTTTTATTATAGAAGAAAGTAATAAATAAATAAGGAAAACAAAATTTTTAGCTACTTTATTTTTTTTTTTATTGTTTCAGCTTCCAAATTTACAATATCATAGATTATTTACAACGTATGATCACTTCACTGTTTATTATTATTATGTTTGTTACTTACATAAGAAAAAAGCACTATAGATTTGTGAAAATGTTTAACTTCCGGTTTTCGATAAATATACACGTTTTGTGACTTCTGAGTATGATTTGGCTTTTTTTTTCACTTGAAAATGACTGTGAGTTCGTTAAAAAATAAAGAAATAAATAGAAATAAATAAATGTGGACGTGGTTTCTCACGAAGCAATTGACGCAAAGTAACATAACATTTGAATGGACCAGGAAGTAAATTAGTGCTTATTAGCTTTTAAGATATTATCGTCCATTTTGTGGCGCTGATATAATGTGATCCCATATAAGGAAAGGTTGTATCAGAACTTGTATGATACATAAATGCACTAAAGTTATATATGAGATCAGCATTATGTAAATCTCTGCTGATTCAATTTGGGTGCATATCGGTCGACACTTGCTTCTGCTATGCTGCAATTTAATCTTGTTAACGGGAAGGCAGTTTATCAGTTTCTATGATATTTAAAAGCATCATATTTCGTTTGTGAGATGGCTATTGTAAAGTTAAATAAATTAATTTTCCATATCGTCTATGTTAGGTGGCGCTACTACGTTGAAGTTTTACCCGTTTAGTTAAAATTTTATTTCAACTTTTGTCATTTAAATACCACAAACTTGGTATGTGAAAAATATATTATTAAAATTTATTCTGATTGAATTCGGATACAAATTGGCAAACAAGTTGTGCTGCTATTACTTTTTACGATTTCTAGATGTCTACAGTCTACATTTCAGCATCTATTGCTGAAAATTACACGAAATTACATATATAAAAAGTTTATTATATGATGGTAAGTTGATTAAAATTCTGTAAATGCTAATCGTAGCTAACTTTGTTCATATAGAATGATATAAAAGAAAGTTTTGTAATGGTCCCAGCATAACTAATTTTGTATTATAGTTGTGTCACTCAACGAAAAAATAGTTATATTTTTATTGATACGAGTATAATACAGAAATTATTTATTTTTTAGTAATAAATTTCGTAATTAACAAAAGAGAAAAATAATTCGAATCTCATTGTTTATAAAAATGTTTTCATCTCTTCTTCACTATATCGTTTAATTTAGTGATAAACCCTACAGTTAATGCCTTAAAATATGCTTGATTTCAAATGAAGAAGAAGAAATCTCCTGAAATCTATCTTTAGAGCTTTATATGGAAAATAAAAGTTTAAAATAGGTTATTTTTTATATAGCTCTTATATCGTATAAAAATTTCGTGCACATTATTGTTTTCTTGAGTAAATATTTATCGAGTCATGATCTTAGTCTTATGCTGTTCATAGAAAAGTAAGTTTGTGATAAAAAATAACGGTCAAACTATTAAAAAAAAAAAAAAAAAAAAAAAGTATATGAAAAATGTGGATGTGTTCAGTAATTTTGCTGCCGATTGTATAAAAAGTTTTCTTGAATGATTATCAATATTATATGAACAAAAGAAAATTCATTTCGCAATCCTTAGTTAAAAAAAAAATCTGTGCATTTTTATACAAAATGTTATACCAGAGGTCTGCACGAGCCGAAAGTTCAAGGCCTGAGCCCAGTCCGGACGAAAACCGATGAAGTCAGGCTCGATGAAGAAAGGGGGGAAATGAATAAAAACAACAAGAAAAAATTGCATGCATTTTTATTTTATTTGCTACGCTTTTTTATTTTATTTTTATTTATTTATTTATTTATTTATTATTATTGTTATTATTATAATAAGTATTAGTATTATTGATTTGTATCTAATTTTCAGAGGCTTTATTAGATTAGGATTTTTTTATTCAGAGGCTAAGCAATTTATTAATGGAAAATGATGCCATTCTCACGTAATATCCTGACAAAAATAGCGTTAT
The DNA here is from genome assembly GCA_963930645.1 of Salticus scenicus. Classification (NCBI taxonomy): domain Eukaryota; kingdom Metazoa; phylum Arthropoda; class Arachnida; order Araneae; family Salticidae; genus Salticus; species Salticus scenicus. The sequence continues at coordinate 89,205,232 of OZ005650.1, read as the reverse complement.
AAACATACACACAATGACACACACATGCACTCACATATAGAAAGAGAAAGTTTTCTGAAATCATTTTCGGCTCTCATGATGTGTGGAACTTCAAGATATCGCAAAATTTTTTAATTACGAAAAATTTACAGACAAAAGTCAGATTTATTAATATAGATTTATCGAAAACATATTTTTTTTTTTTCATTTATATATTTCTTCATATTTTTTTTCTCTTTCCAAACCCAAATAAATAAATAAATAGATAATGAAATAAAAATTACTTTTAGTTCCCCATCATACTATAGGTATGGGGAACTTAGGTATCGTGAAAATTTTCGACCTCGGTTTTTTGACTTTTTTACACGTTTTCAGGTGTGAGGAATCCGAAAATGACAAAATTTGTAGGGTGTCTGTTAGTGGGTTAGTGTGTTAGTCTGTGTACACAATATCTCAAGAACAAATTGTCGCAGAGAGGTCAAATCAGTTTTAAAGTATTACTTTCGACACTGGCAAGAACCCTACTCATTTACAACATTCGAATTTAAAAACTTTGTAAGTTATTAGAAATTTACGATTTTCTTAACATGGGAGAATAGGACAAAAATTCACTTAAACGTGCATTAAATGGAAACTTTTTACTGTAAAAATGTCAGACCAGTTTTAAAATAGTTTTGATGCCGGAATGAACATCAGTAACTATAAATAAGCTTCTTTGAAAATTTCGCAAGTCATTGGATATTTACGAATTTCTTAACATGTCAGAATAGGACAAAATTTGACATAAACGTCAATTTTGAGAGATATTTTCATCGTAAAGATGTCAGACTACTTTTGAAATATTATTTAGGATACTGGCATGAATATTATTGACTATGAATTTTCCAATATAAAAATTTCGTAAGTTATTGGAAGTTTACGAATTTCTTAACATGGCAGGATAGAGCAAAATTTCACATAAACGTCAATCTTGAGGGATATTTTCATCGTAAAAATGTCAAACCACTTTCGAAATATTATTTAGGATACTGGCATGAATATCATAGACTATGAATTTTCCAATTTAAAAAATTTGTAAGTTATTTGGAATTTACGATTTACTTAAAATGACAGAATGGGGTAAAATTGAGCATAAACTTCCATTTTGAGGATCATAAATACATTAGACAACTTCAAAATTACATTTATGATATTTTTTTGAACATGATTGAATACAAATATTCTAGTAGGAAAATTTCGTAAATTATTCGTAATTTATGATTTTATCAACATAGCGAAATTGTAAATTTTTCATATAAATATGAATTTTGAGGATTATTGCATTGGAAATAGTAGCATGAAAACTAAACAACGGAATTGACCCTGATAAAATAAATTAATAGATTAGAATAAGATAAATATATCGAAGTGAACGAAGGCTAGCCTATTAGGCGGGGATTTCATTCTGTCACTCTATCAAGCTTTGGCGAAATTCATTTCTTTTAACATGATTATAATATGTCTCGCACTAGAAATATATGAGAACATAAATAAGATGGGGAACTGAGCAGAGTCCACCTATGCCAACTAACTAGTTAATTATATATTATCAATATAAAAAAAAAAAGACTGTTTTTTATTTAAATTTTAATAATAATCTGGTGGCACTCATCCGACTTTTTCTTACTCTTACCTAGCATTTGAATGCTATAAACACAAATTGCGGATTAAGGTGTAAGGTAACAAGTACTATATATAAATCTACGTTTCAAATATTTCAAACTACTTTTAGGAACAAATAAATTTTGATGAATAACTCTCTTAGTGAGGGGGGTTAAATATAGTACTTACTATAAATAATTCTTGGTTGATATTAAATTTAAAAGTTCATTTGAAATTATTCAATCAACTTCGATCTGACCACTTTTGAAGCTTATTAATCTTAGTCAAATATTTTAAGTAGCAACCTCATAATCAACTTCAAAATACAAAATTTAAATTGTCTGCAAATATATGTTCTAAAGTTAGCTGATAACAGACATACACAAAGATTAACATTTTCAAATTTCATTTTAGTATTTAGGGACCCTCAAAACGTGTAATTATGCGCGAAACAAGCCTTAAAAATTTCACTTTAAAATTTTTTTATTTTGTTCTCTGCATAGGCATAAAGAAATTTTTATTCCTGGGTAGACCTGTAAAGGAAAGGAGAACGATTCTCATACCATATTTTCCAAAAAAAATGCTTTTATGCATATAAAAAATATATGTTCATTTCATTTTGTTTAGTACAGGCTATAGACGTTAAACTGTAAATAGCAAAAAATTTTACCCACATACTTAATGTATTTGAATTATTATGGATATCCCTGTACACGAACCATTTCCATGATCTCAACGAAAAGCTAAGTGCAGCATCCTTATATGACACTCATTTAGAATGTTAAGTTTTCATATTCTGGAATTATTTGTTTTTTAGCTATGCTGATAACTGGCACACACGCATAGACATACACAAAGACACACATACACACTCAGAGATCAAACGTAAAAACTTGATATTTGGAGTCAGGGGATCTCAAAACGCGTAACTATTAAAAAAACGCAGTTTTCAAAATTTAACCCAAAAGCAATACTTTCTCTATCTTATCTAAGGATAAGAAAATGTATAAAAGAAAAGAAATAATTAAGGAGAGGAGAAAAAATAGCCAAAGTAGCGAGAAAGTTGCCAAACCGTTTGGTTTGACTTCCCGCAACAGCTGCAAATTAAAGCGCGAAAATCTTTGTGACTGCAATTCTGCTGATCATGCATTATATTACTCATTCAATAACATCCGGGATTTTCTTTTTTTGTTCACGATTTCCATTAGACTCAAATCTTAAACATTTTTTAAAACTTGTACATTGAGGCCATCACAAAACATTCGTCCATATTTTCCCATTCAAACTCTTGCAGTACAGAACATGTTATTTATTAAATTTATTATTTATCAAATACTTTCTCTGGCGAATGCATACGATTTTTATAAATCAGAAGACAATCAGTTTTATGCTATATAGAAGATCTAGAAAATATAATCTTAGAAAACATAATTTTCTAAAGGTTTTCATTTCTGTTATTATTATGAAAAATGATAAAAAAAATAGATAAATTTGTTTTTAAATCATCAGAAATTGATGGTTCAACCATTCGTTTTAAAGGTAATGTTAAATTCTTTTCAAAGATAAACATATTGAAAGATCTTCCATACACCCCTTCTCCTCCCACGGGGATGATGGATACTATTCCTTGCGGAGAAATTGATGTCCTATGAATACCCCCCCCCCCAAAAAAAAAAAAATCTTGTTGACTATTACTGGTTATACAACCAAATTGTATCAGTAATATATCAAATGTATATCACAAACAAGGTATGGTGAGTATATATATTATAGAAGCTGAGGTATAGGCTTTCCGTAAATGGAAAATATAGGCTTTTTATAAATTGGAACGTGGCAGCGCCACCTGTCGTCTGATAAGCACCCAAAGTCAATCAGTAGAGTTTTACATAATACCAATTTTACGTACAACGTTTAAAACATTTATAAATCACAGAAGTTGAAATATTTCGTTCCCGTTATGGGATTAAATTGCAACATAGCCACGCCACATGTTGGCCGATGTGCATCAGCAACGTTTTACATAAAATCGATTTCACATATAACTTCAGTATATCACAAAATTTAGAAGTTTTAGTTTAGTTTTAAATCACATAAGTTGAAATATTGCCTTTCAAATAACGGAATTAAATTGCAGATTAGTAACGCCACCTGTTGGCCAATGTATACTTCCAAATTGTATATACACCTCCTTATACATACACCCCGTATATCAAGTTTAATGAATTTGTACACTATAGAAGCTGAGATATAACCATCACATAAATGGTAGGATTCACTACGTAGCAGCGCCACCTATCAGGCGAAATATCCCATATGCAATTTAAAAAAAAAAAAACCAATTGAGGGCAAGTTTCAATTATGTAACAAATTTCTTAAATTCTGTCCATTGATTTTTGAAATAAAATATCCACAATTTTTTTTTTCACCAATTTAAAATTTTGTAATTTTTTTTCACTTCACCGCTACTACTTCTAGTTGAGCATTCTTCATTGACGTGCTAACAAAACGTTAAACTGAAAATATAAAAAATGCCCTATCCGCTATCATGTTAAAAAGTTATAAATTTCGAATAACTGGCGAAGATTTTAAATTAGAATGTTGCAAATCTCTGAATAGGATTCTTATTGATATCATACGTGATATTTTAAAACTGGTCCGATTTCTCTGCAATCATTTGTTGTTGAGATATCGTTTACCCGGACTAACAGATTAACACACTAATAGGCACCGATACCCATTAACAGGCACCATACCAACCTTTTGATTTTCGGATTCTTCACACCACAAAACGTGTAAAAAATTCGAAAACCGAAGTCTAAAATTTTCATGATTAAACAAGTTTGCCTACCAATAGTATACTTAAAAATCATTTTGTCATGTTCGTTATAATTACACTGTTACAGAACGTGTTATGACGGTCATATACTTGAACGTTCTATATAGAACTAGAATTGTACGTGTTATAGATGGTACAGAGCAAACATTTTCAGAACGTTTTAAATAATACTATTTTTGAACGTACAATAGAACGTTCTATTGACACGAAACACGGTGTTTGAACTACTGTAACCGTTATTAGACGTTCAAAGAACGTTCTTGTGCTACTTGGGTTAGGAGAACCACATTCATAGCAACGAGTAATTTTTCTTTTTTCAAACTCTTTATTTCTTTGATTTTCTTGGGATGTTTCGGGTTTTGCACGAAATTTTGGCCTAACATCTTTATTAGTATCCCTAGACTTATCATCACATAAGTTTCCACTTTGATTTCGAGAGCTGGAAAAGTTCTTTTTGGGCAAATCCCTCCTTTTAAAACTTTCTCTTATACTTTCAAATTCATCTAATTTTTCAGCTAAGTCTAAAGGAGTCATGAATGTAAGCCAGTTTTCTAAAAAATGATCTCTTACATCAGCAGGCACTCGAAACTTCAACTGCTCAGTCACTATTAGGTCTTTCAGCTGTTGAAAATTCTCTATCTTTAATTCTGTAAGCCACTCCGTAAAATAACTAGAAAGCTCTTGAGCATAATTTCTCCAAGATTTTTCGGAAGATTTGTGGTGCTTATAAAAACATTGTTTCAATTTTTCACTATTTAATTTATATCTTTTCATAATGATATTTTTAACAAAATCATAATTTGTAGCATCGGTTGGCGACTCTCTGGCCAACATATTGGAAAGTTCTGGCGGTAAAACTGCTAACATGTAGGCCACCCAATCCTTTTTTGGAACTCGTGCCATCTCCGCTCTTCTTTCGAAATTTATTAAATATAAACCCATTTCATCATGTTTTTCATCAAATCTTGGGGTAATTTGGGTTAACTGTATTCTTGGGACCGATTCAATCACCCTTTCTGGTTCTAATATTCTTTCAGGATTTTCTCTTGAAATTTCTAATTTTTTTAATTCAATTTCATATTGTTGAGTTTCTCGGGTCCTTCTCTCCTCTCTTTCTTCTTGTCTTATTCTCTCTTCTTCTTGTATTTTTTTATCTTCAAGAAGCCTTTCCAATATTAATTTTACTTCTTCCTCATTATAGGACTTGCTAGATAAAATTAATTTCTTGATGTCAATAACTCTACTGGAAGTATCTACTTCGACACCGATTTCCTCACAAATTTGCATCAATTCATGTTTTCGAGCTTTAGCTAAAAATGCCATGTTTGAAAACCCCAAACAAAACCAGAATGCTCTCTAATCGATAATAAAATATAAACAAATAAAATTATCAGAAAAATTATTATTATTATTCTTTTTTTTCTATTACCCTTTTTTTTCCAAAATTCAATCAAACACACACACACACACACACAAAAAAAAAAAAAAAAAAAAAAAAAGATAATAAGGGCAATCTTTGCAATCAATTAAAAAATAATATCTAATACCGTTAATAGTATTCTGTACTTATGAAAAATACCTTATTTTTCTCTATTTAAGAGAACACTTTTTTTTTTAATATATATATTTCTTTCATAAAAAAACCACGTGTACAGTACTTTTCTTCTTAAAGAACAGAAAATATTAAAATTTTCAGTCACACAAATTTCTTTTATTACATAAATCGTATATTCAAAAAGAATACCCAAACAAAATTTTTAACCAAGTATGTTCTCATACCAAGAACTACTTGTTTCCTACACAATCATTATTTCAATTCAAAACAGAAATAAATTATTTGCAAAACTATTTGATTCTTTTTGCACACATATTTCTCAGGAAACAAAATAATTAATATTTTTCTTCAAACCAAAAAAAAAAAAAAAAAACCAATAGTTTCGTTTCGAAACCGAAACTCTTTTCTTTATCAAAAAAAAGTAAGTTCAATCGAAATTGGATTTAAGTAACATAAATTACCATAGTAATTAATATTAAGAAATAAAATAAACATCTAATCGTTAAACACTTCATTTGAAACAGAAACTACTATTTTACTTCAAATCGAAACGAAAATATTTTGTTCCAAACACGAACAAATTCATTTTACATGAAATCGAAACTAATTTCTTTTTTATTTTTATCCCTCATTCACTCTTTATTTACCCATTTATTTTTGTATTATTAAGCAAAGAAATACCAAATCAGTAAAAAGAGACAGAAAGAAAAATAAATCCAATAAAATATCGGAAATAAAAATGACCTGAAATGCACATTAATATGAATCATTCAACATTTTTCTTTTTAATTCGATAATAAATACATTTTTTTTTTTTCTCAAAGCCCTAAAAAAGAATATCTATTCTTTATTTAGCTTTAATTACAGAACAGATACTTTATTTCAACTTGTTCTCAAATTTTACAATTCTGTTTAAAACCGAAATTCTTTTGAAAATGTACTTATTCTACAGTAAGTTTTTATTATTATTATACCATTAAACAAAAGAAAAAACATATATATTCATTTATTTCTCACTGATTCATCAACTTTATTTTTTTCGAAATACATCGACAAAAAAAAAAAAAAAAAAAAAAAAATTTGAAAGATTTTCTTCTTTTTTTTTTTTTTTTTTCTTTTAACCAACTGATAAATCAGTTTAATATATATATATTTTCTCTACAAATAATAATTTCAAATAATCTTTTTATCAAATAGATAGGGACAAGTGAGGTACCTCTGTGATATACTTACTTATCTATTAAATACATAATGCGAATTTAAGTACTTTTAAAAAAATATTTTCTCACGTCCTAATACAAGGACTGAGCTGATTTATTATATTATTTTTAAATCAAGGCACTGTTTCATACATAAAGGCACTTACCCCTTTAGTAGCGTGAATTCTTTGTAGCGTCGGACGTATGCCTTTAGCCGCCACCATAACAGTAGTCTGTTATGTATCGTAGGCTTGAAAACATCAAGAGAAGATTGCTTTTCTTTAGAGAAATATTTTTTATTTCTCATTTACAAACACTATACGACACAAACACACATACATAAAAGGTAAACGAAAACGCGTAACACATATTGCATAAAATGGTCGATAATCTTTGGACCAAAAATAATAAACATGAACGGCACTCAAGCCAGGCACCCGCTATTCTCGGCGTTGCATCATTCCCTTCTAAAACCAACTATATACTAAAGTCTCTCTTCAATTCGAAAGTCTTTTCACCGTGCTGAACAAACAGCGCCCTCTCGTGAGTCTTAAAGTCATTAGTCTGAAGTCATTACAGTATCCTTATTTTTGATATTAAATTCAGTTGTTGGATCCATGCTGTAAATTTTCTTATTAAATGATCCGAAAGAATTTCATCCCACTTAAGTTTTAAATTCCATGTTTCCTGCAAAATTAATTTCGGAATCAACGTCACAGGTGCCGTAAATCCAATTGGATCAAATACTTGATGAGCAATGGCTAAAATTAACCTTTTCGTAATTAGTTTATCGGACTCATCAATTGACGGCACTTTGCAGGATAAAGTGTCACTGTCTGTATACCACGTAAGACCCAAGACGGAGATGTTTTCTTCAGTGGTCGATTCATTGTCTGGGGTGACACTATGCAAATTAGATTTCCACTCTCGTAAATTAAAATTGCCTGCAGACATTATTATTTGTGATTCCAAGATAAACTTTTTCATTTCTAACTCAGAGTTCAAACTAGTTACACAATTATCGACATATAATGATGTCTTAAGAATTTCTGCAGTATTGCTTAAATTTTCGGGTACTTTACTTAAATGATACTGTAAGGTAGCGGCTAATAAATAGGGACTACATGTTAAACCGAAAACAACTCTTTGATGCCGATACTCCTCAATTTGTTCCGAATTATCTCTGCCAAACCACAGAAAATGTAAAAAGTCGCGATCCTTTTCTCTTATTGAAATCTCCAAGAACACTTTTTCTATATCTGACGTAACACCCACGTAGCTTTTACGAAATCGATTTAGTATTGTTGAAATAATTTCAAAAATTTGGTCCCGTAGATAAACAATCATTCAATGAACAGGGTGTCTACTAGGTCATTAAAGTCATGAAAATCAACAAAGAGTCATGAAAGTCATGAAAAGGTCATGAAATTCAGCAATAGGTCATGAAAGTTAAGAACAGGTCATGAAATTCGACCGTCGGTTTGAGTCACGTATTGGTTCAGGTAACCCAATTTTAACTGGCCGGGTCGAACAATTTTTTTCTCTTGCAGTTCAGGTTGACTTGATTGAATTTTTTTCCCTACGAGTCGGGTCGATTTCAGAATATCTTTCAAAATAGTTTCTTTAACGGGCAAAAACATATTTTGGCAATGCATCCTTTAGTGCGTTGTGGCTTTGCTTGAAGCACTCATGCCCACTTTGTTCGCCTGATGAATGGTCGTGTTTTTTCAACCTGAAACAATTGTTGCGAGTTTATTACATTTTATGGTGTTTATTCAAAGTTTGTACTTATTACTAAACTTGAAGAACATTTTGTACATTTGAAGTACGCAACACACCTAAATGTTTAAAAATCATTGTTTATCCATTTTTCAGATTTTAAAACTTTTAACTTGGTGCTTTAGTAGTAATTGCATTTTAAATTATTTTTAAATTATTTACCAGTTGTGTAGCAATAAAAAATTACTTTATAAGTTAAATTGCAAGATTTTTAGATGAATTATTAATTTTAATTTTAGGTTTTGAGTTGGGTGTGGGTCATTAAAATAAAATTCTTTATTATGGATTCATGTCGATTTTCAGGTTACTATTATTTAGTAGCATAAATATATAAACATGATTATAAACCTAGTATAGTTATTTGTATCTTTAAAAAACAAAATTATCCTCTATGAAAATCTACAAACATTCTAATTTTTGTTCTTCTCCCCCCCCCCCCCAATCAAAAAAAAAAAAAAAAAAAAAAAAAAAAAAAAAATTTTTTTTACTAAACATTTAAATTTTCTAAAATATATGTACGCTCAAAATAGTTTGTTAATCAAAACAGTGTTAATGTATAACTGAATGAACTAATTTTTTCTAATTCAGAATGTATTCTATTTTGAAGTATAGGAAAGGCATCGAAATGCAAAGTTTAAGATGTATAGTTATATACTTTTTTTAGTTATAATTTTATTCTTCTATTCTTAGTCTTTTCTTGGAAGAAAAAAAATGTTTGTAGATTTGAAGAAAAATTTAATACATATATTCCTCTCCTTAATACAAGGAAAATAAATGACAATTTTCAAATCCCCCAAAAAACTAATAGTTACAATATTATAACATTGCACAAATAGTGTACATATGTATGTAGTTGTATATGTCTGTTTTAGATTGATTTCCATTACTATTTACTTAGATTGTAAATTAAAAAAAAAGGTTTCAGTTTTTTTTTTTTTTTTTTTAAACAGCTAATATTGTTGTTAAACAATAATTTTAAAATTAAAGCAAGGGGATGTATTGGTTAAAAAGAAAAAATATGTTAATTTAAAAAATAAGGTTGGATATGTCGATAAAAAAGGTCATGAAAATTTTTTTGAGGTCATGAATTTTTTTCCTGTCAAGTCAGTAGACACCCTGATGAAGGAAAACCCTGAGAATGTGAACTCGCATTAAACACTGGTCGTAAACTCGTAGTGCCACCCTCTTTTATTATGGGTCTATGCGGTAAATAATGTATCCGTTCTGATTTAGTCTCTGTTACTTTTTCTATTATGCCTAGTGATAAACAATTATCAAAAACCCCATAGTAATCCTCTAATTTCCCGGAATTAACTAATTTTCTTTTCGTACTAAATAGACTTTTTCCAGTAAGTTTTTTATTGTCAGGTAAAGCAGAATTATCCGTTACCCATGGTAAAGCTACCTCATATCTGCCGTCGGAATTTACCCGAAGAGTCTCCTTAAAATACTTGTTAGTTTCTTCTTCTAACTCCTGCTTAATTTTACGGTGTGCAGGATCTGTAATCCCCAATACGTCTAATTTCCACAGATCGCTTACACACTGGTTTTTAACCAAAAGAGAAGAGAGAATGATTACTAGGTGTATTGCTCTTGGTGCCAAAAAATTTTCCTAGAACAGTCCATCCCAAATTAGTCTGTACAGCGGTTAAATTTGATTTAAGGGGTACTATTTTTCCCGTTAACAATTTACCCATAATATCAGCCCCTATTAACAATTTTATTTCCTTATTCACTTTGTATTTATTTTCTAAGTCCGTAAGATGTACACGATGCTTCTTAAGTTCATTTAACGACGGACCAGATGGGATTTGGCCAAGCTCAGAACAAATATGTTTTTCAGCCAATGCATCAAATCTACATTTATAACTTCTGTCCATACTACTTAATTCAATTACATAATTTTTATAAACATTTTCATTCGTTTCAATACCTCCAAAAAGGGATTGCCGCAAGTTTATTTCATTGCTAGGGATATACTTCATTTCTTCAATAGTGTCGCTACATATATAAGATTTCATACTGCCCGAATCCAAGACTGCCCTTACGAGCATTTTTATTATTATTGTGCAGTCTAACAATTAAAGTTTGCAGAAATACATCATACATGATTATTTAATGTACTTATTTTTATTTCTTCATTAATCTTATTTGAAATATCTGATTTGTTAGAGGGTAAATCCGGGCATATTATAGCGTAGTGTCGTCTTTTACAAATAAGACATCTATGCCCTGATCTACATTGGTTTGCTCTGTGATTTTTCTTCAGACAAACAAAACAAACCCTTTTTTCTTTCAGTATATTCTTTTTATCTTCCAAATTTAACTTAGAGACCTCATTACAACTCTCCGATGCATGTGATTTATTGCAGAAAATACATGTAATATCTAGCTTTTTAAATTTTGAATTAATTGCATTATTTTCATTAGTGTTCATCAATTTACACGCTGTAGGGAGTAAAGTTTTAGACTCAGGAATTTTTTTCTGTTTTTCTTTTACAACACTTGGATTTTGAGTAGACAGTTCCTGTATTTGTATCGCCGTTTCACGACACTCAATTTCAGCTTTTAAAAAGTCTAATAGTTCATCGATGTCAAAGTTTTCAAGACTTTTTCTTTTTCTTTGATAAATTAAATTTAAATCGGTGGGAATCAATTTAAGTAAAATTGGTGTGAGTAAAGTGCCGTATTTTCCTTGTGTTACGTTTAAACATCTTAAGTTTCTAATTTGGATCGTAATGTTATCGTAGAGCTTGCGCAGCGCATCTGTGTTATTTGAATTTTTAACTGGTTCTAAATTCAATAACTTTCCAATGTGTGCATTAATTATCAGGTCATTACGACCGAATCTGTTTTTTAACACTTTAACTGCAGATTGATAGTTCTCACTGGATAACGAAAAGCCTCTAATGGCATCAGCCGCAGACCCTATTAACAGAGAATGTAAATAATTGAATTTATCTATATCTGTTAAATCGTTATTATTATGAATTGCATTCTCGTATTGACTCCAAAATGAGAGCTAGTTAGCGGGATTCCCGCCAAATTCTTAAATCACTAGACGAGGGAGTTTTATTCTAGAATGTGAACAAGAAATTAAAGATGACTGTTCACTTATGATATCATCTTTTTTAGTATTTGTGCTTTCGGGTTGTTCTTTTCTTTTTAAAACTGAAGTGATTTTAGATTTAACAGAAATAATTTTCTTTACGTAAGTTTCTGCTGTTTCAAATTCGGACTCTAAATCGTCTTCCTTTTTCATAAGATTTTGAATCTGTTCATCGAGATTCCTTAAATTTTCGTATTTTACTGCTAATTGATCTAAATGTTCTTTCAGAACAGATATTTCGATTTCATATGCTTCTATGTACTGCTCACAATTAGTAATTAATTTCGTAGTTGAACTTCTAATTACTGTTCGTTTTCTTTTTAATTTTTCCAACTCTGCCATGTTTAACATACTCTTATTAACAATTTTTAATAAAATGCAAAATTTTATATTGTTCTTATGACACTTATTTTTATTGTTCTGAAATCTCAATTCAAATGAACTTTTTTTTTTCCCGATTACCTTCACATAATAATAATAATAATGATATTGTTGCGTACGTGGGGGTTCGTGAGTTGTCTGAGAATGAAAGGCCAAACGTACAAAAATTCAGTAATTTATTCACAGAAAGTTACAGAAAAATACAGGTCAATAAACCAATTATCAGCTTCAATTCAAGCAGTAACCACAGCTTAAACAACAGCTGTCAATAGCAAATCCACAGTACAAACGGTATAACAATAACACTTGAAGCAAGTCTCTCTCAAAGAGGCTTAAGAGCAATGCAAGCACTAGCGAAGCTGGCTGAGATCTGAACTGAACTGACTGCCTTGGCGAGGAAGAGCTCCTTATATGCTGTTCCATGGAACCCAGATTTTTCGAGAAAACTCCAGAAAGTGGTCAACCAATCAACTTACAGCTTCCATATTTGGTATATCCCATATAAGGATTTTCTCGCCAAGGTCGCCAAAAAAATCGCCAAGGTGGGAAAAAGTCGCCAAATTTGGCGCCAAATACATTATTTGCATTACTGGGGCTTTTTAATGCGTTTTTAAGGGAAAATAAGGCTATTTCAACGCTAAAACGACTAGAAATGCACAAAATTAGCACTTTATCAACTTACTAAGCCTCTTTGAAAGAATTTATACAAAAATAAACACAATTATTTACAATTTCGTAACACTGCCCCCCTCCCAAGGACTGCACGTCCCGGGCAGTGCAACCCTTGGTCAAGAGGCGAAACTAAACAAATTTACACAATCTAAAACACAAAAACTAAGTTGCACATAAAGATAACATAGAAATATAAATTAAGTGGGAAATATTTACCAAAATTCACAAATATGTACAAATATTTATATACAAATATTTACAGTGCGCATGCGCAAATTTTACCAGTATTTACATTTTAAATTTAAATTTTACCGTTACTTGTGGTACTTGGCTAGCCTATTATAGTGCACCACCTTCGGTTTTGATGAAGGTGTTTTAGTGATCCGCACCACTACATCATTCAGCCTTTTTAAGACTGTGTATGGTCCGTCCCAGTTGCACTGTAACTTGGGAGAGAGTCCTTTGCGTCGAACAGGATTCCACAACCAGACCTTCTCTCCTTCCTGGAACTCATATTGTGTAGCCTTTAGATCGTACCTTGTCTTCATTTTCTCCGTTGCCATGTTAATCCGCTCCCGAGCGAATTTGTGTACGTCCTCAAATCGTGCCTGGAGATCTTGGATGTACTCCTCGGGCGATGAAGGCGCATCGGGTGGACAACCAAACAGGAGATCACATGGGAGACGAAGTTCACGTCCAAAAAGCATCTGGGCTGGAGTATAGCCGGTGGTTTCATGGACAGCACTTCGATAAGCCAGCAGGAACAATGGCAACTTCAAGTCCCAATCTTGCTGGTTCCTTGATACTAGAAGGGAGAGGTTATTCAGGATGGTACGGTTGAACCTCTCGACCATGCCGTCCGACTGGGGATGTAAGGGTGTTGTCCGGGTTTTGTCTACGCCGAGTAGTTGACACAGTCCTTTGAAAACATCAGAGGTAAAGTTCCTACCTTGGTCGGTATGAAGTTGTAGGGGCGTGCCGTACCTTGACACCCATTGCTGCACTAGGACTTCTGCGACTGTGCATGCCTCTTGATTGGGAATGGGATATGCCTCAGGCCACTTGGTGAAATAGTCCATCACGACGAGAATGTATTTATTTCCACTGGAGGTCCGTGGCAAAGGACCCAAGATGTCGATTGCAATCCGTTCAAATGGTGCTCCCATAAAGGGCAAAATTAACGGTGGCCACCGGCCACGTGGCGACTAAATAAAAAGAGATGGCGATTAAAAATTATGCATCGATCGCCACTAAAGTCGCCACTTTTTGTGATCATTAAAAGATTCTAAAAATCGAGCGACGATAGAGAATCTAAGCTTTGTGATTTCCAATCTTTTTCCATCCATGGCATAAATGTCAATGTTCATTTTAAACTTGCTTTATTATATTCTACAACCTATAAAGAAGTAGAATTGTTTAATATATCTTACTCATATAATTTTTTGGACTCCCCCCCCCCTAACGATCTGTGATCACACAGCTTATAGAAAGCTTTATAATTTCTAACCATTTTCCATTTGCTGTAAAAATATAAATATCTATTTTAAACTTACTTTATTAGATTCTAGAATCTGTAAAGAAGTAGAATTGTTTAATATCTCTTACTCATAATTCTTGTAATCCCCCCCCCCCCCAAGCTACAAATTTGGCAGCTAAGTAAATTATTTTTAATGAAGCAGCTAAGTTTCCATATCTATATTTTTTAAGAGGAAATATTTTAACTCTATTGAAATAAAATCAATTAAAAAAGTGTGTCTTTAGAAATAAGAAAAAAGTAATAAAACTGCTAACTGTATTTACACATGACCATGTAAAAGGTTGTGATGATGATGAATCATTCATTTACTTAGAAAATAGCAATGTGAACTGTGAATGATAACAGTTTATTTCACTTAAATAAATTGAAAAAAAAAAATACTACTAAATTATCTGAAATATAAAAACTTTTGCTTTTATTATTACAGCCCTAAGCAGATATCAATTTAGGATGTGCAATTTAGGATTTTTAAAAAGAACATAATTACAATTTCAGTGTCTCTGTGTTAATTTTATTATATGTATTTCTTATTTTCATATTTTTCTTGTGGTAATTATACCACAAAATGGTGACAATGCTTTTCGCAGTCTGAAAGAAATAGTCTTATCATGTGAAAAGTGGCCACTAACTTAAAAAAGTGGCTACTAATGAAACTGACAGTACCGGCCACTGGCCACTAATGAATTTTCCCAGTTTTGCCCTTTATGCTCCCACGTTATACCGTTGAAGTCTTCCTCGACTTCGTTTCTGCGGGCCTTTACGTGCCGCACAAGCATCACAGGATTTACACCATTTTTCCACATCCTCCTTTGCCTTGCACCAGTAGAAGCGTTCCCGAACTTTCTGCAGAGTCTTCATTACCCCAAAATGGCCTCCGGTAGAGCTACTATGCAGTTGTTCTAAAACAGCTGGAATTTTTGATCTTGGTAATAAAATCTGCCATCTGAAGCTTTTCCCATCATCAGATTCCCACTTTCTGTATAATGCGCCGTTTCTGATATGAAGAGAGTCCCAAAGAGCCCAATAACTTTTCGTAATGGGACTAAATCTGGAAATGTCCTGCCAGATAGGTCTGCTGCTGGTCGTCTCCTTCAGCTGTAATATTGGCTCTATGTCAGGATCTTCCAACTGGGCTTTTCTAAGTTCTTCGTCACTCCATGGATCGGGATCTTGATCTGATGGTGTAGAGACTTGGCAGGCAACCGGATTTTTCGGCAGGTATTTTTGTTCGGCTCTAGAGCAGTACTTGCAGCTCTCCGAGCAGGGCTTACGTGACAAGGCATCTGCATTACCATGTAGAGTCCCTTTACGATGACGTATCTCGAAGTCATATTCCTGCAGGCGTTGTATCCACCTGGCAATCTGACCTTCCGGGTTCTTGAACTGGAGCAACCACGTTAAAGATGCATGGTCAGTCCGGAGCAGGAATCTTCTGCCATAGAGGTAATGATGGAAATGTTCTATGGCTTTTACGATGGCGAGTAGCTCTTTCCTGGTGGTACAGTAATTTCGCTCCGGTTTAGACAGGCATTTACTCCAATAGGCAATGACATGTTCTTGACCATCAATTTCCTGCGACAGAACAGCACCGACACTCTCATGGCTGGCATCTGTATCAAGTATAAACTGTCTGTCGGGCTGTGGATACGTCAAGATTGGCGATGATGTTAAGGCCTCTTTAAGTCGCTGGAAAGCTTTTTCACATTCATCTGTCCACAGGAACTTCTGTTTGGCTTCCGTCAGCTTGTGGAGTGGTCTGGCAATATTTGAGAAACCCTTGACAAACTTCCTGTAGTAAGTGCATAACCCCAGGAAACTTCGTAGTTGGTGTACATTTTCAGGGCGACTCCAGTTCTCGACTGCAGAGATCTTCTCAGGATCAGTTCTCACACCTTCGGCAGAGATGATATGGCCGAGGTAGCTCACTTCACGACGGAACAAGTTACACTTGCCTGGATTCAATTTGAGGTTAGCCATTCTGAGTTTCTCCAGCACCTTTCGGATGTTTCGTAGATGGTCTTCAAAGGTGCGCCCCACAATGATAATATCATCCAAATACACCAGACAGGCTTCATAGGAAAGTCCTTTTAGCACTGTCTCCATCAGGCGTTCGAAGGTGGCAGGTGCATTACATAATCCGAACGGCATAACTTTAAATTGCCACAGTCCTTGTCCCGTGGTGAATGCAGTCTTCTCACGATCATCAGGATGTAATACTACTTGCCAGTAACCGCTCTTCAGATCCAAAGTCGAGAACCATTTATTGCCAGCAAGTGTGTCTAATGTGTCGTCAATTCTGGGAAGAGGGTAACTGTCTTTCTTCGTGATGTCATTCAAACGACGATAATCCACACAAAATCTTGTTGAACCATCCTTTTTCCGCACCAGTACTATGGGAGAGGCCCAAGGACTGGTTGATGGCTCGATGACATCATTGCGCTGCATTTCACTTAGAAGTTCAGTGACCTCTTCCTGTTTAGCAAATGGAAGTCTTCTTGGATGTTGTTTGATTGGAGGATGATTTCCTGTATCAATTCTGTGCTGGGTGATGTTTGTTCTCCCGACGTCTTCAGGTGTTCGAGAAAACAGGTCTTTAAATTCTTGGAGTAGCTTCTCCGCAGCACATCTCTGTTACTTTCCTAACTCTGCATTCTTTAGTAATTCCGTTATTAATTGTTCTGAAGACTTGGATGCGGTTGATTGCGTGGGACGGTTGATGCATGTAACAGGAGTGCAGGTTGCTAACACCTCATCCTTCTTCACTGTCCGGACCTTATCGCTGATGTTTGCGACTCTCACAGGAATAGTACTCTTGGAGAGATCCACCAGAGATGAAGCTACCAGAACTCCTCTTGGGCTATTGTCTATATTCGGATATTCAATCAGTCCATAGCGGAAGAATTGCTTGGTAGGAGGGGTTCCTGAAACTATTGTCTCTGTGTGTGGGGGGATGGAAACTTCCGACTTGGCTGTTATCTGGCAAATTTGCTGAATGTCTTGATTTTCAGTATTGAACACAGCTATGTCTTCCGAACTCGAATGCAGTTCATTATTCTTGAAGTCCAATTTGAAGTTAAATTTTCTTAGGAAATCAATTCCAATGATTAGAGGATCTCTTATGTCAGCCACATATGCCATATGATGGTAACTGGCATTTCCAAAAGTGATGGTCAAGTTCATTTTTCCATATATTTTGATTTCGTCTCCGGTCACAGTCTGGAGTTTAACACAGGGCGGCGTCCAGATGATCTTCTCTTTTAGTTCTTGAGCCAAATCCGTTCTAATGATGGTCACATTGGCTCCCGTGTCCAGAATCATCCGGCAGGTGGCGTTGTTGACTTGGCCATAGACGTAAAGTCCATTATCGCCGCCACTCATCGATGAAACATGAAATACTGTAAATTGGGGCTCTTTAATTTCAGGCAACCTCCGCCCCGCGAGATGGCCTCCTCCTAGTTTCCCTGCAGTGATGGTGAAGCCGGGTGATTTCCTATAGTTGGTCGTACAGGGCAGTTCCTCTTCACGTGACCATCCCCTCCACAGCCCCAGCACTTTATCTTCCGGTCCTTTATTTCCTTTTTATTCTCCAGGCTGCGCAATCTCTTTAAGATCTCTTCGATACTTCTCTTCATTTCATTTTCACCTGCAGGGGTATCGTTTAATGAGACTGCTCTTATGGTATGGCGGTCTTTACGGGAGGCTTGTTGGGCTGCCTCTATCCTAAGTGCATAGCCTAAAGCTGATTCTACGTCTCTGATGTTGGAGAGTCTTAGCCCTTTTTGAATTTCTGGATCACGAACAGCATCAATAAAGTACTGAAGAGCTAAGTCGTTCCGAGTGTCAGCATGACAGTCTGAGAATGCTAGATGTGACAATCTCTGAATGTCCGCTGCCAGCTCTTGCAAACTTTCGCCCGTTTTCTGGTAACGGGATTTTAGCTGGAGGCGACTATAGTCCTTAGAACACTTCTCTCCGAAGCGTAGCTCCAGTGCTCTAGTCAGGGCCTCGAAGTCGTTCCTTTCTTCTTTAGAAACATTTCTCAGTATCTCGGCTGCATCTCCCCGTAATGCTGCTGCTAAGTGGACTGACTTGGCGGTAGAGTCCCAGCCGTTAGCTTCAGCTACGATGGAAAACTGGGTCTTATATACATGCCAGGAGGAACTGCCGTCGTAGGTAGATAGCTTAATAGATTCCTGATTCTGGCTTCTTTTATCTCTCTTTTCCGTTTCCTGGGGCAAGGAGATCAACTTCTCTTCTACTTTTCTCTCAAGATGTTCCTCTACTTTCTTCATGACTTTCTTCTCGAAGTTCTCTTCTATCTTTATAAATCTTTCTTCAAAATTCCTTTCTACTTTCATAACATTTTCTTCTATCTTCATAGCTTTCTCTTCAAAACTCTCTTCAATTTTCAAAACTTTCTCTTCAAAATTTTCTTCTATCTTTATAACTTTCTCTTCTATTCCATCCATTCTATTTTCCATCACCGTTAATTTACCCTCGATCGATTCTTTCACCGTTGAAAGCTCTCTCTTCATCTCATCTTGATTAGATTTAATTTCTTCCTGAACTTCACCCAAACTGCTTTTCATATGCTTCATTTCTTCAGTCAAACCGTCTTTCAATTCTCTTTGCGATGTTTCCATTTTCTCTTGTGCTACTTTCATTTCTTCAGTCAAACCGTCTTTCAATTCTCTTTGCGATGTTTCCATTTTCTCTTGTGCTACTTTCATTTCTTCAGTCAAACCGTCTTTCAACTCTCTTTGCGATGTTTCCATTTTCTCTTTCAATCCGGTTTCCATCTTTTCCTGTCCGGCTTTCATTTCATTCATCTGGGTAGCTAAGGTTTCTAGAAGTTTTTTCATCTCTTGCTCCATAGCCCTCGTTATCACCATTCACAGACAATCCCGCTTCTGACACCAGAAATGTTGCGTACGTGCGGGTTCGTGAGTTGTCTGAGAATGAAAGGCCAAACGTACAAAAATTCAGTAATTTATTCACAGAAAGTTCCAGAAAAATACAGGTCAATAAACCAATTATCAGCTTCAATTCAAGCAGTAACCACAGCTTAAACAACAGCTGTCAATAGCAAATCCACAGTACAAACGGTATAACAATAACACTTGAAGCAAGTCTCTCTCAAAGAGGCTTAAGAGCAATGCAAGCACTAGCGAAGCTGGCTGAGATCTGAACTGAACTGACTGCCTTGGCGAGGAAGGGCTCCTTATATACTGTTCCATGGAACCCAGATTTTTCGAGAAAACTCCAGAAAGTGGTCAACCAATCAACTTACAGCTTCCATATTTGGTATATCCCATATAAGGATTTTCTCGCCAAGGTGGGAAAAAGTCGCCAAATTTGGCGCCAAATGCATTATTTGCATTACTGGGGCTTTTTAATGCGTTTTTAAGGGAAAATAAGGCTATTTCAACGCTAAAACGACTAGAAATGCACAAAATTAGCACTTTATCAACTTACTAAGCCTCTTTGAAAGAATTTATACAAAAATAAACACAATTATTTACAATTTCGTAACAATATTATTATCCTATAATATAATTCACTCAAGAAATCACGTTAATATATTAAATTTTCTTAATAATAAGAATATGACCCTACATTTGAGTGCTACGTATTATTGTTATACTAATTCTTAATTACTAGAAGATCAGCCCGTGCAAAGCACGGTGGTAGTTTCGTTATAAAAATTTCTTTCAAATTTTTAAAAATCTCATTGAACACTTTCACGACCGCATGCTTTTGTCTTCTTGACAGTAAGGTCCACCTATGGGCGTTATTCTCCCAAGTTACAATATTTCATTACAAAATTTTCTAAGTTCACATTTATATTACAAATGGATATACATTATAATTATATTCTTCCCAATCAAATTATTTATATCCATATTGTTGCGAGTTTGTAAATAATTGTATTCATTCTTGAAGAAATTCTTTCAAAGAGGCTTAGTAAATCGTTAGAATGTTAATTTTCGACATTTCTAGTTGTTTTAGCGTTAAAATAATGCATATTATATTATAAAAAGAATAATTATATTATAAAAAGAATAAGAAAGCGTAATTTTCCCTTAAAAACGCATTAGAAATCTCCAATAAGGCAGGTAATGGATTTGGCACCAAATTTGGCGACTTTTCCCCTAATTGTTGATTTTTTTGGTGACCTTGGCGAGAAAATCCTTATTAGTGATATACCAAATATGGATGCTGAAATATGATTGGCTTAGGAGATACAGAAATTTCTGGAACATTCCACACTTTTCTACAGGGGTATATAAGGGCTGCGTTTTTCGCCAAGGCAGTCAGTTCAGTTCAGTCTGAAATCAGAGTCAGGAAGTTTCGCTAATGCTTGCATTGCATTTCAAGGAGTTCTAAGCCTCTTTGAATGAGTCTTGCTTTATGTGCTATTGCTATACAGTTAGTACTGTGGATTTACAGTTGACAGTTGTTAATTAAGCTGTGTTTACTGATTGAATTGAAGCTGATACTTAATTTACAGACCTGTATTTTTCCGGAAATTTCTGTGAATAAATTACTGAATTTTTGCAAGCCTCGCCTTTCATTCTCGGACAACTTACGAACCCCCGAGTACGCAACAATATTACATTTGACTGTACAAATTTGAATACTGGGTATATTCTTCAGAAATAAGTAACATAAAAACCCTGAAAGAAACGCCCACTGGTAGAGTTACAGATATCAAAAATGACGTGAATCTACGTCAGCGGTCGCAAAAGTGTTAAGATATATATGAAATACCGATAAAAGAAATATATATAAATATATGTATAAAATAAAGTTTAAGCATTTAACTATTAATTAAATAACTTCAAATGAAATGGGTTGTGAAAAAGTACTTAAGATGTTTAGCCGGAGCAAATCATGGTGGTAATTTTACAATTATAAATATTGTAAAAAAAAAACAATTATTGTGGATATATAAGAGTAAATAATTATAAAACTTCTCTGAAAACGACATTTCTTGTAAAAAAGTTTCTGCTGTTTCCAATCTGTCCTTGTGCGTCTGTTGGCTGAATATGAAATTTAATGTTATTTTGATTTCGTGATCGGGATAAGGCAACATATAGTTGTCCATGAGAGAAAACGGTTTCATCAAGATAAATTCCTACATGCTGAAATGTCTGACCTTGAGATTTGTTTATTGTCATTGCATAGGCAGGAATGACAGGAAATTGGCGACGTTTTAGGATGAATGGAAGAGTGACATCACTTGGACACAAATCAACTCGTGGCAAGAAAACTGTTTCACCATGATGACACTGAGATAAAATTTTCGCAGAAATGAAATTTTCATGCATTTCAAGTATTGATAAGCGAGTCCCATTGCAAAGACCCTGATTTGGATTAAGATTTCTTAGCAACATGACTATTATACCTTTTTTTTAAAATTAGCTGATGAGGTGGCATGCCAGAAGGAGTTTGCTCATGTAAAAACTCTGTTGGATAATTTAATATATCATTATTGTCTTCAGAAACAATAGAATCTACACTGTAATACACATGTGGGTCTCCTTCAATTCTTGATATTATTTTCATGTTAATTTCCAGAGTTTTCCTATTTGTTGGAGCTAAAATAACTCTGTTTCCCAATTCTTCAACCTGCATGGTGGCTAATTGACTGTAAATTGCTTCGATGATGTTATTTTCAATCATGTGTTCAGGGATTTCTATGGAATCGGTGGGTAATTCGGGGATGCTAGGAAGAGTTCCTTCTCCTACATTTAAGAGCCAAATATTGTGTTGGTCTTGTCCGGCACTTCTCATGTTTGAGATGAGTGGAAGGTGGGTGAAGTATCTCCATAAAGGTGTAGATTTGATACAGGCTTCTATGATATTTGCTGTAGATCCTCTTGGCACAACTGGAAGTGTCTGTCTGAAGTCTCCTCCAATAACGATAACTTTCCCTCCGAAAGGCTTATCACTGCTCATGATTTCTTTCAGAAGGGAATCGATACATCGAAGACCATCTTTTGTCAGCATCGTTATTTCATCTATAACGATGAGCTGAGCTTTGCGAAGGTTTTCAGCTTCTGAAGTATTTGTCCTCATTGAGGAAACTGATGTGTCAAGAATAGGAATAGGTAACTTGAAACCGCTGTGAACTGTTCGCCCACCTTCGAGAAGTGTTGCTGCAACGCCAGTAGTTGCAAATGGAAGTGCTATTTGTTCTTTTCCCCGAATATAGTGCAACAGGGTTGAGTACAAATAAGTTTTTCCTGAACCCCCAGGACCATCAATGAAAAAATACCTGTCCATTTTATTTATGTCTTCGATAGCTTTGATGATTTTTCTGAAGGCTTCTAACTGTTGTGGATTAAGCGATGCAATCTGAATTTCTGCCAGTTCTCTTTGTTCGACTGGGTTGTAAAGCTGTATTTCAATAGGATTTCCTATTGGCATTGGAAGTTCAAAAGATTCGCATGTCATTCCGTGTTGCTTGAGAGTTGCATGGATATCATGTAGAGCCAGATTAAAAGAACTTTCATTTTTGTTACACTGAAAATCCATAGCCATATCAGAACAATAATTATTCCATAGTTCAAGTGCGTTAGTAGGATTGCATAAAATCAGTATGAAGGCAAAAGTCTGTCTCAGTTGTTTTGGCATCTGGTAAACAGCAGCTTCCCTCAAACAGTGATTCCATTCTTCATCAGAATCAAGTAAATGTCTGTGAAATGCTGCTTCTTTGAAGGTATCATAAACAATACCATCAACAGCTTTTAAAAATTCAAAACTTGTAGCACCGGGTACGTGAAGAAGCAACATCCGTAGATAGAATCGTTCTTCTTCTTTAGCACTAACAACATACATTCTTGGCACTATCTTATTTCCACCTCTTTGTCTTTTTTGCCATTTGTTCTTTTTGTATACGTAACTGTAGGGAATATCTGAATACAATATTGTTTCAGTATCCGGGTTGGTTTGATTTAATTCGAACCATGCCTCAAGTTTAGTTTTCCCTGTTCTTGCAGCCTGTAAGGCTTCTTCTTCTTCACCTTCTGTAAAGATTATGCGCTGCTGATTTGGCAGGTGTACTGGCAATCTCATAACTGCATGTGACCTGTCATGCATTTTAAACTGGAGCAATCGCCACATGGCTTCTGGTGCACTGACATATCTCGCATGAATGTAATTTGCAATTTCATTGTTTTGAATCTCCCCAGCACTGACAATTATATTCGCACAGTCAAAACCTTTATAGATGTATTTGTAAATATATTTCACTGCTCTCATAGATGTACAAACTTCGACATTAATATGTGCATCATATTTCAGAAGCAGATAGGCATTGTAAGGAACAACGAATCTGTTGTCCATTGTGGTTCCACGTACAACAACTGTAGAATTCATGCATCTCTTATACTTAGGATAGCCATCAGCACTCAATAAAGTTTCTGTTTGAAAATCTTTTGGGAAACCTTTTCTACACTTTCTAGCTTCCATGCAAGGAGCTCGAGGATTGTTTGAACCGCAAGGGCCATGAATCATACAGCGCGTGACGATTTCATGCAGGCGTCGATTTAAACCAGGATCAGGAATCTCAGCACTAATTAAACGATCAATATGTTCTACCGATGAAAATTTATCTTCTGCACGCAAGACAATTAAAATATGGACATGTGGAAGACCTCTCTTTTGAAATTCTATTGTGTAAACATGAGCCGTTGAAATTCCTAAAACACCATGCACTATCAAATCTTCAAGAATGGATTTTAGCTTTAAGTTATAAACTCGTGAAACCAAATCAGGACGGTCACTTGGCTCTTCACCTTTTCTCAAATTTTCTGTAATTTCACGCCACTTAGGATTAGCTGTGAAAGTTATGAAAAGATCTGGCGGACCAAATTTTGCAAATATTGACATAGCATCAGCACACCTCTCACGCATGTTTCTTGGTGATCCTTCAAATGATGAGGGAAGAATGACTGGAATCCCAGCTGCTTGTGCATTATTGACTCTATTTTCAATGTGATCTGCTAGTCCTTGGCAGAATTCTGTTCGCAGCTTCTGCTGGTGTGTTTTAATGTAGTTCAAATTATTGGCTTCAACTTGCAAGTAAGAATCCACTATGAACTGCTGTGTCAGTCGTCCCGCACTAATAACTGGATTGAAGTGTTCTCTTATGGCCAACAAAGCTGCTTTGTACTGCAGCATAGTAACATTATTTCTCGTTCTATTTGTCTGTGCACCCTCATAAGCCTCGCAAGTCCAGTTAGGTTGCCAACCTGGTTCGCCATACGGGAATAAAATGGGATAAACCATTGGGTCCAAGTTAGGGCTGAGAATGTTGATATTGACAAACTGCTGTCCTGGATTTTCTGGGTTTACTGGATAAATTCTAATGTCTCTGTCAAAAGGAGGCTCACCATGATCATTAACAAAAACCATTGCAATTTCATTAGCTGTAGGTGCATTATACCTTCTCTGATCAGTATGACGATCTCGTCGAAATACCAGATTCACTATGGGAATATCTTGTCCTGCTTCATTCGCTTCATCGATCGCTTGAGCTTCAACGTCCCTTAGCATACGGTAAGTGTGACAAAATCGATTTGTCATTCTGAATAGCCTGTCCAATTGGTCCAGAAGACGGGGAATGCATTGTTGATTAGCAGGATTAAGAACTCTGCATTCTGTTGCCTGAGTGCTATCTATGACATACAGTTGGGCATACTGTCGAGATTGTTCACTGCGTGGTTCTAGATGGCTGGTCCTGTGACATATTTGACCATGAACTTTAAACACGTAAGGTCCTCTTCCACTGAAATTTAATACTTTGGCTCCCATTGATGCAAAAGATAAAGCACAGTTATAAGAGCGAATGTTATCTCTAAAATTCTTGTAATCAGGGTTCTCATGATTCATCAACAAATCTTGAAGAACTGGTGGAAAAATCAACTGATTTCCTTGAGAATCCGTTGGTTTAATCAAAGAAACTGTCCCTTTCCGGCAACAACTGCTGAATTTTTTGTCTAGAGGTCGTTCAGCGGCAAAATTCTTCGAACTACAGAATTCACAAACATCGATCATTGGTCCACAGTAATGTAATTCATCATTCTCATTGGTATTCTCAGCAGTGGCGGCTCGTGGCAGGAGCTGCAGAGCTGCAGCCCCCCCAGAAATATTCGAAAAAACTATTTTATCAACTTTCAAAATATTTTGAAAATAAATATTATTATATTGTATAGTATTGTGCATATAGAAAAGCAGATTACATCGTTATCATGAAAAATTATTAAAAAGCTGAGAAAAGTTAACCATTTTTAAACGTAATAGCACCTCGAAAATTCGTAAAGGGACTGCTCGTCCATGCAGCTCCCGAAAAAAGGGATTTCTTTAGGGAAAGAACAGTTACAACCGCCCCTACTCGTTTTCCATACCAGTTTCGACCATTTGGTTGGAGCTGCATCCGCTGCAGCACCGACCTGATTAGGGATTTCGGTAATGCTGGAAAAGAACTAATTCCCTTTGTAATCTACGTTTTTTCTTCACAGTTTTTAATGCGATAATCGCTGTGTTTGATGATTATT
Source organism: Salticus scenicus (assembly GCA_963930645.1). Lineage (NCBI taxonomy): Eukaryota > Metazoa > Arthropoda > Arachnida > Araneae > Salticidae > Salticus > Salticus scenicus. The sequence continues at coordinate 89,178,980 of OZ005650.1, read as the reverse complement.
TATGTATGAGAGGTAAAAAAAATTTAGCATGAAGGTTATTCACGATTATATGAGAAAATATAAGTCATTTTTATTTATTTTTCAAGCAGATTTTTATTTTATATTACATGGAAATTTCGAACGGTTTTTTGGTTTCTTGGTTTGCCAATGGCAGAAACATTGAAACTGAATAGACAGAATCTCAATTTTTATATAAATTTTGCCTTAAACATAATATTTAAAATTTATCAAGTGTTTAATCGCTTTGTTGATAAGGTTATTATTATAATTATAATTATTATTTTTTTTTTTCACTTGTATTTTAGTCACTAATTTTTTTTTCTATTTTGATGAGAAATATTAGCAGTCGAACCTTTCTTAAAAACACGAGATTACTAAATTTTTAATTTCTGACATTTTCATACAAGGAAGTTGGAAAGCATTTATAACTTCGCTTCATCTCTCTTTATATTTGAGTGAGAACTTTCAGAAATATGCTCGGAAATTTAAGCATTTTAATATCCGTTCTTTAGATTGGCCACACTATTTTACCTATATACTTCTTTTACGAGGACACACAAAACATCCAGAATGCACTGCTGGCTTGGATAATATTTCAAACCAAATTAAACTGATACATACTATTCAAGCCTTTTTAAATATCTCTAAAGAAAATGGTGTTTTAACATTTATAGATTTTTTTTTTTTTTATGCACGGCAATACAGAAGATGTGCAGCAAATTTTGGAAATTCATTTTTAATTATACAAAGGTTTCATATTTAAATGAAATTTTAGTTTACTGTACATGTGTGTAAAGTTCGCATTAAAAAAAATAATAACAATAAAATATTCGTAATGTTAGACAAGCATTTCATAATCTATGTGATGTGCAAGATTTTACGTCAATGTTAACTCTTTTAATTGATATTTCAAAGGATGTTCTAAATAAATTAATGAAACGCATCATTATAATTGCACTTTTAAGATACGAGCATTACATTACTATAATGTTTTGAGGTCTCCTGAGCACATTTTTGCTATTTTTACAGTGTTATGTATGGTGTGAGTAAGTGTATATATGTGAGTGAATATCATAACATCTAAATGCTTGGTTCGATTGAACTGAAAGCTAGTAGGTATGTGAAAGGTCACCATCAAACGAGCTGTATAGAATTTGATGGATGTGAGACTTATAGATCTGTTACAAGGACACAAAGAAAAATTCCTTATCATTTTGATTAATGGACTTAAATTTATGAAGTGCGATTGCGCCTAAATGTTTTATCCAACTGAACTAAAAATTGGTAGGTAGGTTACAGGTAATCGTCACGCAATTTGTATAATTTTGATGAGTACAGGACTTATACATTTTTGTACAGAGACACAAAAAGAAATTAAATAAAGTTAACAAAATAAAATATCCAGATTTTTTTTTTTTTTCTTTGTAATGAATGTCCAATAATATAAAATTTTAAATCTATGCTGTATCCTGTATTGCTCTGCTTCTTGCTCAGTCTGCGCATATAAAACCCGAAGACCCCGATTAAAACAGATTATTTAGAAAATCATTTTCGCTTTTTTCTCAAATCTTACGTAGACATGCAGCTATGCAGCCCCCCTGTAAAGGAATCTCACGAGCCGCTACTGATTCTCAGTATTCTCATACTTCTTGAACTCTACGACTATTTCTTTCATTTCTTTGATCATGGGATTCAACATCAGCTTGCCTTCGCATTTGTGCTGCAAACTCGGATTCTCGTTTCCTCCGTCACCTTTGAATATCAGCATTATTTTGTCGAATTCTTGCCAATGACTCTGGACTTTGTCTTTGTAACCATCTTCTTTTCCTCTCATTTTCCAAACGACGCCGTTTTTCAATGAGTGTTTCAGACAGATCCATTCGGAAAAAAATTAAAATCTCACATTAAAAAAAAAAATGTTCAGTTTTGAAAGATTTTTCTAATGATGTAAGGTTTATGTAGATTAATTTAGAAGAAATACACAGCATTTCTTTAAAAAGAAAATCGCTGCCAAAAGTTGAAAAATGATCATTTCATTTTATTTATTTCTCACTTCAATTAATTCATTTGCTAGTAAGACCGTGCGAAAATTTCACGCTCTATTTATCTCTTCGACAACTTTAAAATTTAAAATTATTATTATTATTATTTAATAGATGTCATTTTCTCATATGCATGAGCTAATTTAATATTTTAATATTTTTATTTATTTATTTTATTTTTATTTATTTATTTATTTATTTTGTCCGTAAAAGCATATTCAATTTTATGCTGGGAAAAAAAAAAAAAAAAAAAAAAAAAAAAAATGAAGCTTGATAAAAATAATTAAAGGCTTTAAATATGTTTCTACAAATATTTTAAGAGTTTTAAGGCTTTAATATGTTTCTGAAATATTTTAAGAGTTTTTTTTTAAATAAAACGGTCAAAGAGTCATTCATTCGGGATTAAAGAGTCATCCACTTGGAATTTGTATTTTCTGAATGGCAACCGTTTTGGTTTGTTTTTATCAGGAATTGTGTTGTTTATAATAGCCAGTGATCCGTTATATGTAATTTATATACCTTTAAACATTCCAATTGAATAGTTTTTCAAGGTATTAAAGGAAATAAGAATAGGTGTGATAAAAAATATATTATATGTATGTTTTCGTAAGTTGAGCAAACAGAAAAAAAATAAAATAAATAATAATAATAATAATGGCTTCCAAAAGTTTCAGTTTTGAAGCGGTACTAACCGGATTCGTTCATGACAGATGACAGATGAGGATCATTATATATATTAATTCTCAAATGATTCAAAATAATACTGTATTCGGAAACAAATCTCATAAGGAAATATCTATACATTTTGTTCAATGTTTTAATAAAGTGGAGAGAGAGCTTACCTGATAATCGTATTCAGCTCCGATGTCAAAACAAAACTTATTCGAAAACTTGGCCTAAGTACTTTCTGGTCTTAATTCTTGATATAAACGTAATTCTTTTTAATCGTAAAGATAACTTAAGAGCCCTTTTAAAATCTCGTTTTTCACGAATCCTGGCTAGCTGGCTCGCCAAAATGTTACTTATAGAATAAAATATTTCTTAATACTTAAATAATATAAAAATAACTTAAAGTGAAGGAGCCAGGTACTTGAATAAAACAGGGCTCTTTCTTACATTTTCGAATCCTTTATATACATTTTCTATTTACAGACTAGGCTATGTACAAAACAATCTATCTACATATGCTATAATATTACGTAGCAATAAATAAAATATAATGAAGGAAAAACGTCTCCTTATTCGTAATATTTTTACAGTTACCAGCGTAGGTCTTACCGCTGAAGACTGAAAGTAAACACTAAACTTTTTCTCTTCTCTCGTAACCAGCGCATGCGCCTCTCGCACCATACTAGCAGATGTTCTTTTGGAAACCGAAAGTATTCTCCACATTTTCTCCCACCTTTTGAGTGGATAATCTGAAAATATACTCAAAACATACTTAAATACATGCTACTAAAATATGGACTTAGATGAAAAACTGATCATGGCAAAAATCATCAAGCTATTCGTGACCCCTAAAATTTCAAAATGTGGAAAACTCCCGTTTTCAGAAACCTGCAGAAATTTTTACCCGAGTGAGACATATACAATCTGTTTGCTGGCGCGCCCAACTGATCATGTTGCATTAAACACCAGCCCTAATGTAATGTATTGATAATACACTGAAAATTTTTGCCAATGCTTTGATGAAAATATTTTAAAATGTATTTCGTTAAAATGTCTGTAATACGTGATTGAGTGGGTTTCATTAAAAAATATTTTAAATATAATAGAAGTTTCTGAAATTTGAAACGTATGTCGTATAGAAGTCTAGCAAAAAAGCATCAAATGTGAAAATTTCAAAGTTTGCACTAAACATTTAACAAAGTTATAATTTTTCTTTTTATGTTGCATTCCCCACTATTCTCCGATATCCCCGATTGCCAAATTTTATTGTTCTGCGATGTCTGGATGTTTACATACACTATAGTTGTACAGGCATGTACACAAATGCAAAGACTATTCATTTATTAGTATAAACTATAAATACCTACATATATACCTGCATTATCCAGTTTATGGCATTTTTAAATATTTTTAGATTTTTGAAGGGCGGCAAAATAAACATTCGCCCCGGGCGGTACTTTGGCTAGTTTCATAGCCACTGTTTCATAGTAATCCCTGTACAAAAAGAACAGATTGATTTTTGATATGAACATATTAACATTATTTTCTTATGACTATTCTGCAGGCACTAGTAGAACAGTTGCATTACAGTGCACCATTTTTTCAAAATGACTCTCAAAAGTCATAAAAATTACGTTTTACAATTCAAAAGTGGCGAAGTTGCTGCGTTTTTCTATGATCAACTTCAAATGAAACACAAAATTTATAGATAATATTCAATCTTAATTAAGAAAAGGAGTATTATAAATCGTAAATCCTCCAGATCTGAAACTTAATGAAAATTATTAATTGACATTTGAAGGTAGAATTTGTTTTGAGAACAACTTACAGGTTGATTCGTAACTCTATTTGACAATTTTCTTTCGGTGATTATGGCGAAATGCGATTTTTGGAAATTGTTGCCATGGGTTCCAAACGTAAACAAATGTTGCAAAGAATCCAGAAGGACATTGTTATTGTTTAAAACGGCGGCAAATAGGGTTGTGGACTAACCTGCAAGTTGTACCCTTTTGGTTTTTAATGCAGCTCTGGGAGTAATTAAAAATAGGAGACTGTGTCTTGCGTGATTCTTTTTTGAAGTGAAAACTTCTTTAGGCGCGTTGAGCACTTTTTGGGTGAACAAAAATCATGGAACTCGCGTCATCGTTACCGAACTCTTTCCATGAGCTATATGTATACTGTGTATTAGGGCTGGATTATTTATCAATATATCCCCAAGTATCGATATTTTTTTAATATCGCGATAACAGTATTTAAGTTCTTGCTCTACCGATATATCCCTCTAACGGTATTTCCTAGTGCGCACAGCGCGATCGATCCATATGCCGATAAATAACGTTGAACACCAATCACCATATCTTCAAATTCTGCTTCCCCGCCTCACCGTGCCACCGCACAAACATCCAACAAAAAGACCGCCGAATTTCTTATACAACTACACCTTCTATTCCACCTATTTACTCACTGACTAAACTCGAAAAAATAACCCCAACCGCAAACGATCCAAACAAGATACATATACTTTCTCTTCCCTTCTGCGATCAGTGCCTTTGCTTCATGTGTGCGATCTCTCAAATCGAAACCACTACTTAAAAAGTATGACGTTGAACGATAACATAAAATGTTTCATTCATCAAGTTATCGCAGTAGTATATTATTTTCCAGCTTCTCACATTCGATGATATCCCCACACCAATAATATCGAAGCTCATCGCTAGCAGGTGAAAACAATAGCTCGCATTCAGTTATCGCAGTAGTATATTATTTCACAGCTTCTCACATTCGATGATATCCCCACACCAATAATATCGAAGATCATCGCTAGCAGGTGAAAGCAATATCTCGCATTTAGTTCTTTTTGCTATCGGTTCGTTGATTTTGGGAGGAATAAAGACTCCCTATAGAAATAGTATTATATAAAGAGTCTTCATTGGGATATTTCAAGTAATGTTCGGAATTGCATCGATTGTTCGAAATATCATCAAGTGGTATTAAAAAAAAAAAAAAAAAAAAATCAAAGAATTAACTAAAATTGATTACTTATTTTTTGAAAATTGGATTTATTATTTCTGTATATGTACGAAGAAAATATAAGATTTGGATAAACATTTTTCTGGTTTTCGATGAATTTACACGTTTTGAGATTTCCTTGCTTTTCAATTAACTGAACCTGATTACTTAAAATTTAAAATGTGGATTTATTACTGGCTTCTGCATGCTTAAGAAGAAAGTAGAAGACACGGAAAAATTTCGATTTCCGGTTTTCGATGACTTTACACGTTTTGAGATTTCCTTGCGTTTTAATTAACTGAAATTCTCTACTCATTTTTAAAAAGTGGATTTATTACTAGTTTCTGTGTACTTAAGAAGAAGGAAGATACGAAATAAATTTCGATTTCCGTTTTTCGATGTATTTACACGTTTTCAGGTTTCCTTGCATTTCAATTAACTGAAATTGATTACTTATTTTTAAAAAAGTGGATTTATTATTCTATCTTCTGCATGTATAAGAAGAAAATATAAGATTTGGATAAACGTTTTTCCGTTTTTCGATGAATTTGCACGTTTTGAGATTTCCTTGCATTTTAATTAACTGAAATTGTCTACTCATTTTTAAAAAGGGGATTTATTACTAGTTTCTGCGTACATAAGAAGAAAGAAGATACGAAATAAATTTCGATTTCCGTTTTTTGATGTATTTACACGTTTTGGGATTTCTTTGCATTTCAATTAAGTGAAACTGATTACTTATAAGATTTGGATAAACTTTTGATTTCCAGTTTTCGATGAATTTACACGTTTTGAGATTTTCTTGCTTTTCAATTAACTGAAAGTGACTACTTATTATTTAAAATGTGGATTTATTACTGGCTTCTGCATGCATAAGAAGAAAGTAGAAGACACGGGTGAAATTTCGATTTCTGGTTTTCGATGAATTCACACATTTTGAGATTTCCTTGCATTTCAATTAACTGAAATTGACTATTTATTCTTAAAAAAGTGGATCTATTATTTTACCTTCTGCATATATAAGAAGAAAGTATAAGATTCAGAAAAATTTAGATTTCAAGTTTTCGATGATGTTACAAGTTTTGAGAATCCCTGAACTCAAATTGACCATTTTTAGGTTTTTTTTTTTTTTCAGTTCGAACACTGTATTTCATGGATCGCTGCTGTGCTGCAATTTAATCCCGTTTATGAGAAGGCAGTTGTTTTGCTTTGCTTTGCAAAAAGTTATCGATCTTCAACCACTGGGCGATACTAGTATACGAATATAATACAAATTCCAATTGTTATAAAACTATTACAAAATATGAATTCAATATATATATATATATATATATACATATATATATATATATAAACTTTTCATGATATGGTAAGTAGATAAAAAATAAAATAAAAATGGCAGGTAATTGACCTTTAGAATACCTATGAGCTATGAGGGTTTCAAATTAATATTACTCTACAACCGAGAAAGTCAATTCGATGGCAATTCTAAAGAAAATTTATAAACAGTATTTCTACTGTGCATTTCTTATTCACTGAAATTAATTTAATTACAACCATATCGCTATCAATGACTGGCAGGACTATTAGTAAATGAACTTTCTTTATACTCAGGCATGGGAATTAGGCGCAAAACTCATACTAATATTTATCTTGAAAAATTCTGTATTAGTATTAGTGTGGTCATAGTTGCGCAGAAGTCATAACTTATCTGTATAAGTGAATCATTGATATACATATAGAGATAGATAGATAGATAAGTTATGACTTCTGCGCAAAATTTTATTAATCATCTACATTCTAAGTACAACTTCATTTTTCTTAAGCTTTTATTTTTATTATAATTATGTATCTTGATGATATACTTTGTGTAAATAATGTACATATCACCTATTAGCTCTCTTAAAATGTGATTTTGAAATAATTAAATCTTAAAATAGAAAGAGGACAAACTATTCAGAAGTATACTTAAAAGTAATGGTATAAATTAAAAGAAACACAAAACATTGTGTTGATACTTATGCATTTTTTTTTAATAAAAAAGATTTGAAAGTAATATACCAGAAAATATAAATATATATATATAGAAAACACTCCCCACTTGTATACATTAAAATTGGTGCTCATTTGTCTTTAAAAAGCAGCAAATATCTATTTTCCTTCTCTTGAAAGAAATATCGCAATATATCACCAATATCGATATTAACTTGATGATATATCGCGATATTTAATTTCTGATATCGTCCAGCTCTACTGTGTATATATGTGCATAGATATATCTCCGTGCGTTATTAGTATACATTATATATATATACAAAGAGTATATCTCTCTACATATATCTCCATATACGTAGCACACGGTGTGGCATGCCTCATATACATATATGTATAAAATGTATACTAATACGAGTAGTATACTGGCTACTGGCATCTGTCTCTTTCTAGTTCTATATGTATGTATGTACTTTTTCTACAGTATATACATAGTTCACAAAGTACTGTCTGGCTCCCATTAGAACGACTCTGGGTATGGTTGTCAGAAAGGAAGGGGCAACTTATTGGAGGGAGAACAAGTTTTAAATTTAGGAGAACAGTTGTCATATTTCGCGCAGATATCAAAATTCTTTTCTTCCTTTCCCGCATTTTTTTAAATCTTGTATACCGGTTAAGAAAGCTTTTTAGCACTTATATACAAGATACACTAATAACAGCATTTCCACACAAAAATATTAGTTTAAAAAAAATATATATATAGTAATATTTATTCAGTTAGCATTCTCTTGAAAATCCATAGATAATAGAAAATATTATTTATTTTTACTAAAATAGACATTATCAGTTATCTTAAAACTTCACTTGTTTTTTAAATATTAATCAAGATGTTATTTAAAAATAGCATAGCTTATTCGTTTCATATTGCCATTTCACTTAATATACATAGCATATTTAGATATTATGAATTTAATTTTATTATGTTTATGTTTAAGTAAGATATTTATATTAGTAACAAAAAGAAACAGAAAGCAAAAAATAAACATATGATTAACGTGCCACGATAATATATAAAAGTCTAAACAGATTATTAAATATCTATAACTATTTATTTATTTTTAATATGAATAATTTGTCCAGCGTAAGTTTAAAGGTGATCGGCAGCACTGAAATAGGTTTCATATAAAATCTTATATTTCCATTTCATATTTATAAATTGAACTATATTAGTTTTGTTCAGTAAAATATATATTCAGACAACGGTTCTTACGGTTTTTGATGCACATTTTACAGATTTGAAATCTTAAAATTGCGTTTTCTTAATTTTCATTTTTATTCGTGCATTCATGAACTTCAAATTGATTAAACATCTACAAATAATTAATAATGAACTTTATTTATGTATTTATTTACAATCTGTCTGAACGATTTGACAATAGGAAATGCGATGTCAATCACTGAACGAGAGAAATATGGAGTGAAATTCCAGTATTGGCGCGAAAAAAAAAAAAAAAAAAAAAAAACAGACATCACTTAATTTAAGTCGACTGATCGGTTACCCTGGCAACTTGACAGTGCCTTCGTCAGTTTCAGGGTCGTTCTTATCTCGGTCGAACAGTACAAGCACGTGTTTTTATACAGACTGTTATATATATATTTTTTTTGCTTTCAATACAAATTTTCAAATAAATAATTAAAAAAAAAAATTATTTTAGTCATATTACAATATTTTTACTTACTATAAGGCTTACTTAGTTCATTTAATTCGGGTAGCTACAAATATTGTGCCGAATCATATAATACAGATCATAAACACTTCTTTACAAACCAAAAATAATTAAAAAAAATCTGGAGTGGCTCCACTCGACTTTCCGAACATTGAGTAATTAACAGTTTTGCAGATAAAGTAAAGAAAGAGGAGTTGTTAAACAAACAAAAGAGAGAAAACCATAATAGCGTGTTTGAGTATTTTTCTCCATATATTACACGATGTTTTATTTAACGCTACTGAACTTTGAGCCCATAGATCATAATGATAAAGAATTTTTCGTTGTGTCCCTGTAAATACCTATAAATACCAGATTCACCAAAATGCTTATAGTTAGTGCAACAGTAATTTATAATACTCATATAAATTTTCAGCTCAATTGAATAAGGCGTTTAGATGCTATCGTACTTTTAAAAATTTGGTCCCATAGGCCATAATGATAAAGAATTTTTCTTTGTGTCCCTGTAAAAAAAACTGTAAGTGCTAGATTCACCAAAATCTATACAGTTGGTGCAACTGTGACCTATAACATGTGTACAATTTTTTTGCTCAGATTAATAAGGCGTTTAGATGCTATCACACTTTTAAAAATTTGGCCCCATAGGCATAATGATAAAGAATTTTTCCTTGTGTCCCTGTAAAAAAACTATAAGTGCTAGATTCACCAAAATCTATACAGATTGAGTATTTGTGACCTATAATATGTGTATAAATTTTTTGCTCAATTGAATAAGGCGTTTAGATGCTATCGCACCTTTAAGATTTTGCTCCCATAGGCCATAATGATAGAGAATTTTTCTTTGTGTCCCTGTAAAAAAAACTATAAGTGCTAGATTCACCAAATTCTATAGGGTTTATACTATGGTGACATACAATATACGTACCAACTTTCAGGTTATTCGAACAAAGCGTTTAGACGCTAGCGTGTTCACTCACAGACATACACACATACACACACACACACATACATATATCATCGCAAAATTAGTGAAAACGGACTCATTGGACCTCGAAACGTATAGAAACATCAAAATCTCAAATTCGGATTTTTGACATGATTACAATACTTTCCTCACTATAGTGTTCGGAAAGTAATAATAATCTAATAGCTTGACGATACAATTCACAAGTTACTTAGTTTTCACTTCTGTCGGCAGTCCCCAAAGACTGCTTTTACTGTTTTTCTTTCTTTATGCCAGGTTGTATCTCCTAAAACAAGATGTCATGTCACATGGAACAGTAATGCTATTCAATCTATAACTTTTGGAAATGTTTACTAATTTTTGCTGAATTTATTTCATATAAAATATCTGGAAACTATATTTATTTAATTATTTTTATGATTTAGAATCGCAGTGAAAAAGCTATGATTGGAAAACATGAATGAAATTACGACCAAAGCAAGAAAGTGTAACTATTAATACATACGTGATTAAATAGCAATTAAAAATATTTTAAAAACAATTATCTGCTTTAATATCAATAGTAAAGTTATAAAACTATATATATACACTATATATATGTAGTGAGAGGCTAGAAAGAGCACTGAGAATTATTACATTAATTAAACTTTAATAAAAATAATATTATTTACTTATTATTTACAAGATTGACCATAAAAACTGTTAAATATCCACTTAGGATTCATTTCGAGTTAATTATAACGTAAAATAATAAAGCCACACAGGCAGGTTATGGTAATGCTTACATAGCCAAATCGTAACTGATGATCACAGAGATATTTCTTTTTCATCTAGCAAAGTAAAAGAACAATAAAAAAAAAAATCTGGAGTGACTCCACTCGACTTTCCGAACATTGAGTAATTAACAGTTTTGTAGATAAAGAAAGAGGAGTTGTTAAACAAACAAAAGAGAGAAAACCATAATAGAGTGTTTGAGTATTTTTCTCCATATATTACACGATGTTTTATTTAACGCTACTGAACTTTGATCCCATAGATCATAATGATAAAGAATTTTTCGTTGTGTCCCTGTAAAGACCTATAAATGCTAGATTCGCCAAAATGCTTATAGTTAGTGCAACAGTGATTTATAATACTCATATAAATTTTCAGCTCAATTGAATAAGGCGTTTAGATGCTATCGCACTTTTAAAAATTTGGTCCCGTAGGCCATAATGATAAAGAATTGTTCTTTGTGTCCCTGTAAAAAAACTGTAAGTGCTAGATTCACCAAAATCTATACAGTTGGGGCAACTGTGACCTATAACGTGTGTACAAATTTTTTGCTCAGATTAATGAGGCGTTTAGATGCTATCACACTTTTAAAAATTTGGCCTCATAGGCATAATGATAAAGAATTTTTCTTTGTGTCCCTGTAAAAAAACTATAAGTGCTAGATTCTCCAAAATCTATACAGATTGCGTATTTGTGACCTATAATATGTGTATAAATTTTTTGCTCAATTGAATAAGGCGTTTAGATGCTATCGCACTTTTAAGATTTTGCTCCCATAGGCCATAATGATTAATGATACAGAATTTTTCTTTGTGTCCCTGTAAAAAAACTATAAGTGCTAGATTCACCAAAATCTATAGGGTTCGTACTATGATGACTTACAATATACGTACAAACTTTCAGGTTATTCGAACAAAGCGTTTAGACGCTAGCGTGTTCACTCACACACATACACACATACATACACACATACATACACACACACATACATATATCATCGCAAAAATAGTGAAAACGGACTCATTGGACCTCGAAACGTATAGAAACATCAAAATCTCAAATTCGGATTTTTGACATGATTACAATACTTTCCTCACTATAGTGTTCGGAAAGTAAAAAGAGTTCTGATTCATCCTCGCAGTGCGGCAGTCTGTCTCTTGGGTGATGCAATCTGTTTCGATTGTACCTGAGTAATTAATTTTTTTTCTTTTCCTCTTTTTTCATTTTTTCTACAGAATCGGCCTTCCTGCGACAGCTTCGACCTCGAAGTTGCAGTCTATCCACCAAGGATCTGAAAAATACAAAAAACAAAAAAAAAAAACAAGCGACAGAGAGATTCTAAAATATAGTATACAATATACATACAATAAAAACAGTTTTTTTTTTTTTTTTTCTAATTTGACATTGTCCATTTTTTCATCATGTCTGCAGCAGTTGACGTTATATTTGGTCCTTCATGCTGACCAACTTTTTGAACTTCGTATCTATCATTTGCCTTAACTTTTGTCACCTTATAGGGACCAAAATATTTAATTCTTAGTTTAAACCTGATCCAAATTGGTTACGTTGGATGGCAACTAGGTCCCCTATATGATACTTATGTGCTCTCTTGCGCTTTTTATCATATTGAGTTTTATTCTCTTCCTGAATTTTCTCGATTTGTTGTTTAGCATCGTCTCTTAGTTCTCTTCTTCTAAAAGACTTTTGACGATGAGATCCTCTTTGTTTTTCATCTTAACTCCTGTTAGCAGCTGAAAAGGTGTTAATTTTGTACTCCTTGTCGTCGTGCTGTTCAGTATTCTTTGTACAGTACTGACATTCTTGTACCACTTAGTAGGATCTTCAATGGATAATTTGGACAAGACTGGTATTAGAGTCCTGTGCAAACGTTCGATTTGCCCATTTCCTCTTGACACTCCTGTCGTAATTGGAACATGCTCGATGTTTTCCGCATGGCAATATTCTTCGAATTCCTTAGATCGAAATGCACTTCCTTTGTCGGTTATAATTCGTGATGGGTTTCCGAAGGTTGTTTGTTGAAGTTTCAGCTTATCTAAAGCTTCTTCTGCACTCGTGGTTTTGACCGGATATAGCCAAACAAATTTTGTAAATCCATCAATCACAGTGAAAATATGCTGATATTTCTTATTGGTAGATGGTAACGGTCCAATAAAATCGATATGATAGGTGCCTAGCAGTACAATTTCCTTCGGAATAGGATTCAAGTATCCTTCAGGTTTTCCACTTTTCTTATTGCATAGAATACATTTCACGCAATTGGCTATAACATTTTCAACTTTCTTTCTCGCACCTGGAATGTAAAAATCTCTTTTCAATATTTCTTTTGTCTTCGCTGAAGCAAAATGTCCTTTTTGATGTATTTGTCTTATTATTTCTGACTGCATATTTTCTGGTACAACTAACAACTCTCTACCCGCATCATACCTATGCAATACATCATTTTTGACTAAATAATTGTCTTCGTTCCCATTTCCCATTAATTCTTTTATTACTCGTATATTTTCGTCATTGTTTTGAGAATTTGCTATTTTATGTGTTATCTCGTCATCTAAGGATTGAGTGTCGACAACATTTACATTTCTGCTTAAAGCATCCACATGTTTCATTTGTGAAGCGGGTCTAGGAATTATTTCATAGTCAAATTCCTCTAAAAGTAATGCCCAATGAGCTATCTTAGGCGATAAGTCTTTTTTAGACATTGTCGGCTGAAATGCCGAACAATCTGTGAATAACTTAAATTTTGTTCCTAATAAATAATTTCTGAATTTTTTCAAAGCTTCAATCACTGCTAAAATTTCTAATTCATAACTAGAGTACTTTTCCTGTTGCGCATTAGTTTTCTTGCTCATGTACTGGATTGGATGCATTTTCTCATCATCTCCTAATTGTAATAATACTGCACCGAACCCGAAACTGCTAGCATCCGTGTGCAATTCTAATTTAAGTCCTTGTTCAAAAATATGAAGTACTGGTTCACAACTCAGTATCTTCTTTAAATCCTGAAAAGCTTTCTTTTGTTCATGGCCAAAATGGAATTCGTTATTTTCTCTAAGGAGATCACTCAATGGTTTCGCGATTTTGGAATAATCTTTAATAAATTTTCGAAAATATCCCGTTAAACCTAAAAAGCTTTGAATTTGTTTAATGTTTTTAGGGGTGGGAAAATTTTCTACAGCCAGAGTTTTTGATGGTGAAGGCTTAATAGTACCGTTTTCAATTAGATATCCCAAAAATTCTATCTTGCGTTTTAAAAATTGGCATTTCTTGAAATTTAAGTTTAATCCGTAGTTAGCAGCTGTTTCTAATACTAATTGAAGTTTACATAGTCCTTCCTCTTCATTTTTTGATGGTATTGTCAAATCATCGACGTAAATTATTACGGTTTTATCCCTAAGTAAGTCTCTAAATATGTGAAAAATATATCTCTCGAATACTGATGGACTTGTACACAACCCAAATGGTGCTTTTAAAAACTCGTATTGTCCCTCGTGAGTTACAAATGATGTATATTTAGTACTATCTTTTTCAGTGTCAACATGAAAAAAGCCATTTTTTAAGTCTAGTGTCGTAAATACACATGAATCTTCCAATTTATCGATTACGTCTTCAATAAGGGGCAACGGGAACCTGTCTTTAACGACTTTCCTATTGAGTCTACGGAAATCTACACAGATTCTGGTACTTCCATCTTTTTTCTTACTTAGTACAATTGGCGATGCGAAATCTGAACAACTAGGTTTTATAATTTTTGTTCAAGCCATTCTTGAATTTGTTTCTCTACAATTGCTTGTTCTGTTATGGGGAGGCGCCTAGCTCTCTGACGTATCGGGATTTCATCATTTAAAATTATTTTCATTTTTACATCCGTACTTTGTATTTTACGTGGAGTGTACCCTGTAATCATGCGAATCAATTGCTTACGTAAATTAGCATTTAATATATGGCTAGTATCTAAAATACTTTGTCTAGAGTCATCAATTACATCAACCATTAAATAATTTAAAATCTTCGGGTCGAAAGATGAATCGTCACTTTGACCGGAGGAAACATCTTTCGGTTTTGTTGTTTTTACATTATACACATGTGACTCTGGGTTATACATTTCAAAAGGGGATATAACATCTCTAGAATTAAAATATTTTTCATTATTTTGAACTAAATCAATTACATTCACACTATTAAATTCAATTTCGCCTTTCGAAAAGTTGAACTTTAGATTGGATAATACGTCCATTCCGATAATAGCAGAATATTGTAAATCTTCTACAACAAAAACATTAGTTTTAAATAAAATTTCATCAACAGCTATAAAATACCCTTTACATTTAATATTATCTTTACCTATGCCTTTAATAAATATTTTACTATATCTTAAAGGTGGTGATCCCATATCTCTATAATAACTTTCACTGATTAATGCAATTTCAGAGCCAGTATCTATTACAGCTGACTTCGAGATATCATTACTCTTGATAATTTTTTCTACCTTTGCATATGATTGGTTTACAATACAATTATTAACATTATGTTCATTGTTATTTTGTTCTTTCTTAAATTTTAATTTGCATTGAGAACTTATGTGACCATAATTAGAACAAAAATAGCACTTTTTATTTGCAAAATGATCATTAGTAGCAGTATTACTATTTGGGTAAGCACGTACGGTCGATTGTTTATTTCTCTGGTTCGAGTCACTCGATACATTTTTCTTAACATTTTGTGCGTACATCTTGCTTAGTTTCGATTCTAAATTTACTTCCGGTTTCCCGATGTTAAATCTAGCGCTTTCATACTCTTCTAATTTTTCGACTATTTTTTCTGTACTTTTTAAGTTATGCCATTCATCTAAATAATGAGTCCGAATTTCTAACGGAGTTCTTCTCTTTAATTGATCTGAAACTATCAGTTCTTTTAAATCATTAAAATCGCATACTTTCAACAACCCGTTAATCCATTCTTCGAAAAAATGATTAAGTTCAAAGGCGAAGTCTCGCCAAGCCGAATTGTTCTCTTTTTTATGAGATAAAAATTTCTGACGAAATTGCTCCGGTGTAAGCTTGAATCGTTTTAACAACATATTTTTAATATAATCGTAATCATTTTCTAATTCAACTGGTACTCGTGTTACAATTTGTGCTATTTCCAAGGGAAGCAATCCCAGAATATGCGTTACGTAATCTTTTTTTTTCTATATTTACTCTAGAAGCTTGTCGCTCAAAAAGCTCAAGATATGTACTAATATCATTATTAGGATTTGTTGAATCAAAACATTTCATTATCTTCGCTAACTCTTTACTTCTGGTTGGAACACTAGAAGATTCTGAAGTGTTCGGGTTCGCTTCCCGAGTATCATTTCGATTACTTGTTGTTAATCTCAGTTTTTCCAACTCAAATTCGCGCTCTTTCTGCTCTCTTTCTTGTTCGAACAATAATTTTTCACGTTCATTTTTTTCAATTCTTTCAGCGATCACGCTATCTAATAAATTTATGGTGAATTTTTCATCAAAATTTTTTTGTTTCAAAATTAATTATTTTAATTTAATTACAGTAGCATTTTCTGGTATTTCTAGATCTAACTTTGAAGCGACGCGTAACAAATCTTCCTTTCTTGCTTTCCCAAGAAAAGACATTTTTAAATAAATTTAGAAAAATGTACTGACAGTTTCGTTCCTCGACGAATAATAATCGGCTTAAGGATCCAGATTTATAAATCCACAAGATGATACTTTTTCCCCACGCTGTACTCAGCACTGATTTTCCGTTGGCACAAACAAGTTTTCAAATAGTCACACAGTCATTTAATTTCGTTTTGACACACAGTCATTTAATTTCCTTTTGACAAACAGTCATTTATCGACGATATTCAGTTAAAACATTAACACTGCTAATAAAATAATTAATTTATTACTGAATTAATTACTACTTTTTTTTTTCGCTCATTATCGCTGCTCAAGCCCCCAAATGTAGTGAGAGGCTAGAAAGAGCACTGTGAATTTATTATTATATTAATTAAAGTTTAATAAAAAGAATATTATTTACATATTATTTACAAGATTGACCACATAGGTCCAAAAAAAATTATTAAATATCCACTTAGGATTAATTTCGAGTTAATTATAACGTAAAATAATAAAGACACACAGGCAGTTTATGGTAATGCTTACATAGCCAAATCGTAACTGATGATCACAGAGATATTTCTTTTTCATCTAGCAAAGTAAAAGAACAATAATAAAAAAAAAAGAGTTCTGATTCATCCTCGCAGCGCGGCAGTCTGTCTCCTGGGTGATGCAATCTGTTTCGATTGTACCTGAGTAATTAATTTTTTTTTTTTTTCTTTTCCTGTCTTTTCATTTTTTCTACATATATATACAAAATAAAATATCTTACTTGGAATTCTTGTTCCTGAGCAACTTTTGCATGAGAGCTCAATTCATTACTCCTATATTAAGAGTAACAAAAAAGAAAATTAAAAACAGAATGAAAAACATCGCTGAGATATCAAATTTAGTAAAAATACCATTGCATTAGCAAAAAACGCATTAAACGAAAATAGTAGGTAACATTAAGTACACGTTAAAAAATTGGCGAATTATGAAAACCCTACTCAAGCTTTCTTCTGGGAAGCTAAAAAGAATTACATTAAATTCCGATTCTGTAAATGGCAACAAACCCAAAGCCAACGTTGATCGATTATGGTGCCACTTAATCTAAAATGGGAACAACGCAAGAAAGAACATAATTAGCTAAACCAACGTTGACCGTGTAGGTCATTCCTCAGATGATGCCAGCAGTGGCGGACCTGCAACTCTCGTGGCCTGGGGCGAAAATCGCACTGTGGCCCCCTAATTGAAGCCCCTCCTATATTGAGCCCCTTCCCACTCTGACACTTCATTGCTTAAGTTTATTACTATAAAAGGGCATTGAAATAAGTTTTATTATTGACTCAAAAACGAAACGCAACAAGAAGACCAGGGGCATTGGTCCCGCTTGCCATTTAGTCAAGTTTTGCATAAATGAGGTTTTTTTTTTTTTTGAGTTGTTGCTTTATAGTGACATTTTGTGCATTATGGCTCTTTAGACCTAAACATGTGGATTAAAAGGGAATTGGAGGGAATGTTTCAGGTTAAAATAATGGAATGACAACTATGTATAAAAGTTTAAGTTTCTTTGGAGGCCCAGGGCAGACCGCCCCCTTTGCCCCACCCTTGGTATGCCACTATATGCCATGCCAGTGGCCCCACTACAAAAATTGCTCAGGAACAATAATAATACCTTCCAAGTAAGGTTTTTTGTATTTTAATCAATTATGTATTTAAAATAAATAATTTTAGGATACGTAAATATAAATAGCTAAAAATAATGAAAGAGAAAACATTAATAGCTACACTAAATAAATATTTGCATGAAAGAATGTTCATTGAAACATGTTTTCAGTATAGCAATATTCAAAAACAGCAAGTAAATTTTTTTTAAACTAATAAATGAAGAAAAATAACCTTTTTACAATTTCATGCTTTACTTTGCGAGAACATTTTCACCAGGGTACCCCACCATTCTCAGCGGCACATTGGTGCTTGAAGTTAAGTTAAAAATTAAGTTAACTTAAAAGTGGCGACGGCTGGAAGAAACAGTGCATTTAGGGAGACTTCAAACACCAAGGTGCCATTGAGAACGCTCGGGTATCCCGGTGAAAACATTCCGGTAAAGTAATGTATGAAGTTGTAAAAAGGTTGTTTTTCTTCATTTATTAGTTAATTTGTATACTTCATAAAATAAATTTGGATAACATTTTTCTTTTTCTCCCAGGAGACACCCCCCCCCCCTTCTTCCACAAATATAATACAGTCGGCTGCAAAATTATTCGAGCACTAGCAATAATCCCTGTCTAAAAAAAGTACACTTAATACTGCTTTGTTAAATAAATCCTTATCGAGTCATGTTCTTAGTCAGTCTAAGAACATGATTCGACAAGGATTTATTTAACAAAACAGTCTTAAGTGTACTTTTTTTAGTATAGGAATTATTGGCTAGTGCTCGAATAATTTTGCAGCCGACTGTATCTTTCAAACTAAAAACTTCTAGCAAACAACTTATTTATTAACTATTCAAATAAATACTTTTCACTTCTTTATCTACAAAGTATAAGGCAGTGCTGTAATCCTGATTTGCGAAATAGATTTTGCATAGCTCAAAAACGAATGATCGTAGAATGACGCAAATTTATAAGTGTAACTATCACGATGTCTAGTTATACACCTGCACGTTCCCGTTTCAGGGATATCAACAACTTTACATGATTTTTCGTGATGTCTGTATGCACATATGGGGTATGTGTGTGTATCTCGCATAACTTAAAAACGAATGTTGTTGGCGCATGCACACCACTTATGCATCTCCGCTCCGGCAGAATGTTTTGGTTTTGGGAGAAGGCCATGAGATGAGAAGCCAAGTATAACAGACGTGGGCAAGAAAGAACTTTTAAATTTATTGACGCCCACAATTATTATTTTATGTTCTACCTATTATGAATCTATTTCTTCGTTGTATATAGTGTAAATAATTGATGCATGTGATCGTACAAATTAAAAATATTAAAGCAACGAAGATGGTCCGTCATTGGTTCACATAGTGAATATACATATTGGTCCGTCGAGCCAGAGCTTGTAATCAGTGATATGGATAAAAATAATAAATTAAAATCTTCCTTAAAAGGAAAGATTACTAGAATTTAAAACTATGTAGAAGGCACGAATGCCAAAAATTACGATATAGATGTAGTAGAACTGAAAGGGAAATTAAAGAACGTGGAACTACTTCAAACTAAAATCGATGAATTGCGACAAAAATACTACGAAATTCAAGACTTGAAAGATATGCTGACCAAGCAACTGTAGATGATGATCTTGACTCATGTGAAGAACGTCTGAAAAAATTAGAGGTAAGAATTAATACTCTTATTAATTCTTATAAGAAATTTGATTCTGTTTAAAAAAATAAATGCGACTGAAAATGCATCTAAAGGCCTTTGAAATAAAAACTCAAATTCCTCCTTTAGTATTACCGGAATTTTCAGGAAAATATGAGGAATTCAGTTCTTTTAAAGAACATTTTGATGATTTAATAACCAATAATGTTCATATTGATCAGTCGAAGAAATTATATTATCTTAGATCTTGTCTCAAATATAATGCTAAAAATTTAGTTAGTAATTTTGATACATTTGAATCCTTATATGATGCATTAGAAAATCGCTATGATAACGAAAGATTAATTGTTGATATTCATGTACAAAATATTCTAAATTTTGAGAAAATTCAAACTGAAAATCCTAAAGAAATAAGAAATATGATTGACTGTATTCAGAAAAATTTGCGTGCCTTGAAAGTTCTTAAATATGAACAAAATAAATTATCAGATATTTTCATTATAAATATTCTCGCAGCAAAGTTAGACAGAGAATCTAGGAAGAATTTTGAGTTATCCCATAAATCCAAAAATGTTCCCACCTTTGAAGAATTTATCAAATTTTTGGAACAACGAGAATCAGTTTTATTATAGACTAGCCGCCTTCGGCGACCAGCTGGTTCGCGATCCCTGAAAAATCCGACTTTACGAAATTCCCCCTCGGTGGCGCCTGCGGCGCCTTTTTCCCGTTTCAGGTCAAATAACAGCTTATCGATATATCGTGAAAATAGCTTATTGAAAGTGCAGTAAATTCCCGTGCGGTAGCGCCTTCGGCGCCCTCTTCCCTTTTCAATATCTGAAACAGCCTGTTCGCTCACCATGTTATGATCTTTCAAATTTCTGACTTTAGCTAAGTCCCGCTCGGTGGCGCCTGCGGCGCATTTTTTAACGCATTTTATAACATTTTTTAAAAAGATTTGTGTCTGACTTATCTGTGGTTTTCTCCAAAACTTGCTTAATTCCGGGCTATATATCGTTAAAAATTATTAGTACGAAATGTGAGCGAAAATCTGAATTTGAAACTTTGTAAAATATAAAAGAATAAAAATTTTCTGGTTTTTCCGTAGTTTTCTCCGAAAATTTCGTACAGAATTTGAACGGCTTATATCATTTTAATAGCCTGCAATAAAAATATTTTAAAATATCTTTTGAATGATGTATTATGTATTACAATAATGAATATCTTCTATGATATATTTTAGACTCAAAATGGCTAATCTATCAAGGGCGATTAACGATTTCTATTGAAATCCATCTAAAATTTAAGAATTCCAAAACTGCTTTTTTACAACCGAATTCATAAAAAAAAGGGGGAAAAAAATCAATATTATTCAGTTAAAAGTAGCTCACGTGGGCGAAAAACCAAATGCAATTTTTCCCGACCTCTAGCACCTGGCACTGAAGAATCTTTTTCTCTCTTCTCTGTCAAAGTCAGTTGCAAGACTTTCAGAAACGTCGATTCAGAATTTCATCGAAAACTGCCGCGATACTGAAAATTAAAAAAATTATAACTCATTCAGTTTTTGAAATTTTCTCTCAATCTTTTGGGTATTCAATTGTTGAAGCGAGATCTATATATAAAAAAAAAAAAAAAAAATTATTTTTCTCTTAACGCTTTTGAGTTGTAAAATGTTTTGTGAAAAAATCGATGTTTCGTAAAATCTAAAAATATGGATCACTAATCCGTATTTTGTAAAAATGTTTATATGGTTCGAAAGAGGATTAAATGTCCTTTCCAAATATACCAGTTGTTAAGAAATGGAACAGTTACTCGATCGTACAGGGCGTTTCAAAAAAGACATCGAGAAAAAGAGAAATTTTCGACCCTTTTTAAAACTTTTTTTTTAAAATATAAAGAATCCGTATTTAAAAAAAAAAAAAAAAAAAAAAAAAAAAAAATTGTACCGTAAGAATCGGTAATAAATGCTCTTTCTCGTGGTACAGGTGTATTTTCAATATTTCCAACAGATCGGTAGCGATCGCTTTAGAAAAACCCGCGAAAATTTTTCTCTCTCTGGAACTAATTAAAATTTTTAAATTCTGTTTTCACTATCAACTCGGGAAGGCTTCTGAGAACCCGTATGTCAAATTTTATACTTCTACGTTCAGTAGGGGCTGAACGTATAGATGCACAGACAGACAGACAAACATCTTC
Organism: Salticus scenicus; assembly: GCA_963930645.1. NCBI lineage: Eukaryota > Metazoa > Arthropoda > Arachnida > Araneae > Salticidae > Salticus > Salticus scenicus. The sequence goes on along the minus strand of OZ005650.1, from coordinate 89,156,660 downwards.
TTTTATTATTATAGACTAGCCGCCTTCGGCGACCAGCTGGTTCGTGATCCCTGAAAAATCCGACTTTACGAAATTCCCGCTCAGTGGCGCCTGCGGCGCCTTTTTCCCGTTTCAGATCTAATAAAAGCTTATTGATATATCGTGAAAATAGCTTATTGAAATCGCAGTAAATTCCCGTGCGGTAGTGCCTTCGGCGCCCTCTTTCCTTTTCAATATCTGAAACAGCCTGTTCGCTCACCATGTTATCATCTTTCAAATTTCGGCGCCTTATCCTCGTTTTAGAACATGTATTACTTATGAAATTATTTTGATTAGTAGCTGAGATACAAAAGAAAACCTAATCAGGACACCTTAAAACGTGTAAATCAGGTGAAATCTCGAATTCCACTTTCGATAATATAAAAATGAAATTATATTCATTAGAAGCTGAAATACAAAGATAATACAAACATTTTTTTTTAAAGATTTGTGTCTGACTTATCTGTGGTTTTCTCCAAAACTTGTTTAATTCCGGGCTATATACCGTTAAAAATTATTAGTACGAAATGTGAGCGAAAATCTGAATTTGAAACTGTAAAACATAAAAGAATAAAAATTTTCTGGTTTTACCGTAGTTTTCTCCGAAAGTTTCGTACAGAATTTCAACAGCTTATATCATTTTAATAGCCTGCAATAAAAATACTTTAAAATATCTTTTGAATGATGTATTATGTATTACAATATTGAATATCTTTGATATATTTTAGACTCAAAATGGCTAATCTATCAAGGGCGATTAACGATTTCTATTGAAATCCGTCTAAAATTTAAGAATTCCAAAACTGCTTTTTTACAACCGAATTCATAAAAAAAGGAAAAAAAGAAAACAATAGTATTGTGTTGAAAGTAACTTTTGGTGTCATTAACAGATGAAATAAAAGTGAATTTAAATAAATATAATATGTCTAATTATTTTATTTTTAAAGCTATACTTTAGATTTTTTAACTGCATACAGGTGAGCCATAATGACGGGCAATTTCGAAGTTCTGCTTTTGATCGATTTTAAATTGAAAAAATTCAAAAACTGCTTTTTTTATTTCCAGTACTTTGTCATGTGGTCGAAAAATGAAAAGCAATTTTTCCCGAACGGAAGAATAGTCTAGCCAGCATGTCTAGCACCTGGCGCTGAAGAATCTTTGATAAATGAAATAATTAAGTGTTCTGCCTGTTGTCAACTAAATTTAATACTTTAGTTAATTTTAAAAAATCTAATTGCTGTAGAGATAAGCCACTTCCACTCTTAGATTCGGAAAAAAATCCCCTTTCATTTGGTACCAAATTCGTAACGATCGAACTAATATTTCTAATTTATTTTCCACTTTTTCCGATTTTAACTCAGTTAAAATATCTATTTTTATGCAATCGCGGTGAATTCTGAGTAATTGAGATCGCTTTTTACATTTTAATTATTATCTCCGGAACTAATTAAAATTTTTAAATTCTGTTTTCACTATCAACTCGGGAAGGCTTCTGAGCACCCGTATGTCAAATTTTATACTCCTGCGTTCAGTAGGGGCTGAACATATAGATGCACAGACAGACAGACAAACATCTTCTTTTATTATTATAGACTAGCCGCCTTCGGCGACCAGCTGGTTCGCGATCCCTAAAAAATCCGTCTTTACGAAACTCCCGCTTGGTGGCGCCTGCGGCGCCTTTTTCCCGTTTCAGGTCTAATAACAGCTTATTGATATATCGTGAAAATAGCTTATTGAAATCGCAGTAAATTCCCGCTCGATAGCGCCTTCGGCGCCCTCTTCCCTTTTCAATATCTGAAACAGCCTGTTCGCTCACCATGTTATGATCTTTCAAATTTCTGACTTTAGCAAAGTCCCGCTCGGTGGCGCCTGCGGCGCCTTATCATTGTTTTAGAACTTACATCACCTTCCTCGCTCATTAGAATTTGAAATATTGAAATTTTAAAATATTACAGCGCCATCTGGCGGTATAAATTTCTGTAATATATTGTTTAATTCCAAATCAACAAAGCTTTCAAATGATGTATTACTTATGAAATTATTTTAATTGCTGAGATACAAAAGAAAACCTAATCAGGAGACCTTAAAACGTGTAAATCAGGTGAAATGAAAACCGATTAAGTCGTTGGCAAAAGGTAACTAAAGTTATTCAACTTATTTGTAAAAAATGGAAGTCTGATTATTTAAATACATTACAGACTAGATCAAAATGGATGGTTGAAAAGAATGATTTAATGGTTGGTCAAATATGCCTCATTAAAGACGACTTTTTGCCCATGAATACATGGCTGTTAGGCCGTATCATATCAGTATATCATGGATCTGACGGAAAGGTCAGAGTCGTAAAAGTCAAAACAAAATCCGGGGAATTTAAACGTACTATTAATAAAATTGCAGTTCTTCCAATAGAATTACAAAATAATGATTAATTGAAATTGAAATATTTTTATGATATTATATAGATACTTGAATATTGTGTTTTTGTAAATTTATAATTTCTTTAATTATTTTTATTAATGTTTTATTGTATTTTATAATTGTTTGCAAGTTCTTGCACGAGTACAGTACAAGCCGGGGCGGGATGTTGGCGCATGCGCACCACTTATGCATATCTGCTCCGGCAGAATGTTTTGGTTTTGGGAGAAGACCATGAGAAGCCAAGTATAACAGACGTGGGCAAGAAAGAACTTTTAAATTTATTGACGCCCACAATTATTATTTTATGTTCTACCTATTATGAATCTATTTCTTCGTTGTATATAGTGCAAATAATTGATGTATGTAGTGTAAATAATTGATGTATGTAGTGTAAATAATTGATGTAATATGCAGCAAGGTGATATATCGGTTAAAAAAAAATAAAAAAGACAACGAATATGTTCATTTAACATTTAACCCGTAACACGGGAGGTAAAAAAAGACGTGAGGTCTGCAAGACCGTGTTACATTAAAATTTCTTTAAAAAAATTACGAATAGAAATATTAATTTACGATTTCACTCATATATTTTATGAACATTTACTTCATGGTAAAAATCGTTATTTTTACATTTTAACCATAAATAAGTAAATCCTTATACAGGCAATTTTGCCATTGATGTAAATTTTTTCACGAAAAATACGTTTTCAAATATAAAACAAAATAAAGCAAAATAAGGAGTATTTTTATATTTAAATTGTATTTTTTATTAATTTAATCTATAAGACAAATTTTAAAATACAAAAATTGAATGTTACACGTAACATAAAAAAAATAACAGACCTCAAATATCACAATTTTCATTTTTAGAAAAGAAACAATTTATTCATCATGTTTTTCAGCTCATTCTTTACACAGCTTCCTGGCACATTCCAAACATGTTGGAGGTTTACAAGATATGCATAAATATGCAGTTTTCCTTTTTTTCTTTGGGGCCACAGGTGACATGTTTTTCTTGGATTTATTTTTGTTTCACCGGAAATTGTTTTATCTTCTGTCTCCCCTTGCTTTCCTAAGATACGTCTCATTGTTGTCCGTAATTTGTGATTTATTCTTGGATTTCAGTTTCTATTCCATATTTGAGGAAGGCCAAGATCTCCTGCTAATGCGTATAAGAATGCAATCCTTGTCATAATTGGATTCTTGAAGTACCTCTGATGCAGAATGTAGGAGTTAACTGTGCTCATATCTAACAATCTATAGAAAATCACCATGTTATTCTTCTGCTGCAGGAATATACAGAACATTTTTCCTCCAATGGATCGACCCCACCTTTTGTTCTGTTATAAAAAGCAATTATTTCCAGTTTTTGGGTTTCAGAACCGATTTCTTTAGAATAATGCATAGATGACATGAGAACAACAGCTCTTCGTTTTTTTGGTACATAAGAAGTCAGTCTAAAATCTTTTGTAAATCCATATCACGATGAGTTTTTTTTTCTTGATTTATTTGGAAGGAACTTTTTAGGAATCTCTCTTTTCTTTTTATTAACATTTCCAACATAAGTCAAACCTTTCATTTTCAGTTCTAATAAAAGTTCCATGGAAGAGAACCAGTAATGTTCCTATTCATGTTGAAAATTGGTTTACTTACCGTAAAACAGCTTGTTTCGGTTTGCTGAATGACTTCAGACTTTCGTCCATGCCAATATTATCGGAATCTTTACCGCTGTATAAATAAGCATTATATATAGCTGTTACAAGCATCAGTTAGATGCATGATTTTAAGCCCATATTTTGCAGGCTTTTGAGGCATATACATTTTGAACCAGCATTTGCCACTGAAACCTACGAGCATTTCGTCTACAGAAACACAGGGGCCAATAGTGTAAGCCTTCTGTGAATTTTCAATAAATTAATTTAATAATTTGGAGATAAGGGCTACAGAATGCGATATTTTGCAGATTTGTTTGTCATCAGGATTGTCAAATCGCAAATTTAAAATCAAGAATTTAAATCTCTTGATTGGCATAACTGCACGGAATATATCTCGACCAGTTACGTCCGTAGCAAAAAAAAAAAAAAACATTCAATATCTTCATGGTTAGATTTGAAGATAGATGTGTATATAGGAAAACCTAAAAGTGCCCTCAATTCCATGGTGGTTGTGTTAGAAATTTTAGCTTCACTGGTATCAGAAAAATTTCTACTTTTTCTTATTTTCACATTTGTCCATTTCATTACACTCTCCAACATTTCATTTGTAAAAAGGAGATCTCATATCTCTTTCGGAGTCGCTTTTCTTCCTAAGTTTCCATAGGAGCGATGTCCTGGAAGTTAAATTATATTATGTACAGGAGTTCGCACATTCTTTTGCAGCTCAAGAGATCACCACTTGAATCGTTTTTTCCCGTAATAATATTTAGTTGAAGAAGTTTCAGTCTCTGTTTCTATATTTTCATTGTCAGATTCAGGAATTTCAGAATCTGTGGAATGCGAACTTTCTTGATTATATTCTTCTGAACACTCTTCAACGTCACTAAAATCACTTCTTATTTCTTCTAAAATCCTTTGTAACTCATCTGCATAACGGGGATCAGAAGGCTGAATAATGCTTTGCGGCCCCAATCTCAAAGCCATGTTTCTTCCCTTTGCTCGAATTTGTAACGCACTGAGGGACGTGAGGTCTCTCAGACCGACCGTAAAAAAATAAAAGAATTTCTAAAGGAAGCAGGTGCAAAAATTTCTAGCCAATGTGAAATCAAGGTCAGTGTCACAAAAAAAGAAGTTTCTGGATGAATGTCCAATCGAGCTAAAAATAGAATAGGGGTGATAGAAAAGAATTTTGAAGCGATCTCTGAGACTGACGCCCCCCCCCCCCCCCAGTTACGGGTAAAAAAGAAAGATTGGATATGTCGATAAAAAAGGTCATGAAAATTTTTTTGAGGTAATGAATTTGTTTTGTGTCAAGTCAGTAGACACCCTGAAATAATCTGTAACTTTAGTAAATAGACCTAGTACAATTTGTGGATGAATTTGTGTGACGATAGCACATTAAAAAACAGAGATATAAGCATTTATAAGCAAAAAAATTATAATCATATCCTGGTGCTTTGTTTCTTTCGTGTAATATCAGGATTTTTGGAGCAGAGCCACAATCAGCCCTGATATATATATATATATATATATATATATATATATATATAGTTGTTTTGGCTCTAGGCTTACAAATTATATAAAAATTCTCCATTTGCATACATTAATCAATCACTGCTCATGAAGAAGTGCTGTTTTAATGTACGGTTTCTTTCTTGGATTTTGAATATACACTGATGGAAAAAAAAAATCCCAACACCAAGAAAAAATTATTGTATAGTAATGAAATTTCAGCAATACATTTGTCTAGGTAACATACTTAATTGATTAAAGTTTCAAGATCACAGGTAGAGCCATTTCAAATGTGAAATGTAGTAACCGGTGTAACCGCCAGAATTTTGAATGCAAGCATGCAAATGTGCATGCATTGTGTCGTACAGGTGTCGGATATCAGTTTGTGGGATGGAGTTCCATGCCTGTTGCACTTGGGCGGTCAATGCAGGGACGGTTAATGCTGGTTGTGGATGACGCTGGAGTTGTCGTCCAATGATGTCCCATACGTGCTCGATTGGAGAAAGATCTGGTGATCTAGCAGGCCAAGGCAACATGTCGACACTCTGTAGAGCATGTTGGGTTACAACAGCGGTATGAGGGCGAGCGTTATCCTGTTGGAAAACACCCCCTTGAATGCTGTTCATGAATGGCAGCACAACAGGTTGTATCACTAGACTGACGTACAAATTTGCAGTCAGGGTGCGTGGGATAACCACGAGAGTGCTCCTGTTGTCATACGAAATTGCTCCCCAAACCATAACTCCAGGAGTAGGCCCTGTGTGTCTAGGCCGCAGACAGGTCGCTAGCAGGCGTTCACCTGGCCTCCTTCTAACCAACACACGGCTATCACTGCGACCAAGGCAGAACCGGCTTTCATCAGAAAACACAACAGATCTCCACTCCGTCCTCCAATGAGCTCTAGCTTGACACCACTCACGTCGCAAACGGCAGTGGTTTGGAGTCAGTGGAATGCACGCTACAGGGCGTCTGGCTTGGAGCTGTCCTTGAAGTAACCGATTTGTAACAGTTCGTTGTGTCACTGTGGTGCCAACTGCAGCTCGAATTTCAGCTGCAGACACACTACGATTAGCCACAGCCATACGCCGAACACGGCGGTCTTCCCTCTCAGTAGTAGTGCCACGTGGCCGCCCGGAACCCGGTCTTCTTGAGGCAGTACCTTCCCTTGACCACTGCTGCCAACACTCATGCACAGTGGATACATTCCTGCCAAGTCTTTTTACAATATCGCGGAAAGAAAACCCACCTTCTCGTAGCCCTACTACACGACCTCGTTCAAACTCAGTGAGCTGTTGATAATGGCTTCTTCGTCTTCTTAGAGGCATCCTTGACTAACATTAACCCACTACGTCAAATCTCAACTGTAAATAACGATCACGAACCTTACAGCGCTTATTTAAAGCAAACCTCATTTGCATGTTCATAGTGTCGCTACTAGCGTCACACTTATTCGCGTAGCTCGAAATTTGAATCGACGTCATCTTTCAGATGTATAAACACGCCTACCAAATTTCGTTTATCTAGCACAGCTCCTTCCTGGTGTTGGGATTTTTTTTCCATCAGTGTATTTTTTAATTACATCTTCCTTTACTTCTTTCTTCAACTTGTAAAATGTTTGAAGAAGTTTTTCATATGTATACTAAGTACACACAGTAAGTATATATAATATGTCGGTTTTTTGCATACCTTATTTAGTTAATGCTCTAGAAGGAACAGTTTTAGTGTTAATGTATGTTTTCATTCTTGGATCTTGTTGATATTTAATTAAATCTTCCACTTCTATATATACAGGGTGTCCCATAAATAGCACCCAAACTCTACACGGCCAGTTTTCTCGCTGGGAGTACATAAAGAAATGCCCAAAGAACTGTACCTGTACAATCCATTGTTTACGAGAAAAATATGAAAAACAAAGTACGACCTCAGCAAAATTATTCGAGTGCTAGCAATAATTCCTATATAAAAAAATACACTTAATACTGTTTTGTTAAATAAATTCTTGTCGAATCATGTTCTTTGACTGACTAAGTATATGACTGGATAAGAATTTATTTAACAAAGCAGTATTAAGTGTACTTTTTTTACATAGGAATTATTGCTAGCGCTCAAACAATTTTGTTGCTGACTGCATTTTTCTCGCAAACTGTGGACCGTACAGACACAGTTCTTTGGGCATTTTTTATGTACTCCCAACGAGGAATCTGGCTCTGCAGCGTTTGGTTGCAGTTTATGGGACACTTTGTATATGTGTGTGCATGTGTATTTTACCTTTTTGTATCTTACTATTATTTATTTATTTATTTATTTTTTTTCAGATTATATTATGCATGTGCACATTAGGAAAAAGATATTATCTGACACCAGTTTTCAATACAACAATAGATTTTCAGAAACTATGTGAAAGATGGATTTTAAAAAAAGGAGTTTCCTGTGGGGCATATATAATTTTCATATGCTGCCTGCTTCATTTGATAACCCATTATGTAGCCCAGAATTTAGCGCTGATGAATTTGGTCAAAGTAAATTTTACTTAGAATTCTATGGAAAAAGTTTTATCAAAACAGATAAAATTGACTATGTATCGATCTATTTTGCTCGCCATTCATCAGACTATGGACCAAGACATATGTTTCTTCAATACAAAATATCGATACTTGATGCCGATAAAAAACCTACAAAATATTCATACTCTGCAGAATCAAAATTTAGAAAAGGAACCATTTGTGGGAAGTATGATTTTATGAAAAGATTGGACTTATTAAAGTTCAAGAATTGTTTTTTCATTAAGTGTGAATATGCTGTAGCATGTGATGATTGGTCTGCTGATATAAAGGTGAAGGATCTTGAAAGCCTGTCTCAGGACTTTATGAGATCTTTGGATGAGAATCAGCATGGTGACCTATATTTAAGATCATTAGATGGAGCTCTTTTCAAAGTACATAAAGCCGTGGTAATGAGCCGGTGTCCGAGTTTGCTGAAATGCACAAGCGAGAAAGATAGCAATAAAGAAATTAAAGTTTATGCTAACTCATATACTCTCAACTTTTTGTTAAAATACATTTATTCTGGAAAAATAGACTTTGAAAGTGCAAAATCCATAGAATATGACACTTTAAATGAGCTAGACATTCCACATTTACAGCAACTTATTTTTCCTATGGTTCATGCTAAAGTATGTAAGACAACTGTAAGAAAGCAACACTTTTCTTTTCAGTGGGCAGTTCGAAAAAATAATTTGACAAAAAATATGAAATGGACAAGAAACTTTTGCTGCAACGACTCACTTGATTCTACAAAAATAACTTTTTCAATGGATGTGGAAAACGATTTTTTAATTCAAGATCATATAACGTTTCGTGTAGAGATTATGTCTTATGAAGAATCGATTCACATGATGTGTAAAATACACATGGAACATATAGGATTTGCAGTTGTATCTGAATACGATTTTGATGAAAAAAATGAATTTGTCATAAACTACCCTATTAATGATATTCTTGTTAAGCGTTATTCAAAGAATATTTTGAATATAAATTTTGAGTTTGAAATATCAAATGGCCAAAATTATACAGAAATAGAATATAATGAAGCTCCAAAACTCGAAGAAAATCCTTCAGCATCAAACTTGTGGCTTTTACAAGAAGATTTAAAAGATCTTTATAGGAATAGAAACGGAGGTGATGTAATTATTACTGTTGAAAATAAGAGTTATCTTGTCCATAAAAACATCCTCTGTGCTAGATCACCAGTATTCTCCAAAATGTTTGAGCATGATATGGTAGAGAAGCTGACCGGCAAAGTTCTAATAGAAGACATTGAGGAATCTGTATTTACAGCCATGTTGTCCTATATGTATTGTGGAGAATTAGATGTTGAACCTGAAGAACATTCATTTGTTTTTAACTTATATGCTGCTTCTGATAAATATGAGATACTGGCACTTAAAAACAAGTGTATTGCATACTTTAGTCATATACTGGATGTGGAAAACATTGGTACTTTTTTAAGTTTAGCAAATATGTGTACTGATAAAGAGTTGGAAGATATTGTGATAAAGTATATATATTCGAATGTAGACAAAATTGTGCGTTCCAAAGAATGGCATGAAGCATTGAAAAGTAAACCATGGGTAGATATTGCGTGTATAAGAGAAATCTCCAATCATCGCTCTGAAAGAAAATTGATTGTCATGAGTATGTTATTTTTATTGCACTGCAATGAACTGCCTAAAAAATGGCAAAAAGTAGGTTTTATTACTGAGCTGTATAATATTGCCTTCAAATATCAACTGCAATATTTAATAAGACAGTGTTTTCTTGCTTTTGACAAAGTAATTAAACCAGAAAATTTAAAACAATTACTCATAGGAGCACATGAGAATAAAGACTGGTGTCTCAGAGGATATGTGAACGACTTCATATCTTTGAATAAAATCGAAATCGTATGTTCAACTGAATGGAAAAAACTGATGCACGAAAATGTGGATTTTTGTACAGATATGGAAAAGATAACTCTAGTAGGTCAAGACATTGATCCTGTGGTAGTAACAAGTTTGTTACATATTATTTATATTGGAAAACTTGACGAAAAAATGGATTTAGATTCTCTTGTAAACTTGTATTTTGAAGCTGATAAATATGAACTCAAACAATTAAAATATTATTGCAGCCATCAATTTAAACGAGTTATTAATAGAGACAATCTTCCTTTATTCCTTTCCCTTGCAAATAATGACAAGGTTTTGAAAGAATGTATTGGGGAATATTATAACGACAAATTTTCTTAATATTCACTTAAATATTTCACATGTTGCCAAGGAACTTGAACACCAATTATAATGACTGTGTTTTATCTCATTTATTGCAGAAAAAATAAGGGGGGGGGGGTAGGTGTTTGAAGATTATATTATAAAATTAGTTTTGCCATTCAGCAAAAAAAAAAAAAAAAAAAAAAAAAAAAAATAGTGAAGAAAATGTTGTCAAATACTTACCGAGATTCCAAAGAAAAAAACTTTATAGCAAAATATTCAGAATTTCGTTACCTTGCAATTCCCATAAAATTTATAATTTAGAAGAATGGAAAAAAAATGGTAAGCGAAAAACTGAAAAACAACCTACAGTGTAAAAGCACTGCTGTTAAAGAACTTGGGTACAGATAATGGCATTTATGTTGTTGTATATATATTTTTGTATGGATAGTTGGAAAAAATAAAAGTTGTTAATTTTTTATAGATTCTTGACAAAATATAATTTACAGTATTTAAAATATGAGTACATCAATTACAGTAATTCTATCTTGATTGTAGAAAATGTTCGTAATTTTTTTTTTTTTTTTACAAAACGATGAATCAAAGAAAACATGCATAGAAAATTTTGTTACTTCAAATTTTTTTTTTTTTTTTTTTTTTTTCAGTTTACTTGAATATGTATATGTTTATGCCGGTGAATTGAAAACAAATTTAATAAAAAAGATGCTTTTGGGTCAGAATGTATGCATAATGCAGGGGTGAAACTTTTCAGGGATTACCTTTGAATTCTGAGTTTTTTAAAATTTTGCTTTCGCTGAATATCATGTTAATTATTTTGATTTTATAGAATTTTCTCATTTTGAATGTTTAGTTTGTCTTATATTAAAAACTGTTTAACTATCATTTATTATAAGTATTTAATACTTTTAATAATAGCCATATCATGTATCTCTAAATAATCTCCCCTTGTCATTTATTCTGTAGCCAAATAATACTTTTCAGGATTTTTGCATATTGTAGTTTCACATTATCCATATACAAGGTTGGCAGGTTTTTGACGGTTTAAACCATCGTTAAAACCGTCATGTCAAAAACCTTGTCAAAAATGTCAAAAACCGATATTTATAATTTAATTGTCATATAAAAACTTAGTTTAATAAAATATAGTTTATAAAGATTTTTTGAAAAGTAAATAGATTGATGTTCTTTGAAAAACACATTATTACAACATTTTGATTACTAATATAACATAAAAAACAGAATTTTAGGCTTTTGAAATTTTATTATGAATTATTTCTATGTTCATTCGAAATATGCTGTGATACTTTTATATATTATTACGGAATTTTATAGAAATATTTTATAGAAAAATATAACTTTTTTTTTTTTTTTTTTTTTTAATGTCTGCTGATATTGCAAGTTTTTAAGAAAAAGCAATAATTCTGAATGTTAAACAAGCTTGAATTGTGTCTAAAATTCGTGTAATTTATTACCATAAGACGAGAGAAATATGAATGTTTTCTGGACATGTATAAAATTGTAATAAATTTAATATTTACTCGTACAGATTTTTTAAAAAATTATTAGTCATAAGCTGTAGGACCTGTGGTGAAAATAATTCGTTAACTTTAATATTTTAATTTATTTTATTAATATTTTTAATTTTAATTATCAATAGAAGTGAATTATTGAGGATCAAAAACCTCATGGCGTACATGATCGTAACATTACGTTTTGACCGCTAACCCTTTTTGTTCTTTTGGTCAAAGAGTCAAACATATATCCAAATATTTTTATTTACATAAGATAAAAGAGGAATATATTCATTTGATTGCTAGAATGCCGTAAAAAGGAAAACTGCAGAACAAAATAACATTTTTAATAAAAACATACTGTTGCATCAAAATTCCATTCTTTATTATTCATTTAAACACTAATAAATCCAAATTAAGCATGACATAAAAATAGATGGTTTTTTTAAATTTGAATATGTATCAATATAAGCTGATAATATATATTTATCTATTGTCAATAAGTAGGCACTCTCTCTCCAATTATAATATGGACTATGTCCTTTAAAAACAGAACATAAACAAACCATTCTTACCCATGACTCCTCTCTAGAGTCCTGCTCAAACTCAACTGAATTTAAAATCGCCGCGATAACGGAAGGTGGGGTCAGAATAGAACTCCTCAGAACATCACCCTATTAGTTCTCAGAATGGTGTGAGATGACATCACCACTAGGAATAAAGAACCAGATTTTCTCCCATGTGTGTATTGCAGTAAAGCAAACATTACAGGGTGAGTTGAGCCAGCTAAGAGATACAATGCATTTAAGTGCAGAAAAACGATCTTATTTAAAACTAGCCGCCTTCGGCGACCAGCTGGTTCGCGATCCCTGAAAAATCCGACTTTACGAAATTCCCGCTCGGTGGCGCCTGCGGCGCCTTTTTCCCGTATCAGGTCTAATAACAGCTTATTGATATATCGTGAAAATAGCTTATCTAAATCGCAGTAAACTCCCGTGCGGTAGCGCCTTCGGCGCTGATATTTCAAATTTCTAACTTTAGCTAAGTCCCGCTCGGTGGCGCCTTATCCCCGTTTTAGAACTTACAACACCTTCCTCGCTCATTGGAATTTGAAATATTGAAATTTTAAAATATAGCAGCGCCATCTGGCGGTAGAAATTTCTGTAATATATTGTTCAATTCCAAATCAACAAAGCTTTCAAATGATGTATTACTTATGAAAATATTTTAATTAGTAGCTGAGATACAAAAGAAAACCTAAAGAGGAAACCTTAAAACGTGTAAAATCTCGAATAATACTTTCGATAATATAAAAGAACTTTAAAATATCTTTCGAATGATGTATTAAAAATTATATAATCATAATTAGAATTTGAAATATTGAAATTTTAAAATATTTCAGCGCCATCTGGCGGTAGAAATTTCTGTAATCTACTGTTCAATTCCAAATCAACAAAGCTTTCAAATGATGTATTACTTATGAAATTATTTTAATTAGAAGCTGGGATAAAAAAGAAAACCAAATACCTTGCCTTAAAATCTTAATATGCCAACCAATTTCAAACGCTGCAACTCTTTTTTTTTTTGCCTTTTTTCCCTGTTCCTCAAGCCCTCTCTAATAATCGTACTCTTTCAAAAATATTCACAATCGAATTATCGGGCATTAAAACTACATACTACGAAATTTCGACTACTGCAAATACTGCAAAAAAATAAAAGAAGACAATCCTTTTTCCAATAAATATGTCATTTTTTAAATTATTCATATATTTTCATGAAAATTGAACAGTAGCTTTATAATATGCTGTCTAGGCCGAATATTAATTCAAATGTAACGTGAATGAAAATTTGAAAAAAATTGAAAATTGCAATTTTTCCCCCCAGTATAAAACACATGATATCTTAATTGATTACAACCATTTCCGTTTTTATCACAGACATCACAGACAGTTGTCTCGTATGTGTTTTGTTTCCGATCGAGACCGCTTAGAAAATCGTCTGCCTGTTGCCAACTAAATTTCATAGTTTAGTTAATTTTAAAAAATCTAATTGACGTATCGATAAGCCGCTTGCACTCTTAGATTCGGAAAAAATTCCCCTTTCATTTGGTACCAAATTCGTAATGATCGGACTAATATTTCTAATTTATTTTCCATTTTTTCTGCTTTTAACTCCGTTAAAATATCTACTTTTATGCAATCTCGGTGAATTCTGAGTCATTGAGATCGCTTTTTGATTAAGACATAGGTCTACATTTTAATTAATATCTCCGCAACTAATTAAAATTTTTAAATTCTGTTTTGACTATCCCCTCGGGCAGGCTTCTGAGCACCCGTATGTCAAATTTTGTAGTTCTGCGTTCAGTAGGGGCTGAACGTATAGATGCTCAGACAGACAGACATCTTCTTTTATTATTATAGATTTAGAAAGAAGTGATGTTTTTAACATCCCAGGGCCCACTGGGATCCAGACATAATATCGCGGGACAAAATATCGCGTCAAAAAAATAATATGATCTACTTGAAAATGTGTATTTGTGTCACGTATGAACTCTGTTGGGGGCGACAGGGCCTTATAATATAAATTAATTAAAATGAATAAATATATCACAGTATGGAATTTCATTATTGCATCTGTGTTTAATTTTAAGTTATTTTATCATTTGCTTTTCTCCATTAAAACACATTTTAAAAATATTGTACCTCACTGCTGACATCAAAGTTGAACACTGTTCACAAACCTTATTTAAAAATTTTAAAATAGATAAGTACGATTGAATTCATTGTGACTAATCTTGACAAAAGTTAATAAACATAGTCTTTAAACTCTTTTAAGCAAAATTTATAACAGTTTTTGTGGTGGGTTTGTCTGTATGTCAGTGCTCTGACTAACGTATGTATTGTCATAAAATTTTATACAACATTATTAATAATTACCAACCCCTTTTTTCTTTCCATTCTTTTAAGTAGGCGATATTTTGTCCTCGCGAGATTTTGTCCCGGACCCGGGTCCACCAGCGGCTTAGCGATTCTACACTCAAAGTTGGTAGATGTGAGATGCCGGGTTCGATCCCACTCGTCGGCCTAGCCATTCAGAGATTTTCATGGTTTTCCACGAAACTTGTATAAATATGGGCTAGGACCCTTTAGAAAGACCACTCCCCCCCCACACACACACACAGAGGACACTCCCCCTTAGGCCTAAGACACTAGAGTAATTAATCAACATTACTCCCAAAACACCAATAGTCCAAGCTATAAACAGGTACAAATATTTATACAATCAATAATAATGATAAATAGATAAAAATTTATTAATAAATTATCAGTATAATAAATATAGATTATAAATATAATTATTTTCAACTTCCTATTAATTTACTGCCCACATATGTCTTACTTAAAGAAAAAAATATATCCAGTATTCCTGTGTATTCATGGCTTATGTGAAAATTCATAAGTAACTTTGGAATTTTAGAATTTCATAAATATGAATACATATAAATAAACATAAACATACAAAATATATCTATGCATACTTTGTATATATTTTTTAGGTTATAAACCAATTACTTAAATTTTTGTAAATTATCTACGAATTGTTTTAAGATTTGTTAATTTATAAATAGCATAATATTTAGATATTCACTTGAACATGGCAAATATTACTAAATCCTATTTCTAACCAGATTCTAGCACATTTATATTTTTTGAATTTTGGCAATACAGGTTTTTGACGATAGAGGTTTCTGACGGGTTTAAACCAAGTTTAAGCCTTTGTAATGTCAAAAACCCAACCCTGTCCATATATGAAAAAAAAAAAAAAAAAAAAAAAAAAAAGTATTGCATTTAGGCTAAATTTCTGAAATTGAATTTTTGCTTTTTTTACACATTTTGAAGTCCCCTGTGTCTGAAAATCAGGTTTATAGCAATTGATCTATGAATTATCAGCTGAGAACAAATATATATAAGCAGGCAGCCTGAACTTAGGATTTTAAATCTGTATCATATGGGAATATTGTGTTATTGTGTAAAACATTTTATTAAAATCAGACGAACGGTTTATGCACAGGGACATCCAAAAGAAATCAAATACTATGTTATATAGAAAAAATTTCTGCTTAGTACATTTTAACAACTTTAGACTGCACTAAAAAATAAATAAGTAAAATGAACTTATATATTTTATTAAAAACAAAAACTATTTTATTTACGAGACAAACTATAGTTAAAATACATTTAAAAACATTTAAATTTTAGACGTTTCGAAACCCGTTCAGGTTTCCTCATCACTATCACTACAACATTATTTGCAAGCATTACATGAATACACAAGGAATGTATAGAAGTACTGAATATTGAGGAGCCAGTGCACATGCTTCATTGATAGTGTAGAGATGGCTGGCAGTGTGCCTACTCTCAAGGAAGATACGTTATTTATAATTATCATAGCCAGAATTTAGAACATGTATATTATCGAAGTCAGGAATATGATCAGTTTCTATTGAATGGATTACAATTTTAGAATTTTGGTTGCAATTTTTATATGACCTCCTTTTTAAATGCAATTTTTATATGTGCTCCTGTGCAGGAGCACAGGCGGTCATATAAAAATGAGTTTGAGATACCTATTTCCGGTGTCCGATGACCCACTTCCGGTCTTCCAATTTTCACCAAAATTTGGAAACTTCATCTGTACACCAGACCTGAACCAGTTGTGAAGTTTCGTAGCTCTATCTGTATTAGTTTCGGAGATATGATAGCCAGAAGATTCCGTACACATACACACTCACTGACCAATTGCTGAAAACTATTTTTTTGGACTTAGGAGGCCTTAAAACGTGTAAATCAAGTATTGTCCCCGCGTTCTGAGCTATCATGAAAGTTTCAAATGTCTAACTAGTCGGGAAGTTAGTTAAAAATCGATTGCAAGATTTGTATAGAACAAACAAACAAGAATCGAAGATAATAAAAACGTTGTAAAATACGCATTCTTTTCCGATATGAAAGGAAATCAATTTATTTGCAAGTGAATAAAATATATTTCTTTTTATAGCGCGGGGGGGGGGGGGTATGAATGTATAACAAGTTTCTTTAATTTAAATTGAGGGACAATACAATTATCGTATGTAATTGTAAAAACGGTAGTAAGGTATTTACGGTAGTAAGGTAATGGGAAGTAAAAAGACTGAAAATTATTCTCATGAAAATCTGTAATTAAATATTAAATAATATTCACTAATTATTAGTATTAATTAAAATATATCTTTAATTATGAACATATATAAGATTTAAGTTTTGGCTTTAAGTAGGTGATTCTTTCATTTGGCATTAAAAGAAAATTTTGTAAACAGGGAATGCTTGAGTCCCATGAACCCTTCTTTTTTTTTATGCTCCTCATGCCAATTAGAATTTTTCGTTTAGAGCTTAACCGTTTAGAATTTTACACATTTTTCTGCGAAACTTACGTAAATACGGGCTAAGAGCCTTAGAGAGACCTCCCCGATTCCACCCAGACCTAGGACGTTAGTATAGTCATTCAGCTTTAACTTCCACAACCTATAAAATATAAAACTGTTTTTCCAATACATAATGGAGAGGTCCCGAATACGTGTTTTGAAGATCCATGACACTGCTATAGTTTGGAGGACTTCTTCCTGCTCTGCAGAACTTGCCAAAATTGGCCCATTCTGGAAAAAAAAAGAAAGTTTTTAAATTTATTTGCAGCAATTTATGCGTTGTGTGGTGCATTTTCAGTACAACAGGTAGTACTATTTCTTTCAAAAAGCAAATTTTCGTTGTCACCATTTATTGTATTACACCTTGAATGAACGTACAAACATTTTTGTTTTTATTCAAAATATATAAAGTTGAAAGTTTGTCATTGTATGTGTCCGAATTATTGGATATCAAAAATTGGTACACTTAATAGTAAAGACAAAATTTTATCTAATGCTGTATTTTCCAGTTCAATCAAGCAATTGATTCAATAAATATTAAGCAAAGATTCCATTTAAAATTTATTTAAATGAAAAAAAAAAAAAAAAAAAAAAAAAATGAATAATTGAGTGAACATATTTACTTTCCGAAGACTATAGTGAGGAAAGAATTGTAATCATGTCAAAAATCCGAATTTGAGATTTTGATGTTTCTATACGTTTCGAGGTCCAATGAGTCCGTTTTCACAATTTTTACGATGATGTATGTATGTGTGTACGTATGTCTGTGAGTGAACACGCTAGCGTCTAAACGCTTTTTTCGAATAAGCTGAAAGTTAGTAAGTATATTGTAAGTCACGATAGTACGAACCCTATTGATTTTGGTGAATCTAGCACTTATAGTTTTTTTACAGGGACACAATGATAAATTCTTTATCAGTATGGCCTATGGGGCCAAATTTTTATAAGTGCGATAGCGTCTAAACGCTTTATTAATCTGAGCAAAAAATTTGTACACTTGTTATAGGTCATAGTTGCACGAACTGTATAGATTTTGGTGAATTTACAACTTACAGTTTTTATACAGGGGCACAAAGAAAAATTCTGTATCATTATGGCCTGCGGACCAAATTTTTAAAAGTGTGATAGCGTCTAAACGCCTTATTGATCTGAGCAATTTTTACGATGATGTATGTATGTGTGTGCGTATGTCTGTGAGTGAACACGCTAGCGTCTAAACGCTTTGTTCGAATAAGCTGAAAGTTAGTACGTATATTGTAAGTCACCATAGTACGAACCCTATTGATTTTGGTGAATCTAGCACTTATAGTTTTTTTACAGGGACACAATGATAAACTCTTTATCATTATGGCCTATGGGGCCAAATTTTTAAAAGTGCGATAGCGTCTAAACGCTTTATTAATCTGAGCAAAAAATTTGTACACTTGTTATAGGTCATAGTTGCACGAACTGTATAGATTTTGGTGAATTTAGCACTTACAGTTTTTATACAGGGGCACAAAGAAAAATTCTGTATCATTATGGCCTGCGGACCAAATTTTTAAAAGTGTGATAGCGTCTAAACGCCTTATTAATCTGAGCAAAAAATTCGTACACATGTTATAGGTCACAGTTGCACAACTGTATAGATTTTGGTCAATTCAGCACTTACAGTTTTTTTACAGGGGCACAAAGAAAAATTCTTTATCATTATGGCCTATGGGACCAAATTTTAGTTCCCCATCATACTATAGGTATGGGGGAACTTAGGTAATCGTGAAAATTTTCGACCTCAGTTTTTTGATTTTTTTACATGTTTTTAGGTGTGAGGAATCCGAAAATGACAAAATTTGTATGGTGTCTGTTAGTGTGTTAATGTGTTAGTTTGTTAGTCTGTGTACACGATATCTCAAGAACAAATTGTCGCAGAGAGGTCAGATCAGTTTTAAAATATTACTTTCGACACTGGCAAGAACCCTATTCATTTGCAACATTCGAATGTAAAAACTTCGTAAGTTATTAGAAATTTACGATTTTCTTAACATGGGAGAATAGGACAAAAATTCACTTAAACGGTCATTAAATGTAAACTTTTTATTGTAAAAATGTCAGATCAGTTTTAAAATATCAGTTTTGATGCCGGAATGAACATCAGTAACTATAAATATGCTATTATGAAAATTTCGCAAGCTATTGGAAATTTAAGAATTTCTTAACACGGCAGTATAGGGTAAAATTTCACATAAACGTCAATTTTGAGAGATATTTTCATCGTAAAAATGGCAGACTACTTTTGAAATATTATTTAGGACACTGGCATGAATATTAATGACTATGAATTTTCCAATATAAACTAGTTGGCATAGGTGGACTCTGCTCAGTTCCCCATCATATTTATGTTCTCAGAAATTTCTAGTGCGAGACATATTATAATCATGTTAAAAGAAATGAATTTGATCAAAGCTTGATACAGTGACAGAATGAAATCCCCGCCTAATAGGCTATCCACCGTTCACTTCCATATATTTATCTTATTCTAATCTATTAATTTATTTTATCATGGTCCATTCCGTTGTTTAGTTTTCATGCTACTATTTCCAGTGCAATAATCCTCAAAATTCATATTTATATGAAAAATTTAAAATTCCGCTATGTTGATAAAATCGTAAATTACGAATATTTTACGAAATTTTCCTAGTAGAATATTTGTATTCAATTATGTTCAAAGAAATAGCATAAACGTAATTTTGAAGTTGTCTAATGTATTTACGATCCTCAAAATGGAAGTTTGTGCTCAATTTTGCCTTATTCTGACATGTTAAGTAAATCGTAAATTCCAAATAACTTACGAATTTTTTAATTTGAAAAATCATAGTCTATGATATTCATGCCAGTATCCTAAATAATATTTCGAAAGTGGTCTGACATCTTTACAATGAAAATATCCCTCAAGATTGACGTTTATGTAAATTTTTCTCTATTCTGCCATGTTAAGAAATTCGTAAATTTTCAATAACTTACGAAATCTTTATATTGGAAAATTCATAGTCATTAATATTCATGCCCGTGTCCTAAATAATATTTCAAAAAAAGTCTGACATCTTTACGATGAAAATATCTCTCAAAATTGACGTTTATGTGAAATTTTGCCCTATACTGCCGTGTTAAGAAATTGGTAAATTTCCAATAACTTGCGAAATTTTCAAAGTAGCATATTTATAGTTACTGATGTTCATTACGGCATCAAAACGGATATTTTAAAACTGGTCTGATCTTTTTACAGTAAAAAGTTTCCATTTAATGCACGCTTAAGTGAATTTTTGTCCTATTCTCCCATGTTAAGAAAATCGTAAATTTCTAATAACTTACGAAGTTTTTACATTCGAATGTTGCAAATGAATAGGGTTCTTGCCAGTGTCGAAAGTAATATTTTAAAACTGATCTGACCTCTCTGCGACAATTTGTTCTTGAGATATCGTGTACACAGACTAACAAACTAACGGACTGACCCACTAACAGACTAACACACTAACAGACACCCTACAGACAGACACCATAGAAATTTTGTCATTTTCGGATTCCTCACACCTGAAAACGTGTAGAAAAGTCAAAAAACCGAGGTCGAAAATTTTCACGATTACCTAAGTTCCCCATACCTATAGTATGATGGGGAACTAAAATTTCGTAAGTTATTTGGAATTTACGATTTACTTAACATGTCAGAATAAGGCAAATTTCTATTTTATTTTCTTGATGGTATCTAGCAAGGGCCGTAGTGTTTCTATTAAACTTAACGTCATTTTTATGCTCCTTGATTCTAGTTTTAATTTTTCTTTTTGTAACCCCTATATATTAATAATCTTCATTGTGTTGATTTTTAAGCGGTATTTTATTTATGCCGTATATATGTATTTTACATACTTTAATTATAAACTGTGGTCATATATAAAATACCGCTTAAAAATAAAAACAATGAAGATTATTATTATATAGGGGTTACAAAAAGAAAAAAGAAAACTAGAATCAAGGAGCATAAAAATGACGTTAAGTTTAATAGAAACACTACGGCCCTTGCTAGATACCATGAAAAAAAAAAAAAAAAATACAAATAGATTTTAATAGTGTAACCAAGTTAGCAAACTATAATAACCAGGATTACGCATTTTTTAGAGAGAGCATCGAAATCGCGCATAATAAAAACGTAATTAATGACCACGAATCGGCCGAAATTGACAGAGTGTGGCGCCATCTTTTTGTAAATAATGACCAAGACCAAGATGTCAACAGTCACAATCCACTACAAGCAGTCGGCACGGATGACGCGGAGGATCCTCCTGCGAAAAGGTTTTCTGCCATTGAATAATGAAGCATAAATAAGGTATTTAACTTAATTTATTTCAAAATTACATTTATGATATTTGTTTGAACATGATTGAATACAAATATTCTAATACGAAAATTTCGTAAATTATGCGTAATTTACGATTTTACCAACATAGCGAAATTGTAAATTTTTCATATAAATATGAATTTTGAAGATTATTGCATTGGAAATAGTAGCATGAAAACTAAACAACGGAATTGACCCTTATAAAGTAAATTAATAGATTAGAATAAGATAAACTAGTTGGCATAGGTGGACTCTGCTCAGTTCCCCATCATATTTATATTCTCATAAATTTCTAGTGCGAGACATAATCGTGTTAAAAGAAATGAATTTGACCAAAACTTTTGATACAGTGGCAGAATGAAATCCCCGCCTAATAGGCTATCCACTGTTCACTTCGATATATTTATCTTATTCTAATCTATTAATTTATTTTATCGTGTCAATTCCGTTGTTTAGTTTTCATGCTACTATTTCCAATGCAATAATCCTCAAAATTCATATTTATATGAAAAATTTTCAGTTTCGCTATGTTGATAAAATAGTAAATTACGAATAATTTGCGAAATTTTCCTATTAGAATATTTGTATTCAATCATGTTCAAACAAATATCATAAATGTAATTTTGAAGTTATCTGATGTATTTATGATCCTGAAAATGGAAGTTTATGCTTAATTTTGCCTTATTCTGACATGTTAAGTAAATCGTAAATTCCTAATAACTTACGAATTTTTTAAATTGGAAAAATCGTAGTGTATGATATTCATACCAGTTTCTTAGATAATATTTCAAAAGTAGTCTGACATCTTTACGATGAAAATATCTCTAAAAATTGACGTTTATGTGAAATTTTGCCCTATACTGCCATGTTAAGAAATTCGTAAATTTCCAATAACTTGCGAAATTTTCAAAGTAGCATATTTATAGTTACTGATGTTCATTCCGACACCAAAACCGATATTTTAAAACTGATCTGACATTTTTACAGTAAAAAGTTTACATTTGATGCACGTTTAAGTGAATTTTTGTCCTATTCTCCCATGTTAAGAAAATCGTAAATTTCTAATAACTTACGAAGTTTTTTAATTCGAATATTGCAAATGAATAGGGTTCTTGCCAGTATCGAAAGTAATATTTTAAAACTGATCTGACCTCTCTGCGATCATTTGTTCGTGAGATATCGTGTACACAGACTAACAAACTAACGGACTAACACACTAACAGACACCATACAAATTTTATCATTTGCGGATTGCTCACACCTGAAAACGTGTAAAAAAGTAAAAAAACCGAGGTCGAAAATTTTCACGATTACCTAAATTCCCCATCTTTTGTAGTATGATGGGGAACTAATATATCGAAGTGAACGGCGGATAGCCTATTAGGCGGGGATTTCATTCTGTCGCTGTATCAAGCTTTGGTCAAATCCATTTCTTTTAACATGATTATAATATGTCTCGCACTAGAAATTTATGAGAACATAAACAATATGGGGTGGGGAACTGAGCAGAGTCCACCTATGCCAACTAGTTTAAAAGTCTAACGCCTTATTCAATTGAGCTGAAAATTTATATGAATATTATAAATCACTGTTGCACTAACTATAAGCATTTTGGTGAATCTAGCATTTATGGGTTTTCGCAGGGACACAACGAAAAATTCTTTACCATTATGATTAATGGGCTCAAAGTTCAGTAGCCTTAAATAAAACATCGTGTAATATATGGAGAAAAATACTGAAACTCTCTATTATGGTTTTCTCTCTTTTGTTTGTTTAACAACTCCTCTTTCTTTACTTTTTCTACAAAACTGTTAATTACTCAATGTTCGGAAAGTCGAGTGGAGGCACTCTAGATTTTTTTTTTTTTTTTTTATGTCAACCCTCCCCCCCCCCCCCCCCAAAAAAAAAAAAAAAAAAAAAAAAAAAGAAAAAGAAAGAAAGAAAGAAAAAAGAAAAAGAAAGAAAGTGCAAACATTAAAAAAAAATTAAAATACATTTGAGAAAAATCGTGCTAAAGAAATACAATAGCTTTCAATATATCCTTTGTGAAATTTGAAATTTGACACTGCAGTAGCTCGTACGTTTCTCGCCAAAGTCTTTACTTATGTAATTGCGACAGCCACTTTTAATTCATCGCCAAAATGACAAAAAAATAATTAATTAATTAATAAAAAAATTGAAAACAACCAAGAGGATCTTATGCTAAATCTATACCAAAAAAAATTTAAGAAATGAATATAGAAACCGACAGGGCCCGACTTAGACCACCTGGAGCCCCGGGGCAAGCCTATTCTAGGGGGCCCCCTTGCAGTGGCATAAGAGCTCTTTAGGTTGCAGAATTTCTGCATACGCCTATAGGGGGGCCCCTTCCAGAAGGGGGGCCCAGGGCATTTGCCCCGTATGCCCGTCAGGGCCTGGAAACCGATGCTATGGAATGAAACACAGTTATTCCATGCTTTTATATGGACGATACATTATAAAAAGTCCTGTTGTACTAAATTAAATTCTGTTTACAAAGAATGCAAACAGAATTTGTCTTCTTTTTAAATTCTCCTTCAGTTATGTTTCCCTCCTTCACATTATGTTTTCTCAGTTTTTATCAAGCTGTAATGTAACAGTGAATTTTATTTTCATGGCAACCGAAAAACTAGTATGTTGTGGCCACCACATGACTTTCTTCGATATTTTTCTATACAAATTCACTCAGTAAAAATAATTTATTAAAATTATTATTTAAAAAAAATTATCTTCCATGACAATGCAGACGATTTCCATATTAGAGAAGTAGTATAACACTAAATATCCAAAAAAAAAAAAAAAGATTTTTTTTCTAAGTTTTTTTTCGTTAAAAGTAAAAAAAATATATAACTTTGTTTTAAATTATCACAGATCTATAGTTCAACCATTCGTTTTAAAGGTATTGGCGAGAAGTGTAACATTTTTATCGCTGATAACTTCGATTAAAGCAACAAGCAGACAAATTTCTAGCAGATAATAAACTGATTTTTAGCGATGTAAGATAAATAAATTAAATAATAATTAATTTAATTTAATTTTAATTTTTTAAATAGAATTGTGACAGCACATATGTATTGAGTGCAAAGTTAACTCCCTCTTATTTTAAAGAGAAAAGAAAGTTCTTTAATGAATCTTGAAAAAAACTTGCTGCTGGAATTTTTCTTTATTACTTACATTCTTTTAAATATTATATTTTATACATTACGTAATAACATTAAATTATTTCACAACCGAGAAATTGTAACAAAAATTCTGCAATAAAGTAAAAGGTACTAAAGAATCGAAATAAACAACAAGTTTAATCATTGTTGTAAAGGGTTTCAAAAGAGGAAATACGTTTATCTTTTTACTTTCTCTTACCCGTAAGGTAGAGAAAGTATTGTTTTTGGATCAAATTTTCGAAAGCGAGTTTTTGTTATATTTACACGTTTTGAGGTCCCCTAATCCGAAAATCATATTTTTAGTGGTTGGTCTGTGTATGTGTGTGTCTGTCTGTCTGTTATCATCATATCTTAAGAACAAATGGTAGTAGAAATTCCAAACTTGGTATTCTAAATGTGTATGATACAGGGATGCTACACTAAGCTTTTCGTTGAGATGAAGCAAACGGTTCGTGTACAGGGACACCCAAGACTATTCAAATACATTATGTCTATGGTTGAAATTGCAGGTAAGTAGAGTTTAACAGCTACAGACTGCACTAAAACAAATGAAATAAATATATTTTTTCTATATGCGTAAAAACATATCTCATATAGAATACGGTTGGGAAATCATTCACTGTTCATTTACAGGGCTACGCAAAAGTACTAGCTTACAGTGCGACAATAGCTGAAAATTGATCGAAGTGTATTTTAGGTTGTGCCTTGTGTCTATAGCATTATATTTAGTTGCACCATGTGGTCTGTACATAATATTGAAAAGATATACATGGCTGCAAATATTTTAGCCATAACATTCTTTTTTATTGTTAGTGGAAGTGCTTTTCTATAATATTTTATCATTATGCCCTGGAAAGCTGCTCAGGAATTGAAATAAATTCCTCATAGACATATGGTAAATAATATATGTTTTAAAGATAAATATTCATTGCTTGTTTTTTGTATATTTACACGTTTTGAGACTTCCTTATTACCGAAGTCAAATTTTTAACATTTGATCTTTGTCTGTGTCTCTTAGAGTAACTTAAAAACGAATAATTTCAGGATGTCCAGAAGTTGCATTTTCAAGTTAATATAAGTTTGTTGCTAGAAAAGTTTTATCAAGATTGATAAGTTTCAAGAAATGCTGCGTGTGAAAGTTGTCTGAATAATTTTAAGTGAACTTTTAATTTTAATAACAGATTTAAATTCTGTATAAATGTAGGTGTAGTAATAAAACAGGGGCCCCCCTCATACAGAAACTAATTATCATGTAAAACTCTTCCGAAGCCTAATTTGAATTGTTTTAACATAGGTTTACACCCCGTGGCAGAAACACGGCGACAATGTCGCAGAAACAGAAATATTCTTGCAGAAAGATTTTACTTAAGTCAAATAAATTTTGCCATTGTGTTAAGAAAAAAAAAAAAAAAAAATCAGAAAGAAAGAGAAAGAGAGAAAAAAACTCAAAGAATGGTTTATAAACTGTTCTGCAGAACAAATTTTCGTTTCTGCAGATACGATCGCCATCGCCTCAATCCTGAATAAGGAGAGGAGATAAAGCGAATGTAACTCACTTGGGTTAGCTTTGATACGGCATGCATTAACGATTCGTGATGCGGTGATATGATTCGCTGTATGGACACATTTCACTGGTAACCTCTTCACATCGGAACTTCATTTTCGTGTCTCCAAACTTTGTTTTCGCGCCCCGCCTGCCGCTCGTGTCGTATGTATTTATTGTATTGCAAAAAGATGTTTTTTCGAAAGAATGTGGCTTTGCGACCATTTTCCGAATTTCATATTTCATGCATTTTCAGATTCATGCATAACAAAATAGCTGCATCCAGTGATTTTTTTTTTTTTTTTTTTTTTTTTTTTTTTAATAAGTGCGTGATTGCTGCTGTAACGATTTTCATACATTTTCTGATTTACGCACGACAAATTAGTTGGATCTAGTGATTTTTTTTTCTTTAATGTATGCGAAGCGTGCATATGTGCGTGGTAGTAAATACGTGTAAATTTTTAAAAGCTGCATTAATTTTGATGTTTGGTTCAAACTATGCAATACATTTCACAAATATATACAGAAATAAGACTATGGGGAAATTTGTAACGTCTGTAGCTATAAGCAAAATAAAAAATGAAGTTTCAAACCTTGCTTCATAAAATAGAAAATTAAGAAATTAATCTTAAAAATACTTTATTGGTTTTTAGCATTTTATGTGTAGTAAAAGATATTAGCAATAAATATTAATGGGTATCTTAAGTTATGAAATTGGTATCTTTTCAAATTTTTTTCTTTACTAATCATTAATTATTTTAATTGTGATTAAAATTCTTAGCTTTAATTTTTGTTCTTTAAGCATATGAAGTCATTAAAAAAATTTATTAATTTATTTTACTAAAATATTCTTATCATTAGTTTCATTTTTTAAACATTTGAATTTTTTTATAAATGTTTATTTTTTTAATTGAAATATTGCAAAATAAATAGTTATTTTGAATTAAAATCAAACCAATTTTTTTTTTTTTTTTTTTTTTTTTTTTTTTTTTGTAAGCAAAAGGAATTTTATATAATAGTATTTGTTTTGAATAAATACTAATTAAACGACAAATAATTTTATTTATTTATTTTTATTTACTTATTCGTATAGATATCAATATCAAATATTACTTTTAATTGATTTCTATTTATTTCATTCATCTGTAATCATTATTTTCTTCTATAGATTTTATCCATGAAATCTGTTACATTTCCCATTTCAACATTTTCTTAAAAATTAAATATTTCACTTGCCTCAATCTTTATGAAAATATTTTGACTATGCTTTGTCTATGTGTTACTTAGATCTTGTATTCTGTTTTACTTTATGTATTTAAATGATGGTATAATTATACATTCTGAATTCTTTAATGTCAAATCACACTTTTTAGATTTCAAATACACATGTTTATGCTATTTGTATATAATATAAAAATGAATCTTATGTATTAGAATGTTATCTTGCATCTTTCTAATAATCTCAAAAACCATAAATGTTGTAAATTTTTTATATTTCATTATAATATTCAGTATTCTATATTAATTTTTACTCTTAATTTGCTGTATTTTAATTTTGAGTTCTGTATTATATTTTATGTTGTTTGGTTTGCACCTTATGAAATAAATGTATTTGTATATTTAAGTATATATAATTAATATAGAAAAAGTAATGAAATTTTGAAAGTATTTCTAACTTTTGTTTAATTTAGACATTTCATGATTTAAATGCCTTAAAATTTTTTGCAGATTATTTTTGATGTTGTAACTGCATTTTATGGTTTGAATTCATTGAATATTTTATAAACAATATTGTACATTAATGTGAACAAAAAAATCTGAAGTAATTAAGATCAATAGATTTATTTTCAACTTTCTGAAAAAAAAAAAGAAAAAAGTATTTTCTTGCAATAGTGCAGATATATGCATTTGTGCCCAGTTAAAATTTAAATACATTGGTTAGACTGAATATTAGTTACTATTTAAAAATAATTTATTTTAAATTCGTAAATGTTAACTTCACAAACTATTCCTGCAGAAAGATTTTGGTGTTGATGAAGCTTGTAGCAGAAAGCATAATAAATTTCTGCCACAGGGGGTTTACATATCAGTTCTCATTATCTTACCTCTTAATCTTCAACCTACATTCATAGCATTCAGTTTCAGGATGAGAGAAAGTCGTGTGAGTGACACACCAGATTATTTAAATTAAGTCATTATAATTTTTTCATACTTTCAGAATTCTGGTAATAAGCGGATAATTTTTAGCAGAAAATAAGTTTTTTTTTTTTTTTTTTTTTTTTTTGGTGTATGTGTGCAGTATAAGATAAATCAGTTTTTTATTGTGATAACTAAGTAATAAATATATTTTATAAGTTTTATTTTATAAGTTTGTAATTTATATTTGTAAAACCTCTTTTTTAATACAAAATGTAAAACAAGGGAGTAAAGACACAGCACTACTACACCTACTGCAATAGTCTTCCACCCTTATTATTTTGTAGGCCAGAAAAAGAAGTTCTCTAAAAGAATCTTAAAACATCCGTAGTTAGAATTTTCTCTAAGTACATACAATCTTTAAATTATTAGCTTTTACACTTCGTGCAGTTTCTATCAAAATGATTTTTAATGATTTCATTACCTGAAAATATTAACGTAAAGGAAAGTGCAGTAAAATCCTGATTATCCGCAGAATTCGATGACACAGCTTCCGCGGATAATGGAAATCGTGAATAAACCATAAATAAGCTGTGTAAATGGAGGACGAATAAGATAAAAAATATTCTAGCTCAAAAACTTGATTGTATCTATATTAATAAAATCAGACTTTTGTCTGTAAATTTGTGGGAATAAAAAAAAAATTGCGATATCTTCACGTTTCACACACCATGAAAGCTGAAAATGACTTCAGAAAATTTTGCCTGTGTGTGTGTGTGTGTGTGTGATCGTGTCTGTATGTCGCTTTTTTTGTCCGGGCATCACTCGAGAACGGCTGCACGGAATTCAACGGCGCTTGGCAGAAACTTAGGTCTTCACCCAACTTAAAATTATATCTATAGAAATTTAAAAAAAAAATTGATTAGTTTTTGAATTGTGGGTAAAAAACGCATGCGCATGCGCCATAAAGATTTTTTCACTAAAACGCTTTGAATGGAAAAATAAAATATAAAAATAAATTTTTAAGTTAAAGATTTTTATTCGCGTGATTCGTACTGCAAATTATGAAAAGATTGAAATGAAATGTTGTCATCTAAATTTCCTACTTTAGTTAATTTTAATAAATCTAATTGTCGTATCGAAAAACTGTTTACAACCCAGAATTCAGAAAAATCACCCCTTTCATTTGGTACTAAATTTGTAACGATAAGTCTGATATTTCTAATTAATTTTTCCTTTTTTCCTTTGCCACTTAAATTTCATACTTTAATTATTTTTTAAAAATCTGATTGTCGCATCGAAAAACTGTTTGCACCCCTGGATTAAGAAAAATCGCCCCTTTCATTTGGTATCAAATTTGTAAATATAGGTCTGATATTTCTAATTTATTTTACCCTTTTTCCGTTTTCAACCCAGATTCGGTAGAAGGTTTTATATTTATATATACGCATTTATATATATATTTATTTTTCAGAAATAAAATGAAATATTTTTAATTTCACGTGAATAATAATAAAAATTACAGAGAAAAATAAATAGATAACCTACAAAAGTTGGTGATTCTTTTTTTTTTTTTTAATCAGGAATTTGTATGTGGATAAATATTTTCATAGAGATATTTGGCATTAGTTTAATATGTTTATTTAATTAAGCAGTACTTTTCTTTCCTGCAGTAAAACAGAATTTTTTGTTGTTATTATGTACCTTATGAGGTTTTTTTATGTTCTCCCCTTAATTGTAAATTATTATAATTTGGATTTTATTAAGATTTTTTATTTTTATTTTGTAATTATCAGAAAAGAGTTTTTATTTTATTTTATTATTTAATTTAATTTAATTTATTTATTTATTTTGTGTATGGAACAGCTTTAGTATCGGATCCCTTTGACAAAATTTGAAATTTGGCACCGAAGTAGCTCGGACGTTTCTAGCCAAGATCTTTAATTGCACAATTGAGATAGCCAATTCAATTCATCGCAAAAATGGCTTAAAATATTTAAACTCACCAAAGGGGTCCCATACTAAAGCTGTGCTTTTTGTATTTATTTATTTATAATATTTTCTATTAAAGACTTCTGTAATCGGGAAATTTGGTGCGTAAATTGTTTATATGCATCCGGCACTTATTGTAACTGGATTTCACGAAATTCGAAATCTCCCCCCCCCCCCTTCTCGGAGTCGGAGGGCAATAAACATGTCTAAAAACATGTTTTTCCGTTTGAATTCGCTTTGAATTATCTTAGAATGGCGAATTTTGGTGTGTGGATATTGATTAAGTGTACGCATTATGTACATTAGTGGGATTTTGCAAAACTTCGAACTCACCCTCTGAGGAAGGGGAAGTAAGAAGTGGGTAAGTTGCTGCCGAAGGCATTGGGGACCCAGACTCCTCACGTCGCGAGCGAGAAAAACCTCTACCAATCACAGTGAGAACTTAGGTTATTAATAAAGGTATGGGATTTTGACAACTCATTTAAGTTTAATGTCCAGCGAAGCGGGCAAAGCCTGCTAGTTGTATATAAAACGCAATACAAACAGTGAAAATATTCACAGTACAGTAAAAAATATTCGCATATTATGTAATAAACTTTTAAAAAATATTAAACAAAAAAAGTGTACTTACGATAAAGCGAAGGTACAATTTGTAAACTAAAGTATGCCCTAAATTAAATGCTACCGTATTGTACTGTACACACACGCAAAATAAATAAAATAATAATAATAATATTTACATTTTAAAAAAATTTATCCTTTGTTTTTGTTTCTCTTAGAAATAACACTTTTTCTTGATTTCTCAATTTTCTCACATCGCGGATAATCCGTAACACTCTCGTATAATCGGGATTTTACTGTAAATAATTAAAATTGCAAACATGTTTAACCTTTGTTGCAAGGCGTTTCAAAGGAGTAAACAACTTACTTCTTTAAAATTAAGTCACCGTAATAATTTTTTCATACTTCTTTCTGAGTTTTGGATCAAAGTAAATAGCTTTCTGTGCAGTTTTTCATCCGCTGCTTTTTATCATCGTAGATGTTGGGTCGTCACCAAAATAGAAGCACTTGGCATCAGTGCAAGTCTGTCACAGATGGCGGAAGTGAAAATTAACATCAAGTGTACCCCATTTCCTTCATATATGAAGGTGATTTAAAAGGTATTTCCTTATAGTTTTAGTGACTAGATTTAAAATATATATATATATAGTATATGTATTACATTTTTATGTAAAATAATAATAATAAAAATAAATAAATAAAAATAAACGCACATTTGCTTTATTTTATTTATTTATTTATTTTTCAAATAATTGAAATAAAATTGAGAAAAATTGGGCTGAAGAAATAGAACAGCTTCAGTGTAGAATCCCTTTGGGAAATTTGAAATTTGGCACGGAATTAATTCGGACGTTTCTCGCCAAGGTCTTTACTTACACTATTGCGATACCCATTTTAATTCATCGCCAAAATGACAACAAAAATTTAACAACCGCCAAGGGGCTCCTACGCTAAAACTATACTTAAGTAATTAAAAAAAAAAAAAATGAATGTAGTAACCGATGCTAGGGAATGAAATACAATTACAGAATACATTAAAATAATATAAGTCCTGTCGTATTAAATTGAAATTATGTTCGCAAAAAATGTAAGCTGATTTCAAAATTCAATTATTCCATAATAATTCTTTTTCAGATAGGCTCTTATAAGTTAAATTTCATTCAATTTTTCATTGTTCTATAAAACTGACTGTATTTATATAAAAAATATCATAGTTCATTTTCTTTTTTATTATGATGTATTATTCATGAAATACAGATAAAAATAATTAAACAACTGACAGAAATCATTTTTGATCGTGTTTTAAACTTACGTATAATTTACTAATTTACATACGCACCGAGACAGGTATGCCATTCAGGTTTTTGAGAATCCCGCAAGGCTTTCTCTTCCTAAACTCCTACTCAGTCAAAAAATCGATATTTAGTTGTTCCCTTGGCAACGTCCTTAAACTAGTTCTTGCATCGAAATGGATAAGTGAAAAATCAGCCAATTCATTGGCACAAGAAATTTATTTGTCTTTAATATTTATATAATTAATAATTGTACAATGATTCTCTAATGGATTTTGCACAGTATCAGTGGTGTAGTCAAAATGATTAGGTTGACAGGAGAACAAATATTAAATATTATATATTTTTTTATGTATACAGGGTATTCAAAAAAATTGACGCTAATTTTGATTCCTTAAATATTAATCTTAGATTCCTTAAATATTAATATTAATCTTTCATTACAAAATTTATGAAAAATTTCAGGATAAGTAATTTCTGGAATAACAAATTTTAAATTTTTATTCGACTTTTTCTCACAAATAAAAAAAAAATTAAAGTACACCTTATCCGAATTAGGTGATGTACAAAATTTCTGTATTGCATCATGAAACGTTTTAGTGATATGTTTAAACAAAGTTATTGACGTATTAACTGGAAATTAAAATGTAAATACTTGTATATTTTTTCACTTGTAGTGGTCTTTAATCCCTAAAATATGATTTACCGGCATAGTTTCTGCCTTTCGAAAAATTATGTTGAGATATTGGAAAGGAGTTTAAGTTATGTATATATATATTTGATAACTCTAAGACTTTTTATGATACATTGCTGAAATTTTACATACTAATTAATTAGGTGACGGGGCAATTTTACCAATTATCATTTTTTATTACGGAGAACTATTAGTCTCAATCAACGGATAAAACGTTGTCGCCAGTTTTACGATGGTTGAACATTTATCGAAATCGAAAATTTATCGAAAATATAACTGAATAATTTGAAAACGATGTTGTAATTTGAAAAAAAGAAAAAAAAAAAAAAAAACTAATAGTCCTCCGTATTAAACTAAATTCTGATTTTGCCAGAATTTCATCAAAATGGTATTTTTTTTTTTTTTTTTTTTTTTTTTGAAAGAAAAAGAAAAGAAAAATTAGTAATAATCAGTATCGAAAAAGTTGAAGAAGCCTTTTTTTAGATAAAAATGCACAATTTATTTTAATTTTTAATTGTTGCCAAGAAAGTTTAAGAGTTGATTTTAATTTTTTTTAATGAAAAGAAATTCATGCGCAAATATTAAAACTGATAGAAAACTTTGTGAAAAATTAAACATGCAGGGTAAAATTGACGTCATTATAACTCTAAACTTTTTTTTTTTTTTTTTTTCACTGTCTTTATGGGTTGTGTAAAAGTTTGAATTTTGCAATTCCTGAAATTAAATGCCCTCGAACTTTATATGTGATTTCATAAAATTCTGTACTTTTTTGCACACAACTTTACAATTTATACTACAGTGTTTTTCTAGGTTTTCCAAACACACTGCCATTACATAAATGCATTCTACATTATTCTAAGAATGTTAACTTTGAGATTTCTGAAATTTTTTCTGAGTAATTATCTTTACTTGCTTCTATATAAAAAGAAATATTGAATTCATAGAGATTTTTAACTTCCAATTTTCGACTGTAATATACGTTTTGATATATCCAGAATACGACATTTTTTTAATAAAACGAATGTCTGTCTGTCTAGCTGTTATTGCCAAAATTTTGTGGACGCTGTATTTCACGGACCAATGAATGAAATTCAACAAAACTTTATGTTTGGTTAAACTTTGATTTAAATCGGTGCTGTTTTGAGATATGTCCAGGGGTGATTGTGAGTTTGTGAAAAAATACCTGAAATTTTAGTGATAAGAAGTTTTCATATGGGGAAAGAACATACAATTTACTGCAGGAAAGCCCAGTTATCTCATTATGAAAAGTATTAATATTAATTATGTTTAGCATTTACATGAAATTGATAA
Source organism: Salticus scenicus (assembly GCA_963930645.1). Classification (NCBI taxonomy): domain Eukaryota; kingdom Metazoa; phylum Arthropoda; class Arachnida; order Araneae; family Salticidae; genus Salticus; species Salticus scenicus. Next base: position 89,122,243 of record OZ005650.1, on the reverse strand, counting down.
TTTAGTCTTATTTTATAAATCTAACTATCAGGAAAACTGGAATTCTAGTATTGAAAATGAAAAAAATACCTGAAATCAGGTAAAATACCTGAACACAATCACCCCTGTATGTCACCCAATAGGTTACTATGCTGAAATTTTCCCCATTTAAGAGAATGTTATATGCTAAATTCTCTAGTGTATAAGAGTACAGAATTTAATATGTAATATGGTACTGATTAGGTTTTGATACATATCACCCGATAGGTGGTACTGCTATACTGTAATTTTCTCCATTTAAGCTAATGCTATATGACATATTGTATATTGTATAAGTGTATATAATTTGATATACATTAAGGCTATGATGAAAAAACTATGTTTATTCAATTTGACGGGCGATAAGTATCTCTGCTGTGCTGCCATTTAGCTCGGTTTACAAGAAGGTAATATCTTAGCTTCTATTCTATATAAATGTATATGTTGTGCTATAAAATTTGGCATGCTAAATATATATTATAAAAAATAATGTTGATTCAAGGTGGGTGTATACTGGACGACAGACGCGGTTTTTAATATGTGATTTTCTAGATTGCTTCATGTCAGCATCTATTGATCAAAATTGCACCAAACTGTATATGTACTGTAAAACTTAACCGTAGTGAATTATGGAATAATTAATGTAGGGGAAGTTATCCTAAAATGATACTAACAGGCAAACCGATCCACACATGTTTTCTTCGAAACAGGTTAGCGCTATATACTGGTAAACTAGTTGTACCAAGTCCAGAAGAAGCAATGGCGGTATTCAAGCCATTGCAGTGATACGGGTCCCCGAATAGAATTCTTTGAAAAAGTAGGTTTTATGAAATCTGTTATAAGTTAAGCAAGCACTAACTTTACTATTTATTTAGATACATAGTCTTTCATATACAGAAATATCACTTGGTTTACTTAATAAAATATGTTTTTTGATGTATATTACACTTGCTAATTTTGTTATGTTTCTCGGCGTCATCCAGTTATATGACCTAAAATGGATGGCCATGTTGTCGGGTAAAATGATCCATTATGTGAATCGTTTTAGATCCATTATGTGGATCGTTATGAATCCATTAATTGGATCGGATGTGGTGGAAATAGGCATTATTTAATTTATTTCTGATTCTATTTTGGGTCTGTTATTATATTTATTATTTTTGGATGATAATTTTCCAATATTCCATTTTCTTGTTTTCTTGTTTTCTTTTCTTTCTTTCTTTCTTTTTTAAATTTATTTATTTGAGACACTTTTTTTTTTTTTTTTTTTTTTTAATATCACGCTATTTGATTGCAAAATTTATTTATTTCATATTGTCATCATTACTTTTGTATCCATTATTTTGCAGATAAAAAGCAATTTAGAAATATTTTTAAATGAAGGACTTTTGGTGAAGGTAAAATAATCCTTTGGCCCTTTTTCAAAAACCTATTTTTTTCATTACTTATTTTAAATTTAAAAATATTATTAAAGTATGTTTTTAATGCAAAATATAGTGTAAAACACTCTAGCAAAAGAAAAAAGTTTTATTTAAACAGTTATGTTGTTTTACACAAGTTTTTCCGTTAAGAGGATAATTTTAAGCCACCTTCCCCTATACATACACACATATATGCATTTATAAATTCAATTTCAATGGTTCTATTTAATGAACTTTAACGAATTCATCCAAATGATCAATAGATAAAAGAGAATTTTTTATGACCTTTCAAGCTTCATAAAGCATTGTTATGAAGAGGTATATTCCGCTAGATATTAAATTGAAAAGGGTTTTTACAAAAATTTTTATGACCTTTCAAGCTTCATAAAGCATTATTATGAAGAGATATGTTATAACTAAGCTAAATGCCATTTTTTGATGCTGGAAGAATGAAATAATTTCGTTTAAAAATATGTAAAATAATAATAAATAAATAAATAAATGAAAACAGAAGTAAGATAATCTGGTGTGGCATTTACCGACTTTCTCTTACTCTGTATTTTAGTAATACTATAAAGACTGATTGCAGATTAAGCAGCAACGAAGATAAGAACTATTATAAAAATGTTCATTTCATTTTGTTTAGTGCAGTCAAGAGATGTTAAACTGTATCTACCAAAAATTTCTTTCATAGATGTGATGTATTTGAATTCTTTTGTACACGAACCATTTGCTTGATTTTAATGAAAAGTGTACTGTAACATCCCTAAATGGTACAGATTTAGAATACCATGTTTGGACGCTGCTGTTATTTATTCTTGAGATATGCTGATAACAGACAGACAAACACACACGCACAGACATACAGACCAGCCGCTAAAAACCTTTTTTTCGAATTCAAGAGACCTCAAAATGTATAATATAACAAGAACTAAATTTCGATAGTTTGAACCCAAAACAATACTTTTTTTTTTCTTTTTTAAACCATATATATATATGGATAAGAGAAAGGAAAAAATCAAAACCTATTTTAGTTATGGTTTATAAAGAATTTCCTCTGTAGCATTAGACGAAAGGTCTATGCACAGATTTGAAATTCCAGGTGCAGGCACAGTCCTTTCCTGTCCCGTATATTAACAATCTTAACTCGTCTTGGCCCGAACAAAGTATAAATAAAATGTAAATTTGACCTCGGATCTGAGCAATGTAAAAATAATATAAAGCAGGACTCGCCGCGAAATATGTAATAACAAACATTACAATTTATTACTGGATATTGATCGAGATGTATTTTCAGTTATCAATGTGCAGTTTAATCATTTCCAATACTTTCCAAATATATTGCAAAATATTTATGACTTTTCATGGAATAGCAAAAATGTTTTTGGATATAAAAAAGGTGAAAAACTAACAGACGAACCGAAGTGATTAACATTTCTAAAATTTCTTAGAAACTTTGAAGAATAAATAAATTATCCTCTAAACTTCTCATAAAGCATAAAAGATAAATTATGTCAGCGAGAGTATTTTCCTTGAATTGTAGAATGAATAATAATTGTAGGATGAATAATAATGATAATCTTAATAATAAAGGCTCAAGTTTCCCTGAACTATACAATTGCATTGAAAAATGTTTATGACTTATAGTATTAAAGACGGGATAAATAAGTGCAGTTAAAAAGTGTTTTATGGAATAGCAAAAATACTTTTTATATGAAAAAGGTGAAAAACTAACAGATGAACCGAAGTAATAAGCTCTTTTAAAATTTCTTAGAAACTTTTAAGAATAACTAAATTATCTTCTAAACATCTCTAAAAGTATAAAAAATAAATTATAACAGTAAGTGAAAATATTTTTCTTGAATTGTAGAGTGAATAATAATAAGAAAAGTTGTAGAATAAGTAATAATGATAATCTTAATAATAAAGGCTCAAGTTTCCCTGAACTATACAATTGCATTGAAAAATGTTTATGACTTATAGTATTAAAGACGGGATAAATAAGTGCAGTTAAAAAGTGTTTTATGGAATAGCAAAAATACTTTTTATATGAAAAACTAACAGATGAACCGAAGTAATAATCTCTTTTAAAATTTCTTAGAAACTTTTAAGAATAACTAAATTATCTTCTAAACATCTCTAAAAGTATAAAAAATAAATTATAACAGTAAGTGAAAATATTTTTCTTGAATTGTAGAGTGAATAATAATAAGAAAAGTTGTAGAATAAATAAGAATGGTAATCTTAATAATAAAAGCTCAAGTTTCCCGGAACTATACTTTCAAATTACATTGAAAAATGTTTTTGACTTAGTATTAAAGATGGGATAGGTAAGTACAGTTAAAAAGTGTTTTATGGGATAGCTAAAAATACTTTTGGTTATAAAAAAGGAGAAAGACTAGCAGACGAACCGAAGTGATTAACACTTCTAAAATTTCTTAGTAACTTTTAAAAATAATTAAATTATCCTCTAAACTACCCTTAAAGCATAGAAAATAAATTATATCAGCAAGGGAAAGCATTTTTCTTGAATTGTATAGAATGAGTAATAATGATAATCTTAACAATGAATCTCAATTTTCCTGGAACTAACGCTCAAAACTGACATCACAGCTACAAAAATGTATTGAAACAAAGAAAATAAATTTTTATACTTGGTTTGTAGGAATGAATAGAATACGAGATAAAGGACGATTTAACAGGGAAAAAAAAAAAAAAAAAAAAAAACTTAATGTTAAATTGAGAAAAATCGTGTTAAAGAAATGGAACAGCTTTAGTATAGCATCCCTTTGGTAAAATTTGGCATTAAAGTAGAGATACCTATGTATTTATCGAGATTCCTATGTATATATCGGTGTATTTATCTAAAAATCTGTAATATAGTAACATCCACTTTCAAAACTTGCGAATTAAGTATTATACACAACGAGAATATGTGACACTGATTTACGCAAGGATAACTTATGTTAATTAACATATAATAATGATATATTGATGAAATATCTGTAGATTATATTACAGTAACTATATTTTAATATCTGGACACATATTTCTCAAAAATACTCCAAGGCACACCTGCAAGCCTTCTAGGGCGCAACAGTGTGCCCTAACATAAACTTTGAGAACCAAAGAATTCAAACTAGGCTTAGGAGCAGTTTATTTGATACATAATTCTGTCTGGGGTGGTAACCCCCGTTTGAGTATAGTATTTGCATTTACATAGAATTTAATTTAGGGCTATTATTAAATTTAAAAGTTTATTTCAAATTACAAGAACAACTTTCACTGGAACAAATTCTTGAAATTTGTCGACCTTGATCAAACTTTTCAAGCAACTTTATTTAAACTTGAAAATGCAACATTTGAATTGAGTTATAATTTACCATGTTTTTATTAACTTCTATTCTTGTTTGTCCGGTACAAATCTTGCAATCGATTTTTAACTAACTTCCCTACTAGCTAGACATTTCAATCTTTCAGAATAGCTCAGAACCCGATGACAACACAATACTTCGAAGTTCGATTTTCGAATTTTTAATTAGTTTTCTTTTAATTAATTGAAATATGAAAATAATAACCTCCTAATAGCTTTAAAAATAGCCATTAAAATAATTTAATTGTTGCCAAAAAAAAAAAAAAAATTACGAGTTCATTTTCTTTAGATTTAAAAATAAATACATTTAATTAAACGTGAAAGTTAAAAAATTGTAAAAAGTTAAATTATGCATCTCACAAAAATTGACGTCATTATCACTTTAAAAAATTTATATGCACTGATAAAGTGCTAATACAGTTCTACAGCTAAGATTCAACAGAAAATTTAAAAACATAATATATAAAAAGTTTTTTTTTTTTTTTTTTAATCTTATAATTATTGTTAAGTTACGCTGATAATAGACAATAGACATACGCAAAGCTCAACTGTTAAAAACTTGATTTTAATATTCAGAGAACCACAAAACACAAAATTATACAAAAAATGTTCTGAAAATTTAGCTTAAAACATACCTTTTTTTTTTTTTTTTTCGGTAAAGACATGAGGATTAATTTTTATTTTTGAGCAGTTTTGATGGACATGGTAAAATATCGTAAAATACTCATAGAATAATAATAAAGGAAGAAGGAGCATAAGTATTTCTACATAAGCTGTTGTGTTGCCACAACAAACAGCGATAATAACGCTGAGGATAGGTGCCCTACTTCAAGGTTGAGAGGAGCAAAATTAGCTTTCGCTGGCATTTCACTAGAAGGAGTTTGTAAGCATTAAGAGTATTGGCGTGCTCCTTCTTCCTTTATTATTATTCTATAAAAATACTTCTACCATACATTCAATAAAATAACGAATGTTTTTGTTTAATTAATCGTAGTACTGTTTGTCTTTTATAAAATGTATACATAACACATTGTGTACTTAAATATAGTCCTATATTAATAACACACAACACAACTTGAAATGCATTTCCAGCAAGTTTTAGTATAGTTCCACTACATTCTAGTACTTTTCTGTGGACCTGTAAACGAATGGTGAGTGTTTTTTATAGCATATTTTACACGAAGCAAAAAATGCCTTCATGCATATAAAAAATATGTGTTTATTTCATTTTGCTTAGCTCAACCTACAGTACAGATGGTAAACTGTACCAACCAAAAATTTCGCCCATTGTCGTAATGTATTTGAATTCTTTTGGATGCCCTTGTACATCATGATCCGCTTGCTTGATCTCAACGACAGATTTAATGTAGCATGTCTATACTTAGAATACCAAGTTTAGACTTCCTTATTTGTTCTGGGGATATGCTGATAACAGACACACATACACAAACTGCTAAAACCTTATTTTCAGTTTCAAGTGACCTCAAAAAGTGTAAATTTAATAAAAACTCAATTTCGAAAATTTGTTCTTAAAACAATACTTTCTCTACCATATACATGGGTAAAAGAAAATATTTTTTTTTTTAAGTGAAAACATCTTTAGGCGCGTTGAGCACTTTTGGGTGAACAAAAATCATGGAACTCGCTTCATCGTCACCGAAAGCTTCCCATTTGAAGTGAAAACTTCTTCAGGCGCGTTGAGCACTTTTGGGTGAACAAAAATCCTTTAACTCACGTCATCGTCACCGAACGCTTTCCATGAGCTATATGTATACTGTGTATATATGTACATAGATATACCTCCGTGCGTTATTAGTATACATTATATATCTGTACTGATAAGTATAAAGGATTTAAGTCCAAAAATGTCGATTTTGAGTTAAGTACATAGTCAGACTCAGAAAAAAATTCTCTATCGATTGGTATAAAGGATTTAAATCCATGTCATTTAATCTTTGAGAAAATCCATTGGTAAAAAAAGGTTCAAGTCAGAAATTTACCATTCATGTATGGTATAAAATATTTAATTCAATTTTTTCCCTTTATTAAATGAAGATTGACAATCACTGAATGGTATAAAGGGTATAAATCAACCTAATCCCTTTTTCCTAATCGATTCTTCTAATTAGTTTTTAGTTAGTTTAACTTTATTTTTCGTCTCCTGAAAAATCAAGAATATGAACTTAAATCCTTTATACTTATCAGTACAGATATATACAAAGAGTATATATCTCTACATATATATCCATATATGTAGCGCACGGCGCGGCATGCCTCATTTACATATATATATATATATGTGTGTATAAAATGTATACTAATATGAGTAGTATACTGGCTACTGGCATCTGTCTCTTTCTAGTTCTATACTCTATGTATGTACGTACTTTTTCCACAGTATATACATAGTTCACAAAGTACAAGCACGTGTTTTTATACATATTCTTCTTTTTGCTTTCAATGTAAATTTAAAGTTTAAATGATTAAAGTTTAAATTGGTCATTAACACTTCTTTACAAACCAAAAATAATTCAAAAATAATAATCTAATAGCTCGACGATACTATTCACAAGTTACTTAGTTTTCACATCTATCGGCAGTCCCCAAAGACTGCCCCGCATTTTTTTTTTTTTTTTTTTTTTTTTTAAACCAAACAAATTTAACGACTGTGAATTTTCTGAATGTTAAACCAGAATCTAAGAAAATAATCTAGTGTGGCACTCACACGAATTTCTCTTACCCTGAAATTGAATACTATAAAGACATATTGGAGAATAAAGGGTAAGAAAACTGTCATATCGTACTGTTATACAAACCAGTTAAAAACAATTCGAACTAGACTTTGGAACAATTTTATTTGAGAAATAAGTCTGCGTAAGGGGTCAAGGCGGGGGGGGGGGGGGGGGGCTACCGTCCTCCACAACGCCCCCCCCCCCCGTTCAATATTGTAACTACATTCATATATAATTTAAAGCTGTTACTGTTCTTTAATTTAAAAGTTTATTCCAAATTTATCAGACAACTTTTAATCACACACACACAGACCAACCGCTAAAAGCTTGATTTTCGGATTCAGGAGACCTCAAAACATGTAAATATAACAAAAACTCAATTTCGTAAATTTGACCCCAAAACGACCCTATATGAGTCTGTGGGTAGGAGAAAGTAAAAAAAAAAAAAAAAAAAAATACAATAGGTTCTCGTAGAAAATTTCTCCATAAAATAACATGGGGTTTGGCTACCGGCAACTATAAGTGAAAAGTCCTCTTAAAACATTTTCACAATACTATTCTGATTATATTTCGCATTCACGTCGTTGAGTTTTCATTAAAGATAAATTTACGTGATTTTATAGGATTATTTTCTAATAATCATAACTTTCTTTTGTTCGTAAATTTTTTGAAATATACTACATCGAATTATCGAGGCTAGATGATAATTTTTACAACTACCTCGTTATTTTTCTTTGGAAACTCAATTTCCTGAAACACATCAGTGTTCTTTGCCCTTCGTTTCATTCCTACTGCTCAAGGTCGTAGCAGCTTTATGTTCCCTCCGAACTCTGTCATCCGGGAAGGAATTTTCCCGCTAAAGGAAATTTCCCCTATGGTTCTTCCCTTTAATCCGGCAGAATTGGATAGTGAAGTAGTGTAGCGTGTAGCAGGAAGAAAAGGTTATAATTTCTATCGCCATTTTGCTAGCAGTTACTTTTGTGGGGCGAAAAAGTTATTTTATTTCTCCAGAAGTAGAATGTAATGGGTATTTTTTTAATTGCTCCTAATATGATTCGCATTTAAGAAAAGATGTGAAGGTTGGGAATGTTTTTATATTTCTGTGCGAATAATTTATGGAGAATTCGAGATTCTATGCTAAGTATATGTTTGTTAATTACCTTGCAACTTGCAGAAGAGAAAAAAAAATGGTCTTTTCAGTCGTTATTGGATATTTGAAAAGATAAAATAGTGTGTATATTCTATTAAATTATTACTATTATTATTATTTTATTTTTCTTGCGAATAATTTATAGAAAAGATATACTTGTATATAGAAGTATTCATAACGAAGATTATAAATATTTTTTATTTGTGTAACACAGCATTATTAAATATCTTGCAGAAGAGGAAAAGTATTTATTATCGCGATGACTACTCAAAGCGATGAAGCTTCTCTGAAACGGAAACATAAAACGTTATCTATAAAAGAAAAAGTGCACGTGTTGGAATTGCTTGAAGCTGGAACGTCTGTAAAGCGTTTATGTAAAATTTATAATATAGGTTCATCTACGGTGTATGATATAAAAAGAAAGAAAGATGCATTGTTACAGTACTACTCTGAAAGGCAGTCAAATAAAGATTCAGCTCCTAGAAAAACAATGAGAGAAGGAAAATGTAGCATTGTAGAGAAGGCACTCGTGGAATGGTTTGAACAACGCAAAAGTGAAGGTGTTGTTGTGACCGGTGGAATGTTAATCGAGCAAGCTAAAATATTTCAGGAAGAATTGAATCCAGATTTCCAGTTAAAATATTCTCACGGATGGCTAGAAAAATTCAAAAAACGCCACGGTATTAAGTTGTATGATGAAAGAAAAGCTAGTGATTCAGAATCTAATTCTCCAGAAGACATTCACTTTATAGATAATGAATTTTTTAATACTTCCTGTTCAGATGTTATTACTAAATTCACAGAGAAGTTTTCTAATGTAGTCACAGAAAATAAATTGCATTTTGAGCAAATATATAGCGCTAGCCAAACGGTAATACGTTGGCACGAAATGCCAAAAGATATAATTACATCTGATCATGATAAAGAATGGGGAAATCCTGAAGATCAAATGGCTGTGTTTAGTTGCTTTAATGCTACTGGATCACATAAATATAAATTATTAGTAGTGAGTGAGAATCCTAATCCCAGAGTTTTTAACGGCGTCAAAGTTTTGCCAGTAATTTATCGTTCAAACGAAAATAAGTACATGACAAGAGACATCCTGATTGACTGGTTAGAAAATTATTTTACTCTTGAAGCCAGAGTTCATTGCTCTAACTTGGGTTTTCCTGAAAATTGTAAACTACTGTTGATATTAGACAGCAGCTTGGCACCTTCTAATGAGGAAATTTTGGAAGTTGATAATGTTATCGTAATATTTTTGCCTTCTTTTTGTTCTGCTTGTATTCAACCTCAGCATCAAGGTATCACACGCTGGTTAAAATGTTGGTATCGTTTAGAGTGTATGACAGACTTTCTAGAGGAAACTATTCAAGATAAAACTGCAACACATTTCCAAAACGAGTTTAATATAAAAAAATCTATATGGGCATTAGCACGTGCATGGGAAAATATAACAGAAAAATCCCTTAGACGATCCTGGAACAAACTTCGAAATGAGTTGTCCGATGAGGACTTATCTGAAAGTGAAGAGGTGGAAATTTATATTGGTTACAAACAGCATATACTAAATCCTATCGTAGATTACGTAAAACGTGCAAACGTTAATTTAACAAGATACATATGCTATGAAAATCTAGAGGAATGGATAGAAACAGGTGATATAGATCCATTTGAAGAATTGCAACATGACAAAACAAGTACTCAGGCTAAAACTGAAAACGAAAATAATGATGGTAGTGAAGTTGACAAATCAGAAGTGAAAACAGCTTCCATTGTGGATTGTATATGTTTAACCTCGGAACTAATTTCAGGCTTAGAAAAGCAGGATTGTATAAACGAACAGGAAATAATGTATTTGTACAAGCTAAAAGCGAATTTGGTAGCCGAAAAACTCAAAAATCAAAAAGGTACCACGAAAGGAAGCTCCAGTTGTTCTGCTGTGAAAAAGAAAAAGAAATCTTCAGAGTCGAAACATTCCAAAAATCTAACGGTAAATATACTTCTATTTCTGCCATTCATACTTTGCATTTCTCCTATTTTATGTATTATTCTTAATTTTGTCATGGGATTACAATAGAAGATACATAAATTTTATTAACCTGAATAATGTTTATTCATTGTGTTGACGCATGCGCGCCACCCCGTCGCGGATCACCGGCAGAAGGCTATGAGAAGCCAAGTACAATGGACGTGGGCAAAGAACTTTAAATTTATTGACGCCCACAATTATTATTTTATGTTCTACCCATTATAAATCTTATTCTTCGTTGTAAATAGTGTAAATACTTGATGTATGTGATCGTACAAATTAAAAATATTAAAACAACGAAGATGGTCCGTCGAAAATTAGTTATTTGTAGTTAAGTTCCTACAAAAAGTGGCTCCGTCGAGAAACCGGAGCTTGTAATAAGCGACTTATGGATAAAAATAATAAATTGAAATCTTCCTTGAAAGGGAAGATAACTAGAATTGAAAACTATGTAGAAGGCACGAATGCCGAAAATTACGATATAGATGTAGTGGAACTAAAAGTGAAATTAAAGAACATAGAACTGCTACAAACAAAAATCGATGAATTACGACAAAAATACTACGAAATTCAAGATTTGAAAGATGCTGAACAAGCGACCATAGATGACGATCTTGACTCATGTGAAGAACGTCTGGAAAAATTAGAGGTAAGAATTAATACTCTTATTAATTCTTATAAGAAATTTGATTCTCATAAAAAAATAAATGCGACTGAAAATGCATCTCAAGATAACTTTGAAATTAAAACTCAAATTCCTCCTTTAGTATTACCTGAATTTTCAGGAAAATATGAGGAATTCAGTTCTTTTAAAGAACAATTTGATGATTTAAAAACCAATAATGTTCACATTAGTCAGTCGCAGAAATTATATTATCTTAGATCTTGTCTCAAATCTGATGCTAAAAATCTAGTTAGTAATTTTGATACATTTGAATCATTATATAATGCATTAGAAAATCGCTATGATAACGAGCGATTAATTGTTGATATTCATGTACAAAACATTCTGAATTTTGAGAAAATTCAAACAGAAAATCCCAAAGAGATAAGAAATATGATTGATTGTATACAGAAAAATCTGCGTGCCTTGAAAGTTCTGAAATATGAGCAAAATAAATTATCAGATGTTTTCATTGTAAATATTCTCGTAGCAAAGTTAGACAGAGAATCTAGAAAGAATTTTGAGTTATCCCATAAATCAAAAAATGTTCCCACCTTTGAAGAATTTATCAAATTTTTGGAACAACGAGAATCAGTTTTATTATCTATTAATAGAACGAATATGACTAGCGGAAATAAAAATACTAACAAAAACTTTCCGGCTATTAACAAATCTAAAACTCTTTTAATGCATGAAAATAAAAACAAAAATTGTGTTGTTTGTAAAAATACTTATCACCCTATTTATAAATGTGATGCATTTTTGAAATTAAACATTAACGAAAGATTAAGTATAATACGCCTTCACAAGCTTTGTGAGGTTTGTTTTAGGCAAAATCATAAGAAAAATGATTGCTTATCAAAATTCAAATGCACCTGCGGAATGAAGCACAACAGATTATTATGTTTTTCTTCTGGCGCCAAAACCCCGGTTCCAGACTCAGATGAATACAAAAGGGTTGCGCAATTAAATGCTTCCGTTTTGAGTAATAATAGCAGATATTTAAAAGAAAATAGAAAAAGTATTCTGTTTTCGACAGCTTATATTTATGTTCAATGCGAAAACAAAAAAAGAATAAAAATAAGATGCGTTCTGGATTCGGCTTCAAATGTGTGCGTTTTAACTGAAAAGATGAGTGAATGTTTAGGAATTAAAAGAGAAAAAATAAAAACTCCAGTTTCAGGTTTGAATGGATTGACCCAAAATATTAAGTGGAAATTAGATACCTTTATTTCAAATGAAGATTGTTCCTTTAGTGAACCAGTAGAATTTTTGATTGTGGATAAAATAACTGGGCTTACACCATGCAATAAATTAAACATTTCAGACATAAAAATTCCAGAATTTTTGAAATTGAGTGACGAGACATTTTTTGAACCGAATGAAATAGAAGCGTTAATCAGTGCAGATATATTATTCAAAGTTTTAAAGGATAATACTTATAAAATAAATGACGATTTGTTTTTTAAGGAAACCGAATTTGGATGGCTAGCATGTGGAAAGGTTGAAGAAACAGAACTGAATAATTCGAAACAGTGTTTCGTTTTGTCAGACGATTCCCTTAGTAGCACTCTTAAACTCTTTTTCGATCTAGAAAGCATTGGAATAAGAGACGATCCAATTCAAAAAGAAAGTGATAAAGCTATAGAAATTTTTAATGAAACGATTCAGTTTAAAAACAAACGCTACGTTGTACACTTGCCTTTTAGAAGACCCTATAATGAACTTTCCGATAATTACACGTTAGCGAAACAACGATTTTTAAGTTTATGGAGACGTTTTAAATATGATAGAGAATTATATGAACAGTATAGAGAGATTATTCGTGATTACGTAAATCAAAAAATAATAGAAATAGTTGAACCCAGTACAGCAGAAAATAATTTAAACAAACCTATTTATTATTTGCCTCATCAGGCAGTAAGAAAGGAAGGTCGCTTAACATCCAAAACAAGAATCGTATTTGATGCAGGGAGTCATCAAAATAATCAGCTGTCACTGAATGATTGCCTATGGCAGGGGATAAATTTAAATCCGAATCTTTTGGATGTTTTAATTAATTTTAGATTAAACAAAATAGCATTTTGTTCTGATATTAAACAAGCCTTTCTACAAATCTGTCTCGCTGATGAACATAAAGACGCTGTTCGTTTTTTCTGGAGTGATGAAGAACCGCATGCACATAAAAAACCCAAATTACAGATTTATCGTTTCAATCGAGTTAATTTTGGGGTGTGTTCAAGTCCATTCTTACTCGCTGCTACTATTAGACATCACATTGAGAAGTATAGAGAAGAATTTCCCGCTACTGTTCGACTTTTAGATAAATGTTTTTACGTAGACGACTTAATTTCTGGAGGTAATGATTTTAACGAAGCACTTGAATTATCACGAAGTGCAAAATATATTATGGAAGCCGCAGGAATGTCCCTTAGAAAATGGATAAGTAACGATACCGAATTAACAGAGCAGTGGAAAAGCGAAAAATTTGATACATACCCTGTAGAATCTACCATCAGCTTAGGTATAAATCAGACAAAGATCTTGGGACTATCTTGGGATACTAATAAAGATAATTTGATTGTAGATATCAAGAGTTTGTTGAACTTTATATCCATAAATAAAATTACAAAACGTACCATTCTTCAAGCCGTAGGGAGAATTTTCGACCCCTTAGGGTTAATTTCTCCATTCACTGTCAGGGCAAAAATTATCATTCAAGATATCTGGACAACTAAAACCAAATGGGATGAATCATTATCACCAAATATCGAAAAAGAGTGGATGAAATGGTGTTCGGAATTACCCTTGTTAAAAGAGCTTGAAGTCCCTAGATTCATCCTTGATGCCACTTCCCCAGAAGATGTAGTTGAATTACATAGTTTTTGCGATGCTAGCAAAAAAGCATATGGCGCTGCCATTTATGTACGAACAAAATCAGAAAATGGTATTTCAGTAAAACTTTTGACTTCCAAGAGCCGTGTAGCTCCCCTCAGCGGTGTTACACTACCTCGCCTTGAATTATTGGGTGCCCTGGTCGCAGCTCGTCTGATCACCAAAGTGAAAAATACTGTAAACCTTAAAAGACCTTCTGTTGAATATCACTGGACTGATTCGCAGATAGTGCTTTTCTGGATAAAGGGTACTAAAACCCGATGGAAGCAGTTTGTCGCCAACCGTGTTCAAGAAATTGCCAGCCTGACAAACCCTAACTCTTGGTTCCATTGTGCAAGTAAAGAAAATCCTGCTGACCTGTTGTCTCGAGGGATGACTGCTGAAAGCCTAACAAACAGCGCCACATGGTGGACAGGTGCTGAATTTCTGAAAGATCCTGAATTTCCGAAAAACAAACAATCTTTTATTGACTTTTCAGAACTAAATGAGGAAGACTACACTCCTGAATTAAAATCTGAAAATGCAGTGACTCTAAATTTGAAAAAAGACTTTACTATTTTGAACTATCTGATAAATCGTAGTAATAGATTTTTAAAAATATTACGTATATGTAGTTTTCTTTTCAGGTTTCTTCACAATCTAAGAAATCCTTTAGAAAAGAAGAAAGGACCGCTGATGCCTGAAGAGCTGACAAAGGCAGAAGACTTCCTACTGAAACAGCTGCAGGAGGAGGAATTTCATACTGAAATATCTGCCTTGAAAAGTGGCGGTAATGTATCGCATAAAAGTAAAATTTTTAATTTATCCCCATTTTTGGATGAAAATGGTTTAATAAGGGTAGGGGGGAGACTGCAAAATTCGCAGTTATCTTATTCGATTAAGCATCCTTATGTACTTCCTTCAAAAAATAAATTAACGGAATTAATTGTAAAATATTATCATGAAAAATATTTTCATATTGGTCCCCAACATCTTCTGTTTCAGGTTAGGCAAAAATATTGGCCCATTCATGGGAGAAATCTTTGTAAAAAAATTGTGCACAGATGTTTAGTCTGTTTTAAAGCAAATCCGAAAGTATGTGTACAAAAAATGGGAAACTTGCCAAAACAAAGAATAACGCCAGATAAAACATTTAATTCAACTGGGGTAGATTTGTCTGGACCCTTTTTAATCAAAAATAAATATGGAAGGAAAGGTCCAGAAATCAAAATTTATGTTTGTATTTTCATTTGTCTAGTAACAAAGGCTATACATCTTGAACTTATCAGTGATTTAACTTCACAAGCTCTGATAGCTGCGTTAAAAAGATTTATTTCGAGAAGGGGCAAGTGTCATAAAATATTTTCGGATAATGGGACCAATATGGTAGGCGCCAACAGGGAACTAAATGCCTTGTATAAACTGGTAAGAGATAAGGAAGAATCCTTATTCAAATTTTTTGCAGAGGAAAAAATAGAATGGGTTTTTATTCCTCCAAGGAGTCCAAATTGGGGTGGTCTATGGGAAGCAAATATCAAAGCGTTTAAATACCATTTTAAACGGATAGCGGGTAATTCAAAATTTACATTTGAAGAAATGCTTACACTTGTTACTCAAGTGGAAGCGATCTTGAACTCGAGACCACTGACTCCGCTAACTTCAAGTATTGAAGATTTAGAGGTTTTAACTCCAGCCCATTTTCTTATTGGAAGGCCAATAACGGCTGTTGTTGAACCCTCTTTAACCAATATTGAAAAAAATCGCCTAAATGCTTGGCAAAATATTACGAAGTCAGTTCAGGCAATCTGGAAAAGATGGAGTCTTTCTTACTTAAATAACTTACAACAGCGCAGAAAATGGATAATTGATAAAGAAAATTTAAAAATCGGAGACATGGTTTTAGTCAGGGAAGAAAATCTTCCACCATGCAAGTGGGTTTTAGGGCGTGTAATAAAGCTATATCCTGGTCAGGATAATAAAGTTAGATTGGTAGATATAAAAACTACCAAAGGGATTTACAAAAGATCCATCTCCAGATTGTGTGTGCTGCCTATCGAGGAGTAAAAATGAATATGAACATTTATTATATTAATTTACTGTATTATATATATTACTCTAAATTTGTTAGTTAATTATGAAAATTTCTGTTTATTATAATCAGTTAATCTTTTTTCTAATTCTATGTGTTGTGCGAAATATTGATATTATGTTACATTCATTTATTTGTTATTATTTTATCTATTCATGTTATGTGAAATTGTAAATTTGAAGTTTTGCAAAAAAAATATTGTAAGTTCTTGCATGACAACATAGCAAGGCCGGGCGGGATGTTGACGCATGCGCGCCACCCCGTCGCGGATCACCGGCAGAAGGCTATGAGAAGCCAAGTACAATGGACGTGGGCAAAGAACTTTAAATTTATTGACGCCCACAATTATTATTTTATGTTCTACCCATTATAAATCTTATTCTTCGTTGTAAATAGTGTAAATACTTGATGTATGTGATCGTACAAATTAAAAATATTAAAACAACGAAGATGGTCCGTCGAAAATTAGTTATTTGTAGTTAAGTTCCTACACATTGTAAAGAAAATTATTAAATGAAATAATTTTACCACCGTTATTGTTTCGCGGCGATTAATTGTTGCACTTATTGCGCTGGTTCTTACACTTACTAAAAAATAATGGACTGTATTTGTATATAAAGAAGAATTTCACTCACTAAAGTAATTCACTAAACATATTTATTTTTGTTGCGAGCAGCTCTTTGCTGCTAACACGTGCGTATCTATCACATCACAATCAACAACTGACAAGAAGAGAAAACAAAAATACTCACAGCTGAGGTGTGGCGCCATCTGGTGAGGAGAATACTTACTCTCTTAACCATTCCGGCCGCCTTGAAACCCTTAAGGAAGGTTTCAAATTACACAAAGATTAATCAAAATTGTAACTACAAAGAGAAAAAATATTAATATAAACACTAAATGAATGTTCAATATGCTTTAAAGTTAAAAGTTTTTGTTAATTAGTTTGTAGGAAGAGGACAAATTTTCACTATGGGACGTTTCATGTAACCATGACTAGTTTGACCAGTTACCACTCGAACTCTGCCATCTGGACCTGGATGAATGTCGCTCACTCGTCCCATTTTCCACTTTAGAGGAGGTAAATTGTCATCTTTGATAAACACTAAGTCATTGACTGACACATTTTTGTTTTCTTTAAACCACTTATGTCTTTGTTGAAGTTGGGTTAAATATTCTCTGCTCCATCTCTTCCAAAATTGCTGCAAGATTGATTGTCGCACATGCCATCTATCTAAATAACTTGTTTTGACTTCGCTGACATCAGGCTCAGGCAAGGCTGTTAGTGATGTACCCAAAATGAAGTGTGCTGGTGTTAGAGTTGAATAGTCACAAGGATCTGAAGAAGCTGGACTGAGCGGCCTTGAGTTGAGGCAGGCTTCAACTTGGGCTAGCAATGTAGCAAACTCTGGATAAGTGAGTACGGTATCACCCACTGTTCTTTTAATGTGGTACTTCATGGATTTTACTGCGGACTCCCAAAGACCACCAAAATGTGGGGCTCCAGGAGGGTTGAAATTCCATTTTATTTCCTCAGATGCCAAAAACCCTTGAACTTTCTCGTTTTTATTGAATTGTGAAAAACATCTTTGTAATTCCGAGTAAGCACCCTTAAAATTAGTTCCACAGTCACTGTTAATGATGGAGGGTTTTCCTCTTCTGGATATAAATCGCTTAAGAGTACTCAAGAATGCGTTGGTGGACAAATCTTCTGCAATTTCTAAGTGAATAGCCTTTGTTGAATAACACACAAAAATACAAACATAACATTTAAAAGATTTTTGACCACGTCCAGTTCGATGTTTGATCATGAAGGGACCTGCGAAATCCAAACCAACGCAATTGAAAGGTCTAGATTGAGTAACTCGTTTTTCTGGCAAGTCAGCCATAATTTGTGTAGCAGCTTGAGCTCGATATCTGCAACATGTTACACATTTTCTCACTAGAGATCTGATTACTGATCTACCTGCTATTATCCAATAATTTTGTCGTATTAAAGAAAGTAAGAGCTCAGGAGCAGCATGTAAATACTTAATGTGAAAATGTTTAATTATAATTTCAGTCAAATGATGTTTTTTCGGAAGCAAAATTGGGTGTTTTTCATTTACAGGTAAGTTTGCGTTCTTCAATCGTCCACCCACTCTCAACAACTTTGTGTTGTCTAAAAATGGACATAGACTAGCAATTTTGCTAGTAGGAGGCACAGTCTTTCCTGATTTCAAACAGTGAATTTCATTATGAAAGGTAGAAACTTGAACAATTTTAATTATGCAATTTGTTGCATTTGTAATTTCGCTACTAGTTAGGTACGTTAATGTTCTTTCTGGTAATTTTACTCTTGCATTTGAGATAAATCGTAAACACCATGCAATTACACGTTGCAATTTTGTAAACGAAGATATATTTGATATGACAGGTAAAGGTTCTTGAATTTGCGAAATTGTACATGATATGCCTTTCCTTTCTTCCTTCAATGCTTCTCTGTTGATTGTAATTGAAACAGAATGGGGAATGTCAAATGTGGATAACCAATGAGGCCCAAACCACCATAGATTATGTGAAATTAATTCTGTAGGTGGTAGTCCACGCGAAGCACAGTCAGCGGGATTTTCTGAACTCCTTACATGATTCCAATGTACGCCAGGTAATGTTTGTATTTCTGCTACCCTGTTCGCAACGAATGTTTGCCATTTATAAGGTTCAGTATTTAACCACGAAATAACTATAGTTGAGTCAGTCCAAGCATAAATTGCATCAATGTTTATGTGTAATGCGGGTAAAACAGCCTTAACTAAACGAGCTAAAAGTAAAGCTGCACATAACTCTAAACGCGGAAGTGAAATCGATTTCAGAGGAGCCACACGCGTTTTTGCTGTCAGATTTTGTACTTTTATTTCATTGTTTTCAGATATGGACCTAACAAAAATAACAGCTGCGTAAGCTTTTTCAGAAGCGTCACAAAATGCATGCAATTCAATCTTGCTTGGATCTGTTACTAATATTTTCCTAGGGATGCGAATGTGTTTCAAAGAGGGTAAATTCTCACAAATTTGTAACCACTTTTCATTGACGCTATCAGGAGTATGCTCATCCCATGATAGTTGTAATTTCCAAAGTTCTTGTAAAAAAATCTTAGCAGATATTACGAAAGGAGCAATCCAACCTAATGGATCAAAAATGCTCGAAATTACTGACAATATTTTTCTTTTAGTAACAGGAGTAATTATTTGCGGCACAACTACACTACAACTAAATGAGTCTTCATTAGGATGCCATTCTATTCCCAATACCTTAATTGCCTTATTGGGTATCAATTCTGGCTCTTTTTCTTGAATTATTACCCCTGTATCCCTTAGCATTTGTTCATTATTGGAAAACCATTTGTGCAATTCAAATCCTCCTTTGGACAGTAATTCAGATAGGTGTGTTATCAGTAATTTGCCTTCTTCAATATTTGATGCGCCTGTCAAAACGTCATCAACGTAAAAGTCCTCTAATAGTATGTTAGTCACATTTGGATAATTTTCACCTTCGTCTATTGCTAATTGTTTTAGCGCTCTGGTGGCCAAGTAAGGGGCTGATGCGGTTCCGTAAGTGACTGTACACAAACGGAATGTCTCTAGTGGTTTGTTTACGCTATCTCTCCAAACAATACGTTGGAATTCTCTATCATTTTCGTGCACCCTCACTTGTCGATACATTTTCTTTAAATCTGCGGTAATTGCGATGTTATGGCAACGAAATCTCAAAATAATTGCGAATAAATCATCCTGAATTTTTGGACCTACCATAAGCGTATCATTAAGCGAAATTCCTGATGATGATTTAGCACTTGCATCGAAAACAACACGAAGGCGTGTGGATAAGCTAGATTCTCTAAGAACAAAATGATGCGGCATGTAATAATGGTTGTTTTCAACCCCAACAATGTCTTTAATGGGCTCCATGTGTCCAAGGGACAAATACTCTTTCATGAAATCAATGTACTGTTCATAAATGTGAGGCATATTTAAAAGTCTTTTTTCCAAATTAATAAATCTCCGCGTAGCCATTTCCTTTGAATTTCCTAACATTTCTCGATTAAATTTGAAAGGTAAACTAACTGAATAGCGACCATCATGATTTCTTTTATGTTCCCTTTCGAACTGTAACTCGCACATTTTTTCTTCATTTGACATTATATTTTTGTTAGGAACTTGCTCTAACTCCCAAAACCTTTGAATTAAGTCAGTAGTGTTTATACAATTTACTGCGATAGGATTTGATTCACTAACTTCTAAAAAAGTTGTTCCTGCAATTACCCACCCTAATTTTGAACTTACAGCAAATGGTAAATTAGGATTTCTTTTAACAATATTGCCATTTAATAGTGTGAGGAAAACATTAACTCCAAGTAAAATGTCAATTGAATTTGACTTGTCAAATTGCGGGTCGGCCAAATTTAAATCTCTAAAATGATTTTTAATGTCACTGGGTAATGAAACATTTGGAGTTTTTCCTGTTATCTCGTTGATCACAAACGCAGAAGTAGAAACACGTAAATCACTCCGAAAATGGGGTGAAAATAATAAATCGACTTGCCCACTTGTTAATGTGTTGTAGGAACCCAAACATGAAATTGAAATTGAACTATCCTTCGCATTAATTTGTAATTTGTTTGCAAATTCTCGTGTAATAAAATTAGCCTGGGATCCTGTATCCAGAATACACCTCCCATAGACATAATTGTTAGTTGAATCCCTCACCTTAATCAATGCAGTGCAAAGAAGTATTTGCTTGCGTTTAACTGGTTCTAAATTACCTGAAGAAGTGTAACTACCAAAAAGAGAAGCACAAATCAAAGGGGATTCATTCCTATCAGTATGTGATTCTGAGGGATTGAAAGTTTGTGCTTGAACGTTCAATGGCATACTACTATTCACAAATTGTTTTGGGTTTCGTTTGTAATTCTCAAAATGTAAAAGCGAATGGTGTGATTTGGCGCAATGTCTACATTTATTAATACTTTTACACAATTTAAGTTTATGTAAATGTGATAAGCAATTAAAACATAAATTGTTATTTTTAACAAAATCTACGCGTTTTTGAACACTTAAATTCAAAAATTTTGAACATTTCTGCAAATTATGCTCTTCATGACAAAAAATACAGTTGCTATTTGCATTATTGTTGTTTGAAATCAAAACCGTTGCCCTTGATGGAATGTTTTTCTTAAACTGAAGTTTGTTATTTACTACAGTTCGCGCATGATGCTGCAAAAACTCAAGGAGCTCCCTTAACTTGGGGATATTTTCTTTTTTCAATTCACGCTCGAACCACATTTTAGTAGCATTATCTAATTTTTGCATTGTTAAGTATAATATTAAAGTATCACTGAGGTCATCAACCTTTTGCTCCAAAATCTCAAATGAGCGAATAATTTCATTTACACTATCTACTAATTGTAAAATAGCGGTTGACGATTCATTCTGAATACTTGGAAGCGATATTAATTTTCTCATTTGAGCAAATAATTGCTCTCTTTTGTTGGAATACCTATCTTTCAATAAATTTAGAGCAATTTCGTAATTTGCGTCTGAGATAGAAATCGACTGAATTACTTTAAAAGCGTCACCTTTTAACGATGATTTCAAGTATTGTAGTCTTTGAGCATTTGATAAGTTAGTATTATTATGAACACTAGCGGTAAACAAGTCATAAAAGGTTAACCACTCTGTAATGTTTCCACTAAAAACTGCCAGTAGCAGTTTTGGTAAGCGCACACTCTCGACTTTTTGTTCTGTTTTTAAAACTGAAACTTCCTCATTGTTTATTTTTATTGTAGAAATCTTTCTGTTTAGTGATAATAATAAATCATCCAGACTATTTTGGATGTTATCTTGTTCATTAATGAGCGTGTCGAGTTCCTTTTCATCAGAAACTTCATACAACTGATTAAAAATTTCACCTAGCTCACAACAGTATTTATTGCATTTATCTTTTAATAATTCTAATTGATAAATGTCGTAATCTGACGTTTCAAGATTACATTTTTCTTTGAATTTGGTAATTTGTCCCTTAAGGACTCTTTTTCGCGTTGTAATTGCCTTTTGTGAAGACATAATCACTTTTACTTTATTTATTTATTTATTTTTTAAGAATTTATTTTTATTTATTTATAAATTTACTTTTTAGCACTAGTTTATTATATAAATATTTTCACAATACTTATAATTATTACTTTCACAGTGATACATTTAAATAGAATGTTTAAAAATCACTTACCGGCTTATTCCGGCGTTGAGTCACTCAGAACATCGAGAGCGGCGCGGCGCAAAATTCCAAATCGAAAGTATTCTCCGGTGAGTCTGACCAGAATGTTTCGCGGCGATTAATTGTTGCACTTATTGCGCTGGTTCTTACACTTACTAAAAAATAATGGACTGTATTTGTATATAAAGAAGAATTTCACTCACTAAAGTAATTCACTAAACATATTTATTTTTGTTGCGAGCAGCTCTTTGCTGCTAACACGTGCGTATCTATCACATCACAATCAACAACTGACAAGAAGAGAAAACAAAAATACTCACAGCTGAGGTGTGGCGCCATCTGGTGAGGAGAATACTTACTCTCTTAACCAGTTATTTTTTAAAAACTATTATAAAGTGAAGTGTTTTTCATTTCATGCCTCACCCGATCCACCTGCTCTGCCTTTCATTGCATTTGAATAAAGGTAAGCATGAGTGCAATATTAGAGTAGAAAATGTTGTTGCACTTATGCTTAATCCTTTTTTATCTGATGAAAACGTTTGCCTAGTAATTTCAACCCGAAACGATTGCAGCCTAAACGCTTGTGTCTTTCATGATTTTAATTTGCAGGCAAATATAGCCTGTAATATTTTTATACAGTAATATATAGAAGGGAAAGGAGCTTAAATCTGAATTTTGGTAACTTATTTCTGGAAATACAATCATAGCATAAATAAGTTTCTTAATAAAATAAAATTAAAGCTTGCTCTAGCTTCACAGGGTAATCGGACGTCATAACTATCTGTAGACCAAAGAATTTGATTAGTAAGACACTAATAACAGTATGTTAAGTGTAATAATTTATTATCATTAACATACTATAAACCAAAATTACAGAAAGCAAATGGCTTAACTATTTCTACGAAAATCAAAGATTGGGTGGTTTATATATGTATATATTAAGATATTCTAATAATAATATTATTATTAAAATATTTTTCTAGAATTATTCTGTTATTCTAAAATTTTTTTTTCCAAATAAAAATAACTAATAAATCTTTCTCATGTTATTTATTTATTTAGTACTTTAAATTAGTTAAATATAATTATAATCTATCTTTCTTTGTGAAAATATCGATACATCGATTTTATTAACACTTCTAAGCTCAACTTCTATCCTCGTGTTGTAGTAAATTTTCATCTTCTGTTCACTTCTTTATATTTTTCACAATCTGTTAAGTTTTTATGAGAGTTTTTATAGGTATTTATATTTGTTTGGTTCGAGTTTCAATGAAAGTTAAGAGCAACAGTTAATAATGATATTTTTTATATTTATCTTTCACTATCTATAGAAACATCTTCCAATTTTTTCCATCAGCAGTAATTTGCCCTTGATTGTGTAGAAGTGACCAATTCAGAAAATATAGGACATTTCTCGTGCAAAATATAGGACATTTAGAAGCAGCGCTATGTGAAAAATTTTGCCATAAAAATCAATGTTACACATTATGTACAGTACTTAGTACATGTATATACTTGTTAAAAGGTATTAACATATAAAACAGAAATAAAAATAAACTAACCTCTGCAATGACTTTTCTTGAAGATAGATTTAGTTCATAAAGAGGAAGTTAGAAAAGATATGTAGAAGGTGCACCAATTTCTTTTTACGCTTATTTTTAATTAGTATCATTATTTACAGGTAATGTTTAGTATAGTATGATTATTTACAGGTTAGAAATAATATGATTATTTACAAAATATAGAGATTGTTAATGATTACTCTTTTTTTATATTATCTTTAGCAGATTTTAGCTTTTTATTGCTAGCATCTATAAGCACTTGTGCTCTTTCGATTTCCTGGATGCACTTTTTTATCAGTCTATTTTTCAGTCTCTCATTACCTTCGTCAATCATTGATTGAGCAGAATCAACATCATTTTTAAATTCCACCATCTTATCTGCTTTTGAAGATGCTGATGCAGAAACATTCCTTTTTTTTTTTTTTTTTTTTTTTTTTTTCGGATTTTTCATTCATCTTTTTTTTTTTTTTTTTTTTCTTTTACATATTTTGAATATGCCTCTTGGAAAAATTGTATCGTTTCCTTTGTTATGCAAGCATCCTTAGCTTTTCCACCCACCACCGCATATTTTATTAACTTTAAACCTGTTATTGTATCAAGGCAAAGCGAGGCTCTTTCCAATGTTAACATTCTTTTATTTACGGAAAACCCTCTTGCCACTGACACCTGTTCATATGAAAATGTCAAGATGGCTTTCACTAAAATACCCAAATATTTGTATTTAGGAAGTTGATCATCATTGATCATGTCAAGGACATTTTTCCAGTAGTAATCTACTGGTTGCCAAGTTTCTTCATAGCTCCATTCCTCATAGATAGCATCATCAGTTGAATATATCTTCTATTCATCTGTGAGTTTACCTACACAATCTTCTGGTATTATCTGGGGCAATATTGGCAAGACATCTTATAGATGGTAATGTTGCCGTGTAAGGCTCTTATCTTAAAAGAGGATGCAAAATTATTAAATTTTTTAACAGCTTTTTTCTTCAAGGGTAACTTTTCCTGTAAATATTCGGTGATATTTACATAAAACTCTTTAGCATCAGATAAAAATTGAGATTTTAAGTCTGAAGATAGTTTCAGCAAAAGATTTTTGGTACTATTACCTACATCTAAAGATTTCAAAGCAACTGCTTCCTTGCGAACATCAATATTCATCAAATCCTCACCATATTTATTATCCAGTGCGGATTCGTTCAAAAAACGTTTCATGAGCTTTAATAATAGTTTTGACAGTTCATCATATAAAATGTGAATTAACGTAGATTTCTCTTGAAATAACTTCAAAATTTCTTCAAATTTTGACCTACACTGATTATGAAGCACAAATACACCGATGTTAATGGAGATTGTAACATTTTTTTAATTGACATATATCGATCATTTTTTATCAGTCTAGGATTGTCTTTGGGCAAGTCTTTGAGAAAGTAAACCTTCAACATCGACGAAAATCGTCGCAAACAAAACAGTAAAAGCAATCGCAAACGCCATCAGATAGCGAGAAAATAGAGAAACATAGGATAGAAAGTAGAAAAATATAAGAAATATAGGACAGTTATAGAAATATAAGACAATATAGAGCATTTTTGAAGGTTATTTATTTTTTAAATATAGGAAATATAGGACAACTTCTACCCCTGCGTGTTGAGAAGTTTCTAAGTTACTATTTTCATATGATTATTTATAAACTTGGTCTTCACTTGTTACGTTGTTTTTTTATTTATAACAAGTGTTTTCATTTTTAAGCCATTATATATTAGTAAGATAAAATGGTACTATATATATGTGTGTGTGTGTACATAATGAGTCTAACAGCCTTTCATCCTCGAAAAAATTAGTATTTGCTGATAACCTACTCTGAGCCAACATAAATAACATTATTAATAATAATAATAATGATGATAATAAAATAAGGGCATTTACTATTTCCATCAAAACGAAATATGGAACGAAAGTTTAAAAAATTAGAAACTGATCTGGCAGATTGTAATCTTCGAAAAAATGAGTTTTTAAAAAAGTTAAAATTTTGAATTTTAGTGATTTTTTAGTTAAATAGTTCATGAGAAGTTTTAATTTACTTAATATTAATGCATTTCAATGCATATGTATGCAAACTTTCATTTTTAGTAATTCTAAACTCTAAATTAATAACTAATTCTAAACTAAAAACAAAAACAAAAATCTGATGTGGACATCACTTGACTTCCTTATATACTCATTTATTGGAATATACATATTGTAATGAGAACATTGACATTTTTGTGTGAGGTAACTGATTCAGGCAGGTTCCAACCGCGAAAGAAAGAAAAGAAAAAAAAAAAAAAAAACTGAAAAACTGCTACTGTAGCTACAAAAGTCATGATAATTGGATTATATATACCGTTAAACAAATATACTAGTTTTTTTTTTTTTTTTTTTTTTTTTCCAGGAATGGTTTATTACAGAATCTCTCATTGGCAAATTCATAGCTTAGAGTTTAATGAAAATCATTCGAGTATAGATGGCCTATTTTTGTTTTCTTTTCTGAAAATTAGAGATGAAAAAGATACATTTTACTGAAACAATTAATTCAGTAAAAACTGAGAAAGGGTTTACTAATTCTGGCTATCCTGAAACAATATTTACCGCTAAATTTGATCGCGAATCTCGCCAAGTCGTCAAGTTTGTAGCCAATGCTGATTTTGTTCTTGGCATCGGTTTTGGCGATTTTGCGTCGAATTTGGCGATTTGGTGACCGAAGTTGGCGAAAATTTGTATTTTATGGTTGCCAAAGTTTGAAAGCTCTAACTTCAATAAGAAAAAAATCTTGAAAATTTCCAGAAAGATTCATTGGTTTATAGCGCTGAACTAAATTCTTTGAAAATTCTTTAAATAACAAACAAGAATGAAACAAAATAAAGTTCATTCATCGACTAGAACCTGCTTAAATATTAAGATTTACTTTTTACACTTAAAAATGTCGGCAATTTTCATAATAATATCATTACGTGCTCTGTCTACGTGCTGAATGTTCATTAATGTGCATTTGTCGACTAGAACCTGTTTATGCCTTTAAGAATTACTTTCTACACGCAAAAATATCTGCAGCTTTCCTAAAAATATCATTATGAGCTCTATTTACGGGCTGAATATTCATTAAATAAAAGGCATTCGTCGTCTAGAACTTGCTTATATCTTTACTAATTACTTTCTACAAGCAAAAACGACCAGTTTCATAATAATATCATTATGGACTTTATCATTAGCTTATTTTGAAATCTCTATGATGGAAGGTCATATATAATTGCCAAAAACTTTATATATTTGGTCATTATGAATATAATTTTCGTAAATATCTCCAAAACGGAAAGTCACAGAAAGACCAAAAAGGGAGGTGCACAACTAGTGCTATAACAAACATATATACCAATTTGCAACGTTTTACATCAAACCGTTTTTGAGTTATGTGAGATACATACACACATACAAACGTCACGAAAAATCGTGCAAAGTCGCTGTTGCAGGTGTACAACTAAGCATCCTTGCAGTCACACATATAAATTTGCAACATTTTACGATGATTCGTTTTTGAGCTATGCGAGATATAAAACCATTTCGGAAATCGGGATTACAGTACTTCCTTATACTTTGTATAAAGAAAACGATCTGTAACTTTTGCTGTCCTTTTAATGACTGTGAATTTCCTGAACGTTAAAACGTAATTTAAAAAAACACATTAACTAATGAGTAATTACGTAAACGAATTTCTCCATAGTTGCTCTATATTTACAATTACATGTAATTTAACTGCTGGAGGCGGGAGGACTGTAATAGGTATAGAGTGAAGCTTTAATTATAATATATTCAAGACGCCTTTTTTTGGCACAATTCTTAGAATATATATATGTTTTCTTTTATTACGGCCTATTATTAATACCTAAGTCAAAATTTCGTTTCAAAAAAAGTTCAATTTTTAGGTGTTTATGGGAAAACAACAGTAACAGCTAAAGATAATCCAAAAAAGTTTTCAGATTTATGAACAATTTTAATATTAAAATCAGATGAAGTTAAATGTCGATTTTAAAATAATTAACAATTTCGATAGTTCATTATTATAAATGCCTACGTTGTCGACAGAATATTGCCCAGTACGACATATATTTCAGAGAAAAGTTATAATGTTACATTTTAAGCTACTTTTCAAAGTTCACAATCTGTAGACAAAATACGATTGCACTAAACGGAAACATTGTGTATTGCATCTTGTATAATATTATTAAATTTTATTTTATTTTTCTAGTAAATACAATCAACTAAATAGACAAGTTAATTAAATTTAATTAATCCGTAATACTGCGAAAATATAGCAAATCGTTTGTCATAACTTTTCATTTCCTATTACATTAAATAAAACACCTAACTCATATTTTTAGAGGAAAGTAATGATTTTATAGATTGACAAATTTTAGGGACGATTTTTTTCTTTTTCTTCCTGCTTTTTAAAAAGGAGTTTTAAGTATGTAATCTCCAAAAATACATTCTTTGCTGTCATAATCTAAATTGAATATTTATCTATTTTTATAGGATAAACGGATAAGTCTAATTTACATGTTTGACAGTATCTCCGTCTCATAAAATGTGAATTTGCTTTTTTGATGGTCAGACGGGAGAAAGAGGGCACCTATAATCGCCAACTTATCGCTGTTTCTCATATTATTTATGATTCCTAAAAACTATGTTTCAAGTCTTTGGGGACAAAGTTTATTTCTTTACAAACGTTATAGTTAATGTAAATACTATAAATACATTTTAATGTAAATACTATAAATGTAGTTAAATGACCTAGCCAATAACGAAATCTAGAGGTCATTCACCTTTACGAATGCACTGTACGAAAATATAAATTAACGTTTCATGACCATACAGTTATGAAAAGACGTAATGTGATCAGAATACAATAACTTTATAAGATATTTCAATTTATACATTTATTTATTTTATTTTTTTTAAAGAAAAGAAAAAGAAAGCTATGCTGTACTTTTATACTTATTTGTATTTATGTTTTTGCTTATTTTGAAATGTAATAGTTCATGTTTTCTGCTGAAAAAAAAAAAAAATATTTTTTTCAGCCTACGAAAATATTAGACTATATGCAAAAATACTTTTCTTGTGGTTTTTATTTAAACGATTTAATAATAATTACTAATAAATCTTACTTTTACATACTGCTTTATTAACTTTTTTACATTATTAGATTTATTATTATTTTTCTGATCCACTTTCCTTATTTTACTTCACGTTATTTTTAATTATATTAAAACGTTATCAATTAATTATTATTATTATAGTATATTTCTTTTAATTTTTTTTTTTTTTTTTTTTTACTATTTATGACGTGCTGTAAATGTAGAGCCTTTTTTATGCTTTTTTTCCATTCACCATAAACATACCAATTGTATGTGGCTGAGCATTCATTGATCCATTACTGTCTGGGATCTCGTTTGTCCGCCCACGTACCAGCTAAACAGTACTGTTGTAACCGAATTCAGCTCTATTGAAACACGTACATTATCCATGAAAGTCAAAGTTTAATTTAGCTTTTGTGGACATTTTTGTAAAGATACGCTGTTTAGATAAAGCATATTTCCCATAATAATCTTTCATGCATTGTTTATGCAAATACTCATATTATTTTTCTGTGTCAGCCAGGATCGACTAAAGTTATTTTAATTTGGTTTAATTAATCAGATAAATACAATTGAATGATACTCTAAAAATTATTATTTTAAATTTCCGTAGCATTAAGTAAAAAGTTTAGAGTGAATAGATTTTTGTGTATAAGCATTGTGACGCACAAAGAATCGATGTGAACAGTATCTTTGGGTAGCGCAATTGTTATAATTTGTGTTTTCCAATCGTAAAACTGATGTTTATTACACTTGTAAAACTTTATTTACATGACGATTATACATGACAAAAACAATACGCACTCAAAATAAATAAATCGCTTCATAATTTCATATTTTTTATTCAACATCAGACCTGGATGTCTCATATCAGGACAAATTTTAAAAACTTGTTTGTTGTGGCCGTCACGAAACTTTCTTCTGTATATTCCTATACAATTTCACGCAGTACAAATTATTAAAAAAAAAAATATTATTTCTTAAAATTATTTTTCAGAATGTAGCCGATTTTCACAGCACTAAATGCCGAAAGAAAATCAGTTTTATGCAATTCAGAAAAAATCTTTGGAAATGTGTTTTTTTTTTTTTTTTCCCTCCTAAATCAAATTCTTCTTGTTAAAAATAAATAAATAAATAAATAAATAAATAAAATAAAGAGGATATCTTTGTTTTAAATTATCACAGATCTATGGTTCAACCATTTGTTTTAAAGTTATTAACGAATTCTTTTGAAAAATACACTTTTTTCTTATATACAGTCGGTAACAAAAGTGTCCGAACACTAGCAAAAATTCCTATGTAAAAAAAGTACACTTCATACGATTTTGTTAAATAAATCCTTCTCCAATTGTGTTCTTACACTCACTAAGAACAAGATTCGACAAGAACTTATTTAACAAAACCGTATGAAGTGTACTTTTTTTACATAGGAATTTTTGCTAGTGTTCGGGCACTTTTGTTACCGACTGTATACATGAGGTAACAAGGACGTTTTAATAGAAGGAGAAGGATGTTTTTTTTTTAACCCTTTCAGGGGCAATGTAATTACGTTCATTTAAAATCAAGTGCAACCAGAATTTGACAACAGAGTTAGATGATAAGAAATGAATGAACTTTTCAAAAAAGGTAAAAATGTATTAAAAATTTCCGGGGTGAATTTTTGAAATTGGGAATTAAAATTAGGTGGTATAAAATATATACCACCACCCGTGAAAGGGTTAAGCCAGGATGACTTTCCGAATTATCACACAAATTTTAATAGTCTGATAGGCTTGTTATTCGCCATCAGCAAGGCTTGCTGAGCCAAAAAACATAGTATGCTTCTAAAGCAAAAATATTGCTTTTTCACGAACTAGGTTGGTTTTACATTTATGATCAGCCAGGGTGGTTGAATGAAACATGAAGAATCATTTTCTTTCCTGCCTGGACGGCTTTTATACACAGAAAAAGTTATGAAAGTTAAGTATAAAACAAAATCACCTTTCTGGAAGTCCCTCGACCTGGCCTTAGATAAATAAAACAGGTCTTGAACCCCCCCCCCCCCCAAAAAAAAAAAAAAAAAAAAAAAAAAAAAAGATAATATGAAATCTTTAAAGCATAATATCCTTTTCATTTCCTTAAATGATAATATGGAATAGGGTAGTGTTTTTACAGAAAATCATAAATAATTGCAATATAAACATTTTATTTGAAATTATTATAAAAAATAAACAATATTGGGGAAAAAAAAATCAACATTCAAGTAAAAAAAAAATAAAAAAAAAATGCAAATAATATGAAATAGTATGGGTATTCCATATTACCCGAATCGCCATCTTGGAGAATAAATCTACCTCAACCATTTGTTGGTAGAAATGAGTTCATTACTAATTAACTCAACTTCCCTATCGAAAATGACACTAGGTTTCCACTCATTTTACTGCTTTGTAATTAGATTACAAAATTCGTAAAACTCTCCTTCAAAAAATCTGAATCTTGATAAACAAAAGAAGTTGTATGATACAAAAACTGCTCTTCTCACTGACACAAGGTGAACAGTGGCGGACCTACAACTCTCGAGATATAAGGCGAAAATTTCCCTGGGGCCCCCTAACTGGAGCATCACCTATTTAGAGCCCTCCCCCCCCCTTCCCCTCGCATTGCTTCACTTAAATTTATTACTATAAAAAGACATAGAAATAATTTTTAAGATTGATTTAGAAGCCAAACACCCAACAAGAAGGCCAAGAGCATTGGTACCACTTGTGCTGCCTTAATTAGGCTTTACATAAATTATTATTATTATTATTATTTTTTTTTTTTTTGGAGTTGTCGCTCTATGGTCTCATTTTGCACATTAAAGCTCTTTAGACAGGAACCTACGGTTTTATGAATGGCAAGGAGTTTTTCAGGTTAAAATAATAGCACGGCAACTTTTAAGCTTAAGTTTTTTCGGAGGCCCCCTCATGACCTGAGGCTCGGGCGGACCGTACCACCCTTGATACGCCACTGAAGGTGAACAATTGCTCCTATTTGAGTCCCAGTGAAGACGTCTGACACGCTTCTGACAGGTTGCAGCTCCGTACAGGGAAGATATAACGGTTTTCCATTTTACCCGACTATTGGCGTCAGTATTCATTCGTGAAATATTGATCCTCTAGATATACCTAACAAATTATAAAGAAGTGTAAAACATGGTATAGAATTTCATAAAGTCGATCAAACATTTTAGGGAGTTCAATTTCCAGAAAATTTGATTCTTTAATAAGACAATGCTTTAAAAATAAACTCTATCATTTAATCATTTCATTTCGCCGAAACGAACAACTTATTACTTTCTTTAAGAATGAACGAACTTTATTTATTAATAGCTTGAAGAAAATCGTGAACGATGTTGTTCTTGCTCAGTAATGTTTGACAGATGTTGCGGCCTTCAGATGTCGACTTCACATTCCACTACTTGAAGAATAAGAACTATTTTTCGCATATCGTTTACGTACGAGAAATCTAAGAGTAAGAAAGAGTGCTAAAAGATAAATAAATTAATAAAAAAAATCTAATACTTTGTTTTAGTTCATGAAAAGTATTTGCCAGATATTCAGTATGGTGTGTTGTTTAACAGTGTACCTGCAGTGTAGGATTCTGAAATTTTGTTATTAACAGAGATATACGTGTACGTGTGTTTCTATACGAACTGCGCATTCATACATACTTGTATGAAATTCTTACAAACTCAAATCTTTCTAAACAATATTTTATTAAAGGATATTAAAGTTGAGGAAAAAATGCACCTTTCAACATATTTCTTTTTCTTCTCTTAAATAAAACTATAAAAGCAAATACTATAAAAAAAAAAGTAACAATTTTTCCAGGTTTAAATTTAAGCCGAGAATGAGCCATCATATAAAAAGTATGCATGGATACATTATAAAACCTGCCTTAGTGCTTATTTTTTTTTTTTTTTGTCTGATGAAGGGTCTTGCTTAATTATTTAGACAAGAAACGATTGTTACACATTTTTAATCTTTTCAACGTAGTTTAAATGTGATTATGACTTCGGTTAGTATAACTGTTTGTCTGTCTGTCGCGCTTTAACTCCAGTAAATATTCATAGAATTACTTGAAACTGATACAGATTTTTCAAATTCAGTTTGGCATGTTCCTTATTGGAATTAATCTAAATTACATAACTGGTTTGTGTATCGAAACATCCAAATAAAATTTTAAATATTTCTTTCTATGCGAAGTATTTTTTATAAAACATACTATAACATCATAAACAACATATAATGAAACCGATATTTATTTTTCATATTCGTAAAAGCATGTTTTCCGTGGACTATGGTGTAGTTAGCATTACTAGCTAGAATTTCACTAGTCAGATATTCTCCCTTTTTCCTTACTCGTGTAAGGAGAATAAAGGTGCCTAACCAATAGGATTTTTCTTGCTTTGTATAATCAGAATATCTCGTTCAAAAATAAAGTTTTTAGAATTCTGTTTTTTGGAATCCAATCATCGAACAAGTGTTTTTTTTTTTTTTTTTTTTTTTTTTTTTCCCTCTTCTCTGGGAGTGTTTTTTTTTTTTTTTTTTTTTTTTTTTCAAAATAAATTTCAATATTTTATTTCATTAAACAAACTTAAGGGTGTACTTTTTAATCTCGAAAAGAAATATCTAATTAATTAATTTTTAAATTGTTTACTAAGATAAAAGGTAGCATTTTCAAAAAGTGAAATTCAAAAAATAGAAAAACTTCATTTTTGAACAAAATATCCCGATAAAAAAAAAAAAAAAAAAAAAAGCAACAAAAATCCCATTGGATTATATGAGGAAGGAGAATGACTTCAATCAGTTTGTCCATCTGTCCGTCTACGCTGTATTTTCCATTTATATTTATATAGCGCATTGAAACTAATACATTTTACTTAAATTCATTGCGGTAACCTCTCGATTAACCCTTTGTAATCCCACCGGGACTTTAAAGTCCCATAAAAAAAAATTCCTCAATATAGCATAAATTTACTACAGGATATCATTGGGACTATAGTTTAAGCTTTAGTCCCTATAGTTTAAGTTAAATTTAATATGAGATGATTCTCATGCATAAAGAAAATATAATAAAAAAGTTTCAAACTATTTTTCCAAAAATGAAATAATTTGGGATATAAAGGGTTAAAGTGCTATAATTAGAATAACTTTTTTGATATACTGAGTCTTAAAAAAATTTTTTTTACATTGTAAATTCTACCACTGGGGATATTACTAAAACACCCTGTATATATGATTGAATAACTGTATTCCAACCCCTTTTTCTCATTACAAAAATAAATAAATAAAATAAAAATAAAATAAAATAAAGATAAATAAATAAAATTGCTTGTTGTATTGAGCTGTAGTTTTCAAAAATTTCGCATAAAATAATGGGATAATTCGTATAAGTTTTATGCTTAGATATTTATCGTTATTATTGCTCAATTCGATAAATATATTTTTATTTCTTTAAAAAGGGAAATATTTTGTTTCCATAATAGATTACTTATGAAAGTTAACATTTTAAAATTATTTCATCTTTTCTTTTTTTCTTTCTTTCTTTTTTTTTTTCTTTTTTTTTTTTTTTTTTTTTTTTGCAGCAGCAGCAGCATCCTCTACTGATTTTCCTTTTTGGATCTACATTTTGCATTATTTTTTCGATTA
This sequence comes from Salticus scenicus, assembly GCA_963930645.1. Classification (NCBI taxonomy): domain Eukaryota; kingdom Metazoa; phylum Arthropoda; class Arachnida; order Araneae; family Salticidae; genus Salticus; species Salticus scenicus. The sequence continues at coordinate 89,087,237 of OZ005650.1, read as the reverse complement.
CGCTTATAAATATTGTTTTTAAGTAAGACGTAATTATTGATTCTCTCTCTTGAAGAAAGAAAGAAAGTATATATATATATATATATCAATAAGATACCAAATTTTATGTTTTCAGTTTTCAGGCAACACTGAATTAAAAATATGATTTTTGCAAATAAAATTAATAAGGCTGGGAATCGATTAAGAGTTTTAACTGGGTTAATCGTAGTTCATTAATCGATTAATCGGATTTTTAATCGGTTTTCATTTTTCTTTATATAATTTTTTTTCAATGATGAATAAAGCTCTCATATTGTGCGTGTGTATATATGTATATTACTAATAAGTTTGACTGAAAAAAATAATAATAAATAAATAAATAAATTCGAAAATTTTTGTCTAATCAATTATATCTGTTTCATAGCTGACATTTAAATCAATTTTCAGAGTAATAATTGGTGACTTTAAATGTTAATTTTATATAAATATTTTCACTTATTATTATTATTTTTTTTTAATAAATTAATTTTTCAATTAATTTTCAAAGAAACATTAAATGAATTTACACATATTTTAGTTTTATATTTGCAGGCCTTGTCCATCTCGCTTGTCACTATTTTTAAATGAATTCTCAAAATTCCATATCATTATCATAAAAATCTCAAATTCTTCAAAATATTTTAGTTCTCCTTTGTCACTTCGGACTAGAACACAGAATGTTATTTTGTTTCTACTTCAATAATTACTATCAGCAATTCTGAACAGACAATAAACGCTTGAAGATATTGGAAACTCTGTTGATATTACCCCCATCAGAGGGACAGTGGAAATCTCAATTCCTTCTTCGTTTTTTTTTTTTTTTTTTATCTTTAGCATTTCCATTTTTTTGAAAGCTTCTTGTTTCTGAGAATACTATTACCCTAGCCAACACTTTCTGTAGAAGGCTACAGACAGGTGGTGTTGCCCCAGCATGCACATGAAGCGGCATTTTGTTTAATAAGCTGTCTTCCCCCTTTTCTCTATCAACAAAAGTGCAACAACTTCTTTTGAGAGGTTTTATTTTTATTTTTATTTATTTATTTATTTATTTTTTTGCTTTTCATTATTTTATGGATGTTTCTTAGAATGTTTTTTAGCAAAATATGTGAAAAAATATTTTGTAGGCAGAACAGCATTTTTACTTTAATTCGTAGTTTGAAAATTTTAATCGGATTATGAAAATTTTTAATCGAATTAATCGATCCGATTAACTCGATTAAAAAAAAATGATCGGGACTAAGCATTGATCGATTAACCGAACCGATTAATCGGCACAGCCGATTAAAGTTTGATTTTCATTTGTAAATTAAAATTAAAAGTTTTTAATCAGGTCTTTAAAGAGTTATACACAGAAGGTAAAAGTTTTTTTAATTAGAAATGAAAAACAAAAAAGTAATTAATAATTGTACTAACCACTGTAACCAGATCAATTACAATATAGTACAAGCATATATTTCAACACATTTATTGGCAGACATGAAAAATATTAAACTTTTTAGATTATTACTTTATATTGTAAACTTTTTTAAAGCAATATGAACATCTTAGATGCGACTTATATTCGTTTTCTGGATATATAATTATCACTATAGCATGTAAAACTGCATTAAGCTTATACTGTATCTGAAAATAAAATCATAACTTAAAAAAAAAAAAAAAAGTAATATAAGTGAAATTTGTTTATTACTATTCAAAACTTTATGGTTTATAATTTTTCTTTCTTTCATATTAGACCACTTTACAAATGCCTCAAATTTATTTACTAATTGATTTCCTGTATGCGTAGTTCAGCGTTTGATTTTTCTTATATGCATGAACCAATGTATTTTTCTTGATCAATGTTGCGATTTTTTTTCCATGAAAGATTCGTTATAGGGGTGGGAATCGATTAAGAGTTTTAACTGGGTTAATCGTAGTTCATTAATCGATTAATCGTTTGGTTAATCGGATTTTTAACCGGTTTTCAATTTACTTTATATAATTTTATTTCAATGATGAATAAAACTCTCATATTGTGTATATATATATTATTCATAAGTTTGCCTGATTTTTTTTTTTTCAAAATTTTTGTCTAATCAATTATATCTGTTTCATAACTGAAATTTAAAGCAATTTTCAGAGTAATAATTGGTGACTTTAAGTGTTAATTTTATATAAATATTTTCACTTAAACTTTATTTATTATTATTATTTTTTAAATAAATTAATTTTTCGATTTATTTTGAAAGAAACATTAAATGCATTTACACATATTTTAGTTTTATATTTGCAGGCCTTGTCCATCTCGCTTGTCACTACTTTTTAAATGAATTCTCAAAATTCCATATCATTATCATAAAAATCTCAAATTCTTATATTTTAGTTCTTTGTTACTTCGGACTAGAACACAGAATGTTATTTTCTGTTTCACCTTCAATAGTTACTATCAGCAATTCCGAACAGACAATAAATGCTTGAAGATACTGTGAAACTCTGTTGACATTTCTCCCATCAGAGAGATAAGGAAAATCTCAATTCCTTCTTCTTCTTCTTCTTTATTTATCTTTAGCATTTCTATTTTTTGGAAGTTTCTTGTTTCTGAGTCTATGTTTCTGAGAATATTATTACCCTAGCCAGCACTTTCTGTAGAAGGCTACGGACAGGTGGTATTGCTCAAGCATGCACATGAAATGGCATTTTGTTTAATAACTGTTCTCACCCTTTTCTCTATTAACAAAAGTGCAACAACTTCTTTTGAGAGGTTTTATTTTTATTTATTTATTTATTTTATTTTATTCCCCCCCCCCCCTTTTTTTTTCTTTGCTTTTTCATTATTTGATGAATGTTTCTTAGAATGTTTGTTAGCAAAATATGTGAAAAAATATTTTGTAGGCAGAACAATATTTTTACTTTAATTCGTAGTTTGAAAATTTTAATCCGATTTTGAAAATTTTTAATCGAATTAATCGATCCGATTAACTCGATTAAAAAAATTGATCGGGACTAAGCATTGATCGATTAACCGAACCGATTAATCGATTAATCGACACAGCCCTAATTCGTTATAATATTTTTCTCGAAAATTTTTTTTTTTTTTTCAATTTGTCTTTAGTAAGGTGCTTTAGCAAAAAAGCGAAAACATGTTATTTCATATTTTCGCATTTTGGTAAGTCTTTTTAGCATTTCGCGAAAAATGCTACAGTAGGGGAAACACTGATTATACAATTAAAGAATAAGTTAAAGAAATCTGGACAGATGGTAAAGTATCCTTTTAAATTATTATTGTTATTTTTTTTAATCAAAAAAGAAAGAAAAAAAAAGTTATAAAACGTAGTAAAACTTTTTACAAGTGGGCAGGGTTGGGGTTTAGGACGTCCGAAACTAGCTTTGGACAGGGCAGGTGGATTTACCATCCAAAACTGTCCTAAACTGTCTAAAACCTAAAATTATGAGATATTCAGTTTTATATTTCTTTCACTTCTTAGCACAATTATAATTAGTAATTTAAGGCATTTTACACTGAAAATTTAGCTTTCTTTTTTTTTTTTTTTTTTTTTTTTTTTTTTAATATTTTTTAAATGTGAAAAGAAATTAAAAATATAACGATAGCTATATAAAATAAAAATTTCAATACCCTTAAAATTTTTCTTGCATTAAAAATTGTGTGATAATATATTCAAATTGAATAGTCAGCCAATTTATTTTTATTCATATATATATTTTTTTCTCATGACTTACTTATCCATTATTTTACAGGAATTCCGTTTAAAAATGGTTTATGTAAAAAAAAAAAAAAAAAAAAAAAACCTTCCTTTAAAGGAATATAGATTAAAAGTTACCAAAAATAAACATAAATTAAAATATAAAATTATAGTTAGGCAATGAAGTTTATACATTTTAATGATGGCAGATATGTAAAAAATATAAAACATCTATATTTAAGAAATTTAAAAATTCTACATAGTATACATTTCCTTCTTCGTCGGAAAACACACACACACACACACATATATATATATATATTCTTCTAAATATTTATTTCAAGATGATTTTTTTAAAAACATTATTTAAAAAAAAAAAAAAAAAAAAAAAAAATATCATAATTAAAGATATTTTAACGCTAACGCAATATTTATTCATATTGCTTATGTGTGTCTGTGAATAAATATTACAAATGTCAGTATCTGAGACACAATTATCTATTTTTTTTTTATTAAAGCTTCAGTAATAATTTTTTTTACTGTTTTATATTACAATTGTTCTCTCACTATATACATTATCAAAATTAAAAGAATGGCAAATAGTACTTGAAAAAGTTACAAAATTACAATTAGTAATTATATATGTATATGCACACATATTTATAATAATTATTTTATAAATTCTCGGAATATTTGCATCCTTTCTAATAAAATATAATTTATTAAAAACTACAGTTTTGGACAGTTTAGGACACTAGGGTTTTGGACAACACGGTAAAAATCATGGTTTACACCCTGGTTTTTACCGTAGTGTCCGAAACCTTGCCAACCCTGCAAGTGGGTGATTAAGTTCCCGTTTTATTATTAAAATCATGCTTCAAACTGAAACAATTAAAAAAAAAAAAAAAAAAAAAAACTTAATGATTTTTTATAAATAAATTTTATTTTAAAATTTAATGATAATTAATGTCAAAATCATAATTGAATTAAAACCGATAAAATAAATTCGGTTGCCACATAGCAAAAGAACCAAGCCGAGTAGTTTCTGTAAATAAAATGAAATTAAAATAAAATAGATTATTAATAACGTAAAAAAAAAGTAACAATTTTATATAGAAATTTAATTAAATAAATAAATACTAACTAATGTTAAATGTTAATTTAATTAAGGCAAATAAATTAAATGCGGTTGCCATATAGCATATAAACTGAGCATCTTATACTAAATGAAATTATAAAATAAGTTATCAATAAGGAAAAAAATTATAATAATTTCATATTAATAAAGTTAATTTAATAATTAATTAAATAACTAATAATTAATATAGAAAATGATAATCTAATTAGAACAGATAAAATAAATACTGTAGCCATATAATAAAAAGGCAAAACATAGTTAATTTCATACAAATAAAATAAAATGAAATAAAAACAAAAATAAAGTAAAATCTTATATATATATATAAAGAAAACTTTGTGTTAATTTTATGTAAAAATATTCAATTCAATGAATAATAACGTTAAAATGTTAATTTTATTAAGCATAATAAAATAAATGCGGTTGCCATATAGCGTATAATTAGGGAGCAGCTCACTTCATATAAATAAAATAAAATTATGAATATTAATAAATAAATAATAAAATAAAAGATCATGATAATTTCATAAAAATAAATTTAATTAAAAAAAAAAAATATGTAATAATATTTTTATAGGAATTTAATGAATAATAATATTGAATAATTTTGTATAATAAAAATAAAATAGTACAATAACATTAAATCTTCAATTCTTGTTACAAATGCTAAGGTTAATATTTTTGTAACAATTACTGATTAATTCAGCAAGTATTAATGTGAAACTCACTAATATTTTAAGCAAGTGAACACATGAATAATAAAAGGATGAATGTGTGATTGCATTTTAAATATTTAAATATCAGAAGTACAGTTTGATTTGGATCGACTCCAATTGAGATTCGATTCTTTAAGCAAAAAGGATTCATAACCCTGGAAGGCTTTAGAGAGAATAACTTCTCCATTCGACAGATTTCGCTCTGCATCCTTTTCCAGACGGGCGCCAAAAATCTCGCCAGCGTCTCTCCCCGACGTTGCAACCCTGTCACCTATTCGTGTCCTTTCTGAGCGCAGTGCGGCAGGCCGGCGGACGCTTTATAACCTACCGTAACGTAGTGAAAACTTCTGTGGCAGGACAATTTTTTTATTAGTTATCAAATACAAGGGATTTACAATCTAGGAGTCCAAGATGCCTGTGGACGTAATGTCTTTTGCCAAGGATTTCTTGGCCGGCGGTATAGCCGCAGCTATCTCAAAAACAGCGGTGGCCCCAATTGAAAGGGTCAAGCTGCTGCTACAAGTACAACACGTATCGAAACAGATTGCAGTCGACAAACAATATAAAGGTAAATTTCAAGTCATAAGCATGCCAAATAAAATAAAATAATAAATAAATGAATAAGTAGAATTGCATGAAATTATTTAGTGTGTCACCTAGTGGTAACTATGACCTTAACGGTAAGGAAAGTCGCATGCCGGTGTAGAAATATAGAACTGTAGTTATAGGTAATATTAGAAAAAAAAAACCCTCTGATATTTAAAAATAAAAGGGTAAAATAAACCCATATATAAGTATTTTATCATTTAACTTTACAAATTAATGAAGTAGTTTTATAAAAAGTTTGTGGATAGCTATAGTTTTCATTCATTTTTTAAATGAAAAATTAAACGTTCGCTTAATGAACTCATTTTTAGAGCGTCTTGTAATAGGAAATTGGCAAAAATTATTTTTTTTAATTGGAGTAAAAAAAAAAAAAAAAAAAAAAAGCAATAATTTTATCTCCCCCCCCCCCTTTCTAAAATACATATCTGTTTAAAACTATGTTAAAATAAATAAATAAACATAAAAATAATTATAAAAGAAAAAACGCTTTATTATTATTATTATTATTATTTTTTTATTTTTATCTTGTAGCTACATTTTTATACATTGCGCCCTCCCCCACCCCCTCACCCCTTTTTTTTTTTTGAGAATGCACAGATCAAAAAAGTAATATGCATAAGGTTTTATGTTTATAAAAACTATATCCATATTACCTAAAAATAATCGTCTGCTCAAAATCGTATTTACCGTCTCTAAAACTGAACTGCAAAAATTTTTAATATTTATGTTGCCCTTGCTAAAATTGTTTTTTTAAAACATGCGCAGATTAAACACGTATATTTTATTGTAAACTCATTGTTCCAGAAATTATTTTTTAAATAATCGTCAATCGTCCACTTTTTACTTTTTAATTTTTTTCTGTTAATTATTCTGGAAAAATGTATAATTTTAAACTTATTTTTTGAATAATAATAACATTAATCGCAAAAAAAAAAAAAAAAAAGCAAATATAATTTTTTTTTTTTTTTTTTTAAGTTTGAAAATGCTACGTGATACTAGAGCATATTTTTATGCACAGTTTTTTTTTCTTTTCAAATATTTATATAAATTATTTTCTTCTCTAAGAGAATGCCGCGTACGTATGACTACACCTACGGCATGAAAATCAATAATAAAATAGATTATAATCGAAACGTATTCCATTCAATTAAATACATTTCATCTTTTCTATGTACAAGAATATAAACAATATTAAAAATTAGGCAGATAAGAATAACGAATGAAAACTGAATATTTAAGTATAAATTTCCAACAAATGAAATGTCTTTATTAATAAATCGAATACTAATTTACCAAACGTTTCACTCATTATCATACGCTCTGTATTTTCTTAGTACTCCCGATTTGCATTCCGATTGCAGTTTGTATCTTTCCACGACCGGCATTGATTTTCTGCCAGGCTTCAAACTTAGAATTTCTTAAAATTATTGCATTTCGAAGATAAATAAATAAATATCTTATTTTAAAATTGCGAATAAGTATATTTTCACTTAAAATTATAATTAAAGTTTAAGCAGTTTCTTTTATGAGTGAGTCATTTCCCCAGTTACTTTGCTTACGTATTTCTTTCATTTGCAAATAAACTTAATTCTAAATTTTGAAAATATAATTTTTGCAACATTCAAATAACTTTTCATTTCATTTCATTTTTTTTAAAACATTTTTTTTTTTTTTTTGTGTGCATGAGTAATAATGATTAAGGAATGAAAAATTAAACTTGTATCATCAAAAATTTCTGATAAAACTGACTACATAATAGCTTTATAAAAAAAAAAATACTTCTTTTTATTTATTTTTTAAATATTAATTTCAATTAATCAAACAGTTTTATACGTTTTCTTTTTTTTTTTTTCTTTTTTTTTATTGTCCACAATGTAGTAATGTAGCAGGGATACAGCTTTAGTATAAGATCCTTTCATTTTGGCGAGGAATTAAAATGACTGACCTTGGCGAGAAACGTCTGAGCCACTTTCGATGCCAAATTTCAAATATCGCCAACAAGGTCATATACTAAAGTTCCCTAATGTGAATGCATATTTAGTTTATTTTAAATTAACAGTGTTTCTAATCAACGTAATGAAACTAAAATAATTAAATGTTTGTTACATTTCATAAAGGCACAATACTTGATTTGCTGAAAATAATTGTCAATTGAAATATATTTATTTAAACGTTTCAATTATACAACAATAATAGTAAATTATAATAATAGTAATTATAATAGTAAAAGCAGCATTTGAATATATAGTGACTAGTGAAACGGCAAAACCTTTTAGTAGATTATAAAATATCTCCAAATGCCAAATGTATTTTCCTGTTACACCTTTCAACGTATTTTATATTCACAGTTTTTCAATGTATGTGTTAAGCATTCGTTAAACAAATGAAAATACGCTTTGAGCAAATTTCAGTTTCTATCTCAAAATGTATGTGAATATTTTTGCTTAGCTTCTATAAACTAGCCATTAACGGTAATGATACTATATTCTATAGGAGACGTCGTTTTGTTCATCTGAATAATATATGTTAGTTTTGCTATGTTTTGTGTGATATAAAGATATTAAAATGCACTTAAAAATACCTCTGATAGAACGTAATATACTCGAATTATTTTATAAGTTCTTGTGCATAAACCAACATTTTGAACAGGAAACATGCTACTCGAATATTTATATCGCTTTCAAATAATTCTGTTGCAACTTTTCAGCCTTATTTGGAACGTGTTAAAAATGGTCTTAGGAAGTCTGATATGGTAATCGTTCTAAAAATCGTCCAGATTTTTTTTTTTTTTCTTCTGCTGTTTAGAAATGTAAAATTATCTATAGCCTTTTAAAACTATTTAGAAGTCGAGTGCAAGTAAAAAAAAAAAAAAAACTTTTTAAACAAACTTTACAAAAATCGCATGTCCAACACGTTTCTAAAGGTCGTGTATAAAAAGATGTGCTACTGCTTAAATGCAGGTTGCAGTTAGGGAAGACCGGGCACAGTGGACCACTTTTACACTCTTAATTTTTTCTCACAAAAAAAAAAAAAAAAACAGAAAAGCGATGTACCTGAAAAAAAAAAAAAAATATATAGGAAACAATCTCTAAGCCCTTCTTAACATGTCTTAATTTTTTTTATAACAATATTTCTAATACATTATGAATTAAAAAATAAATTGTGAGCACTCACAAAGGGGACCACTGTGCCCCATCACCGGGGTACAGTTAACCAGCCTCATTTGTCCATATTAAATTAATATAATTTTTTTTTCCTCTCTAAATTTAGTTCCTTATACTATTCTAGTCTAAATAACATAATTCTAGCATTTTTCATGAAATAAAATAACCAAAATTAAAATAAAATAAACAAATAAGAAATCAAATCTCAGTATGAAAATTTATTAAGTTTAAATAGATATTGTTTTTTATTCTTTTATTAATATTATATAAATCAAATATTTTTTAAATTCAGATACTAATAAATATTATACTACCAGGGCCCGAAATTTCAACTTAGATTACACTCGCTGAAAAAAAAAATTTACTCGCCACAAAATATGATTAACTTACTCTATTTTTTACGTACAAGGGGACCAGAAATTACACAATGTCTTTTATTTTATAATAAAATAGAAGACATCCAATTTTGAAAAAGAGGTCATTTTAGAGAATAGAAAATTAAATGAAAATGATTATAAAAACCGATTCGAAAGCTACTTTACACAAGTGGTGGAAACATTTTTATTTCAAATTATGAATTTGGATCAATACACCTTAATTTAAATTAATAATATACGGATACGAGAGGAAAAATCCCTAATTTTTATAGGTGTCACTGGACAATATATATATTAAATATTAATTTTTGCTATAAAAAAGAAAAAAAAAAAACTTTTTTTTTTTTTTGGTGTGTGTGGTATTTTTATGCACGAATCTAGCGCCTTACGTATACCAGCTTCGAAGACAGAATTCCTCGGTCAGTTGTGGGCCTATTTTTATGAGGATTATTATTCATGCAAAAGTGAGAACACACACCAACACACCGCGTATCAACCGGAGCACCTCCTACTTAATGATTTCATGACAATTTCAATAGTGATTCCGTGTTCTGGATAAAAAAACCGAACAAATATAGGGAATACTTTTATTTTTTGCGATTCGAAGAATCTGAATAGACATAAATCATACTATACTTTGGCAAGTTTATTAGAAAGTTGTTCTTTTGCGAGCCTAACGCAGAAAAAAGTTAGTGTTCACCGTTCGATACAGCCAATAGCCGATTGAGCTTCCCAGTTTTGCGAAATTTTTAAAATTAAGGACTAAATCCTTTTCATTTGAAAAAGAAGACAGAGGACGAAAAACATGAAAAAGAGGATTTGTTAGTCTTATAATTTTTTGTTTGTTTGTTTGTTTGTTTAAGAGGGCAGAGCGTTGTAAAAGAAAACTGTCCTCTTAAAAAGAGGATGCCTGGTCACCTTACCTTAGATTAGCATAATTTTACGTTTCAAAGTCAATTTTTTTTTTTTTTGGTAGCACCGTATACTATAAGAATTCCATTTACGTTTAGATCGAAATTTTACTCGCCACAGTAAAATTTTCACTCGCCAGTGGCGAGCTGGCGAGCGGAAATTTCGCGCCCTGATACCACTATTCAAATATTTAATATTTTTGTAATTATTTTGAGATATAATTAATTTATATTGTATTTGTAGGATAAATTTAACTAAAATATATCAAGCTACTTCTTTTGCTTTTCACATGTGATCTCTAAAAACAACAAAAATAATAAATAATTCCTACTATTTATTAAATTAGATATATATTTTTAAATTGATAGTATGTAATTCACATTGTTAATAAATTTAGATATTAACAATTATTATATTACTATTCAAATACTTACTCTTTCAGAAATTTATTATTATTTTTATTTTATTATAACATTAAGGTATTTATTACTTTGAGATATACTTTACATTGTATTTGTATCTATAAATTTAACTAAAACAAATATATTAAATCTAATTTGTACTTTTGGTTTCACTGAAAAGGGGTCCACTGTGCCCTATCTTGCGTTCCTTTAACAGCTGTATAGTATTCATAGTCACTAGTTCAATCTTTATAAAATTTTAAAAACTTCAATGTGGAAAAATTACTTTGAGCACCTCAAAACATAAAAACTGCTCAAAATGGTTATATTACTATTTCCCATGTAATTTTTTTGGCTACATACAATTAGTACTATGCTGCCATACATGTGTATCTATATGAACTAAAAGAGTTGAATATTAATAGATTTAAATAGGGGTGGTCGACTGTGCCCTTAGGTCGATTGTGCCGCGTCCTCCCCTATTACATGTGAATTTTGTATGGTGTGTTACGAAATTATTTAAGTTTCTGCAAGAGTTTCCGTCACAAGATGAAACACTGACACCAGTACTTTTTTACCAATAATTTCTATGATATTCAATCGCAATAAATATTATTGCACAACTATGATAGAAATTATTTATTTAAAAAAAAAAGAAAAAAAAGAAAGAAAGAAAGAAAATGTTGTAAGAGTTCCGTCTTGAGATGGAATTAGACTTTTGACTTTTTGTTTTATGCCAGTTTAATCAAGTATTATTGTATTAAGAAGGCGTTTTAGTTTCCTTTTTTAAATTATTGGCACCTTATTGCCACAGACATTTCATTTTATTTATTGGATTTTTGCCATTGTACGATTCAGTTGAAAATGTTTCCTATTTTACTGCATATGTCTGTATCTCTCTCTATATTTTGTAATTAATTCGGGTGAACGTTTCAAACATTACATTAATATATAAAACATGGTATAAACTTAAATTTAACGTTTCTATTTTGCCATGTTGCAAACCTTCTCCCCAGAGCATGCTACAGAAATTCTAGGAATGACCCGTCCTTTCGAGGACATCCTCAAACTCAGAAAGTTCAAAAGCAGTGTTAGAAATAAGAATTTTGAAACTAGGCGTCAAAATGATGCCTGGATTAAATTTTTTGGGCGTCAATATGAAAAATCTAGGTGCCATCTATAATTAAATATGTATATTAAAAAAATAATAATACAGCATCAACTTGTAAATAATATATGCAAGATTATGTAAAAAATATTTATGTAATGAATGTAATTACATTGACAATATTAAACGTACATATTTAAAATCACAAATTCATTCTTCATTCAGAAGATATATCATTCCACTACAGTTTAATAGAATTTTCTGGGCAGAAATCTTCCAATTTAGGGCCTTTTAACTTAATCATTAACAAATTGTCAACTACTTTCATAGAGATACAATTTCTTAAATCAGTTTTTATTAGGTTCAGCTGACTTGTTTAGAATCTGGTGGAATTGGGAAAATTATTAAATATGATAAGGAAAAAATCCAGGCGTCAAATATGGTACCTATGATTGGAATTCTAGGAATCAAAATGAAAAAACTGGTCGCAAAATACGACTAACGACTGCTTATTTCTAACCCTGTTCAAAAGGAAAGATGCGCTAAATGAGTGTGGGTGTGGTGTACATAATTTCTCTGCTCAATGCTTTAAGGATAACTCCTGAAGACATCCTATGACATTTTGAGCTTTTTTATTTATTATTCTATCCATTTTTTTTTTTGTGATTTGGTCCGAAAATTTAACTAATCTCAACTTTTATAGTTCATTTTGTTAATATTAGTTCGATTTGTAACCCTTTTAATACTATCCATCCTTAGTTCTTTCTTTTTGGCTACATTACCTTGAAAGATCCTTCTTTTATATGTTTTCAACATGTTTTGTAATCTAAGAAATATTAAAATTTGGTAAGTAATTTTATTTAATTTCTAATAAATTTAAATTATTAAACCTATTCAAGTTAACTAGTTACCTAATTGGCCTTTGTAAGTTTTTGTGGTGATTTATTCAACTGTTTAGTTTTCGTTCTCATTCTTTTCATTATTCGCATGAAAAATTATATATATATATATAGAGAGAGAGAGATACATAAATTGCGCAGTTACATAGTGTAATACATATCAAAGGTCGTATGGATTGAGCTCAATCTATTTTTCACGTGATTCAAAAGGTTATGCGCACACGTGCTGCATTTTAATTTCATCACAGCTGATTTCTGTAGAGGATACCTAGAATTCTACGACAAAGACCGTGTAAATTGTTTTATAGATGGGAGTTTACGAGAAAAAAACATTTAACTTATTTAAGATTATTCAATTTATTTATTTAAGAATTTTTTTTTTTTTTTTTATGCTGTCAGAAAATTATGTACTAAATTTAAAAATTATTTGAAGCGTACTCGTAAATTTATAATAGTTTTTAATTAAAAATATATAATCGAGATAATAATTTTTTTTTTTTATTTCAATGCTCTTTTTTTCAATAAAAATTAAAAATCAATGTTTCTGCTTTAGAAAAAGTATTATAGATCACTAAAACAGTTTTGCTAATTATTGATTAAAATAACATTTACCGTCAAAATAATTATTTTATAAAGTAAGATTTTTTTAGCATTTTCAGTTACTCTTCGCTGTGGTTTTACATAAGACGACTCAAAATTACTCTATTTTATTTTTAGAGTAATTTTTAACAGTGTAGGTATAACATGGTGACATTGTAGCAGTCGATAAATAAATGAATAAACAAATAAATAAAAAGTAAAAAAAAATGTCCCTGGCAGAAAGATTTGTCTGTAAAATGTGAAGATATTTCTAGATTTCAGTAGAAAACGGAAAATAGTATCATTAGTTTAAGAAATCTAAATTAAATGAATAATATTACCGGTATTTTGCAATTAAATGTGTATGTTATGTGTAAATGATATAAACATATTAATATTGAACAACATTGGGTTTGCGCTAATAATGCTTATCACAGAAAGCATAAAAACATTCCACAAAAGAAGTTTTAGTGTACCCTGAATCTCTTCAAAATGTGTTCATGGAGTTAGTTCTAAAAAGCTTTGACTGATTTCAGTTGATTTTTTAATTCTATTTTTAAATATGTTTTAGACATTTTATGCACTATCTACCAATAAGTATTTGGACACTTTCGAATTTAGACGTTTTGTAAAATATCTAGAAAAGTTCTTTAGGAATCATCTTGAAATTTTGTTAGTGTAAAGAACATGTTATACCCATAGACCTAATATAAGAGTGGACGGAGCATTCCATTATTAAGGGAACATAAGAAAAGTTGCAAAGATGAAACCACGTTACCTTTTTTTGGTATTTATCACGTTACTGGCGATTTTTTGTTCTGAATATATATATTATTATTAGTAAAAGATACAGCAAGCAAAACTTGTGTAAAACGAAACAGCTGCTGAAATTTATTTTTACCTTGTTTACACTTTCCATCAAAGTTAAAAAAAATTTATAACTTCCGTTTGTCTATACTCGCTTTAACTCTCATAAATAATCATGGACATTTTTTAAATCATATAAGGCATAATATATTTACACTAATTCAATTTAGAGAATTAAGTGTAGCAATTATAAGCATTTTATAAAAATAGTTACTTAAAAAGTACAAAATAATAAAATATAAAAAAGAAACTTACCTGTGAAATAAAATCCTCATTTTACATAACTGCTAGGGCTTCTAAAGTACATCTGATTACTATTTTTTGCTATAAAATTGTTTTTAAATTCAAAACAATCTAACTTTTAAAGTGAAATAAAAATTTTAAAAAGAACTTTCAAAGAAAAAGGAAAAATATCGTCTGCTTAATAAAAAGCAGAGTTTAGAGCATGGCGAGTAAATTTCAATATTGGCCAGTTTGGCTTCCTGTAGATCAACAGTCACATGACCTTTTTATGAGTTATCTTTGCCACTGAAAAATGTTGTCATTGTCCCGTCCACTCTTATAATAGGTCTATGGTTATACCTCACATATATCAGCAAAAGTTCTGTCCTGAAGAGAAAAAGGAGACCAGTAAAAATTGGACAAAAATCAAAATGTTGGTTTTATGTGCATATTCATATCAGTTAAAAATAATGTTTTTAAAGGTTAAAAATAAAATTAACATCATGAATGACAAGCCATGGATATTAGAATAAAGGTTATCGAAAAGTAAAAAATAAAAATATTTTATAATAAAGTATTTCTATATTTGAAGCTGCTGCAGGCCTTGGATATCATTATTAATTTAGAAATTCTTAACAGAGATCTAAATTTTATCATAAATGAAATATAAAAGCAAAATATGCCTAAAAGACAAGAAGCTATAGAAAGAAAAAGCAGAAATAAAATAAAATAAAATAAATATAAAAATTAGAATAAATAAACAAGTATCATTAAAATTATAAATAATATACTTTTAAGAAACCAGTTCTGTTAGATAGTTAACTATTCTCAAAATAAAAATTTATAGTTGAGCTTTTTATGCGCTAATAAATGATTACAAATTATTACCAATTATAAAAAGTTAAATACTATAAAATTTATACAAAACTTAATTAAATTATGTTCATAAAATGTAATATGCCAGTATTATAATAAAAATAAGAATATGACGTTTGTTTAAATGTTCTATTATATAAAGGGAGAGATAGAGAGTATGAAATGCGTAGTACTAATATAGATAATGCAGCACGATCCATTTTTTTTTTAATTTAATTTTATTATTTGATATTTTAGGTATATGTTCTGTAAATATTTTTTAATTTTGCAGATGTTGTAAAATTACACTACCATAAAATGTCACCCAATCACATTAATTCACTGTCTTCACAAATTACACAAATTTGATAAAATGAACAGTTCTGTAAGGGAAATAGTTTGCATTAAATGTAATCTCTAACTGAAGATAGTTAAAATGATAGCTTTAAATGAGAAATTTTGTCATAAATATCCAACATTAGAGAAAAGTTTTTTGTTAATAGTAATTTACATGTCGAGAACATTTGTGAAATTATAAAGTAAAAGGTATTTACTACAAGATGATTTATATAAAAAAGTGATGTATCTGTAATTAATTTTTTGGATCTTATATAATATGTATACTTATATGTGTGCGTACAATGTATACATATATTTATACGTATAGTTATCCTTTAACATACATATATTTTTACTTCATGTTCTTGATGTTGTTAAAAACTACTATAACTTTTATTTAAAATTTGAAATGATAATAAAAATAATATAAAATTTCAAGTAAAGATAAATGGAAATGATGTGCAGAAGAATAAAAGGGTAAAGGATAACACTTTATGACACAATAAATATAAATTTATATTTTCTTTAATAAATGAATAATATTCTCAAAAAAGCTCAGTCAATAAATTACTTTTTAATGATATAAGACGTAGAAATGCTGCTAAAAGACAAAATTAAATTACCTATTACTAAATCTTAATGTAAAGATTTGGCTAAATTACAAATAAACAAATCATTCTTATCATTAAATTAATGATTACCCAATAAATAAATTTAAATGAAACACATTGAAACTAGTGTTTCTGTTTAACAAATTATGAATGTAATCCTCAGTCAATAAACTACGTTTTATTGATGCAAAACATATATATTCCGCCCCTAGCGAAAATGAAATTACCTAATACGAAAACCTAATATAAATATTTGATTTATAAATTACCCATAAATATTTTATCATTAAATTAATGATTTCCGTATAAATAAATAATTCATCTTATCATTCAAGTAATGATGAAATGACTTATTTAGCTAAATATTAACATTAGTATTAAGAAATTTAATTTTGCCTAAAAAAGGAATTTCTACGTTTTATATCATTAATAACTAAGTTATTAACTAAGTGTTTTTCAGAAATTGATTTATTAAATATAATACAGCGTTATAAAGTGTTTCGTTTATATTTATTTTTTCTTTTAACCCCTTCACAATTATTTATCTACTGAGCTCAATGTATTTATCTATCGATTTATATATAATCAGTGCGTACATTTAAAAAAAATCATAACATTTTAAAAAGTAATTATAACAATTTTTTAATTAAAAGAATTTGACAATTGAGGGTTAATTTAAACAAAAGCGACAGAAAAAAATTAATTTGAATAAAAATAGATTGAATAATAAGGCATAAGTAAAAATAGTAATTAATGCTAATAATAATGTTAATTTTTAACATTATTCTCGATTGACAAATAGAAACGATAATTTAGAATAGATGAACTTCTTTTTTGCAAAACATAAATTTTTAAAAATAAATTTCACAGTTTCAAAACTAATTTCTTAATTATTCATTTCTTAGTCATTTCACTAACATACATTTCTTAGAGAAAATTGTTTTTATTATAATTACATTAAAATGTGAGGTTGCTACATAAAATTGAACAATGTATAGAAAAATAGAAATTTTTGTCATATTCTACTTATTTTTCTGTTAAATAACGAAGTTGAATTTAATGAATTTTTGATATCTATTGATTACTTCTTAACAGAGCTTTTGATTCCATCTTTTTTGCTAAGCCTAACATGGCGTCCTATGTGCGTTCTGCGGATGAGTTACGAACTTCCGTGGTTACGAATGAACAATGAGGTATTTGGAAAAAAAAAAAAAAAAAAAGAAAAGAAAAGAAAAAAGATGGAAAGAGGTCACGTTTTTATTTATGCATCTGGAATTAAAATTAAACAATGCTCTGAAGTAAAACTTGCCTTCTTAGTTGAATATAACATTTTTTAATGTTTAATCAATATTTATATAATATTATAAGTTAAAATTTGTAAAGAAATTTCATAAATACTTTTGTAAAAATGAAATATGTATATATATGTATTTTCATGTCTAGATATTTTTAAAAATCAGTTTTCAGCGAAATTATTCTGATGTGTATATGCACACACACGCATCATTTTTCTCTCTCTTATTTTGAAATTATTCGATTTTATTTATTATTAAATAATTTTTTAAACGATACAAGTTATGAAAATTTTGATTTTTTTTTTTTTTTTTAATTGTCTATACACGTATATATAATTAGTTTTTCTCTAAGTCTTAAAATTACTATCTGAAAAATGTTTATTAGTAATATTCAGTTTTAAATAAATAATTATTAAAAATACTTATACAAAACTTGTTTATTATGTTTTTCTGAGTTTAATTTTAAAATTACCTTCTGCAATATTTATTTATATTTAATTCTTAAAAAAAAAAAAAAAATGCATTTTAGTATTTCATCTTTTTATTCGTTAGTTATTCTTTTTGTTTTCATTTCTCTCTCTCTCGCCCCTTCTCTTTCTTCTTCTTCTTCTTTTTAAATAAAATAATTAGGAGTAAAGTAGCCATAAAATTGTCTCCTGCAACTTTTTAATGAAAATTATGTTTAGTCTTAAATAAATAATGATTGTTATTTTTTTCAAATATAAAACCAACCTTTCTCTCTTTCCATGAAAAAAAAAAAATTGTAAATTACAACAGAAAATTCCTTTAAGTTTTGAATATATAGTTTTAAGTAATCATTTAAACGAATTATATTTAAATTTATTTATTTATTTATTTATTTTTGTGTCTGTTTTCTATTTTTTTGATATCATAAAATTATTTCATGATAGTGGCATTTAATTCTAAAGTGGAAATTATCTGTTTTTATCAGGGATGAGAATTTTCAGACTTTTGTAGGAATTTCAGACTTTTCTTAATTTTTTAAAAACAATTTTCGGGTTTTTGCTTCTAAATATTCTGATTTTTGTTCAATTTTCTTTTTTTTTTTTGACTGTTTCTAAACAATTTATTTTCATATATTCTCCAATTTTGCTAATAGAAAGTATGATTTTGTGTATCTCTTTCTTTATTTATTACTAAAAGTTAAATTATTTTCGAGTTTTGCTGATACTTTCAGACTTTTTGTCTATTTCCCACTCTCATCTCTGTTTTATATATTCTTTCCTTATTTTACTTTTGAACTTTCTTACAAAGTGTTCATGAGGTCGCTTCGTCTGACTGGCTGCTTATGTACTTTCTCTTTTCTGTAAATATTTTTAGAAAGTTTTGAAAATGACATACATTCTCAAAAGAATTCGGTTACATCACTGCTTACGAAAAGTATTTCTTTAAAACACATTATGGTATGATTAACATTAATCACTATAGGGCCATGTAAAAATATTTTGATTCTTTATGCGGTATTATATGATAAATTTACATTTTTTTTTAGTTATATCCTGCATTACTAACAGTATTGAAAATGTTGAAAAATTGTATGTTAAATATGCAACAAGAAAGTACGTTTACAAAACATTTTATAAATCTATGGAAAAACATATGTATATATATATATATATATATATATATATTTAAATATTCCGTTTATTTAATAGGACGAGGGACGTTAATGTAATTGTTTTTGTACTTACTATATTCTATTGCATCTGAAATCATTTATTCAATCTACCATTTTATGCATATAGTATTTTTTTAAGGGATACAAAATAATCTTAAAGATCAAAATTTCAAAATGCTCCATGCGAAATCCAAATTATTTTAAATCTCCAATTTTCTTAACTATGCACTTTTTGTATGTAATTGAACATATCTGAGCATTCATTTTTTTTATATCTCAATGATGACATCAGTTACAAAGAAAAATAAGTTTAAAATTTGAAATTTTCACGAGTTTTCATCATGCGAGTAAAATTAAGAGTTCCTAATAAAGATAATTGTTTCTTGATTTGAAAGTGAATATTTACTTTTGTGACTATATGTATACCAAACAGTGATAAAAATTGGGGGAGGTGGTGGTATCTCGAGAAAACGGTGGTTAACTGGGCAAAATGGTAGTCATATTAGGATTCAGGAGGTCATTTTACATACGAATCAGCAAGGGTTGTATCAGGGGGTTAAAGATATATATATATATATATATTGTAGCGCAGTGAAATTTGAAACCCGAGAAAAATAAATTTAAAGTTTAAAATTTTGTAAAACTTTTCATAAAATATTTGGGGGGGGGGGGGGCTGTAGAATGATATTTCAAAAGTATTATGACCTTTCAATTTTCCCTTTCCGTCTTCTATTTCATCTTTTAAATCATCAAAGAAGTTATTATTGTTGTTATTATTATTTAAGTTATATTTTACAATTTCATTGATTAAAAATTATATTTCTCTTTTTCGGAATATGAACTATTTTGCAGCTTTTTATATTACATTCAATTCGAACCTATGATAAAAAAAATTAAAATGTATTTTGTTGTTTTAAAATCAAGTAGAGAGGAGGTTTGTACAAACTTTCTATTGGAATAAGGAAAGTAAAATGCTACTCACGGTTTACATGTGTTCATGTCAATTAAATAAAATAACGTAAAAGGATAATTTAACGGAAAAACTTGTGTAAAAATCGTAACAATGTATTTAGAAAGTGAAAATGGTATCCATGATTTGGGTTTCGGAAGTTTTGTTTATTGATTAAAAAATAAATAAATAAATAATTTTTTAAAAAGTAAAATGAAATAAAATAAAAGAATAAACATACAAAATTAATTAATTCATTTACAGGGATTTTTTTTTTAAATATGTCATTAAAAAGTTAACGCCTGAATTAATTTTTAAAAATATTATTAGCTGATTATTTCACTTCTAAATTAATGTAGACAACTGACAGTAAAATAAATTAATTTAAACAATTCTTCTGATAGTTTTAAATTTAAAGCCTATCCTCATTTATTGACGTTTAGTGTTCTAGCGAGAAAACATCGAGGTAGAAAAACTTTGAGATAACAGAATAATTTTCTATTATATGTTGACAAAGATCTCGAAAGTAAAGTATTATAATATATATTATTATTCTACTTGATTTAAGTTAGTATACCTGCGCAAAAAGCAAATATATGTGCGACGAATGAGAAATCTTAAAATGACTATCCAAATTATGTAGGCACATAACATTTTTAGGGATCATTTAGAGTGACGCTATAAACTATCACTAAAAAGTAGAAATTATTCCAAGAAACCACAAAAAAATATTATTTTATTAGCTGTCCTCAAATGAGGACACTGGGCGCTAACGGGTTAATGAATACAGTCAGGAAATAAATAACAATAAATTAAATGTGTAAATTCAACTACGTGATGAGAAAATTATAATATAAATAGACACGTGGTCATAAAATTTTAAAGGATTATGATGTCATTTTTAATTTCTTGAAATCGTTTGGACTTCAAAACATATAAATATCACGATGTAAAAGGTTTTAAATATCATGTAAACTATTGTTTATCAATTAGCAGGAAAGGAAGAAATAAATTTGAAAATACATGTGTAAAAATTGAGTGCTAAGCGAGCGCGTACCGATTAGTAATATTTATTAAAAACTAACTATCGTAATAATTTAAATTAATTTTAAGTTATAAGATGGAGGAAAACTTGAATTATTAAATATATAGAACTAGAACAGAGTTTTTATAAACCAATGCGCAAATGCAGCAAAAGGAAATATAAAACAATAATAAATAAGCAAAATAACTAAAGATAGATGAAAAATTAATCCCAAAACATATGGAGGCCTTCATCAGGGGACTCCCCCATGTAGGGAAAGGAATATGGGAAGTTTCTGACGAAACGTTGGTAATTTAACGAAAAAACACGTTTCTAGCCCTCAACTTCTCGCAGATGGAAGCAAGACCATACAGCAAACGAATTTAATTAATACAAAGCATAAAAAACAATTAAATACAGAAATCAAGCACAAAATATAATACATCATTATAAAATACAAGAATATAAATAATACAAGAATATATAAATACATACCTGAACAAACTCGAAGTTGGGTGCTAGAAACGTGTTTTTTGGTTAAATTACCAGCGTTTCGTCAGAAACTTCTCATATTCCTTTCCCTACATGGGGACGCCCCTGATGAAGGCCCCCATGTGTTTTGGGATTAATTTTTCATCTGGCTTTAGTTATTTTGCTTATATATATATATAATTTTATATAAGATATTATTTTTATTCTTATCATTTTCGCTTTCATTATTACCGTTTTATAGACCGCATATCTATCTGTAATATTATCTTAGTTCCATTTTATTAGTACAGTAGAGTCTCTATAATTCGAGTCTCGATTGTTCGAGTTTCCCGTAAATCCGAGTTAAATTCGACTCACCAAAAAAAAAAAAAAAAAAAAAAAAAAAGACCAACACATGAAAAAATTACTTCTATCTTTTATTGTTATTTCACCGGTCTCATGCTATGAGAAGAAATCCTTCCACTCAAAGAAAACGCATTTTGTATTCTTTGCAGGTGCGCGTTTTGGAGGAGGGGGGAGGGAATCGTGCTATTTCAATTTGGAGAGAAAGTTGTGCAATCCGATTTCAGCCAATCACCTGTTTCCACTTCTCCAAATGTATTTTTCCATATTCTAAAAATAGTGCAGTTCGATTAGTTCGGTACTAGCTCGCGGAATTTAAGTCACTTTTGAAAGATTTTTTAATTCTGTTTACAGAAACGTAATTGTTTTTCCATAATGGATTCTACAAAAAGGAAAAGGAAATTCGTTCCATTAAAAGTGAAATTAGAAGCATTAAAAAGACTGGATAAGGGGGAAACTCTTAAAAAACTTGCAGTCGAATATGGCGTAGGCAGGGTTCATACGCCTCAGGGAGAACCTGACAATCAGGGAAAACTCAGGGGAAAAAAATCTGTCATAAAATCTCAGGGAAACCTCAGGGAAACTTTCAAAACAAGCACCAAAACCTGGAAAAACAGGGATCTACTCTGGAAAAAGCTGGTAATTGTGCGTTTCCGTGACGTGAAAATCCGATAAGACACGCCTACTAGCATCATGCTGATCCAATGAAAAACTGGGCACGTTTTTTGCATTATGAACAATCCAATCGTGAAATTAGACACACCTTTACTCTCTCTAAGAGATTCTTTAGCTTGATTTTTCTCCAAGGTTAATTTGTTTTCATTCGATAATTGGCATCTGGTAGCAGCTTTAAATATTTAGATTGTTATTTAGTCTTATTGATGCAGTGTGCACGTGCTTAGCTTAGTTATTTTATTAGCTTAGGCATTTTATTTCATTTTTTTTTTTGTGAGATGGATTTGTGTCGATAGTGACCCTTACAAAGCACAATGTCATTTAATAATCATTGGCTAATCAAATTTTTTGAAGCATTTAGTTTAAGGGCAAATTTTTATATAAGGTAATTAAGTTTCCAAGAGTTTGTTATATATATACACATTTCCAATTCTGATTAATATTTTATTTTGTCTGAAAAGGATTTTAAAATTAATTTAAAATAGGTTATTCAGATACAAAACATTCTAGGCAATTAGTTTGCTGATATTTATTTATATATTTTTTATTTTTAGAAACGGGGGTGGGTGGGTGGGGGGGGATAAAATAAACATCACTAGTTGTCGATATGGAAAAATTATTGATTCTGGGAACTAACTCAGGGAAAACTCAGGGAATTTTTTTTCTGAAAATGAGTATGAACCCTGCGTAGGTGAAGTCACAGTTGGTGATTGGCGTAGAAACAGAAGCAAATTAGAAGCGTTTTCCGGTAACAAGTGCTCAGACGTATCATTGGATAGAAAATCTTTGAAAAAATCTGACTATGAAAAAACAGGCGAGGCACTTTTTATGTGGTTTACCCAACAAAGGCAAAAAGGATGCCCTCTTTCAGGTCCCATTCTAAAAGAAAAAGCTTTGCTGTTTCAAAAAGAATTTGAAGAGGGAGATCAAAATTTCACTGCTAGTGTAGGCTGGTTTGACAAGTGGAAAAAAAGATACGGCATTCGGCAACTAGAGATGTGTGGAGAGAAATTATCTGCTGATTCTGAAGCCGTCGTAAAATTCTGCAAGAAATTACAGGAGATAGTAAAAAATGAAAAACTTACAAATGACCAGCTTTATAATTGCGATGAAACTGGCCTTAATTTTAAAATGTTACCTTCTAAGACACTCGCGTCACGTGAAGAGAAAAGTGCTCCAGGTCACAAAAAGAGCAAAGAGAGATTGACAGTTCTCGCGACATCAAATGCTTCAGGAAATCATAAGATGAAACTTGTTGTTGTCGGAAAATCGACTAAGCCAAGAGCCTTTAAACATATTTGTGTATCGTCTCTACCGGTTACGTATAAGAGCCAAAAAAGTGCTTGGATGACGCAAAAGATATTTAAAGACTGGTTTTACTCCGATTTTGTTCCAGAAGTTAAAAAATTCTTGAAAGAAAGAAATCTACCTTGTAAAGCCATCTTGACGCTTGATAACGCGGGTTCCCATCCAAATGAAGATGAATTAAATTGCGATGGAATTCGTGCCATGTTTTTACCCCCAAATGTAACTAGTTTAATTCAGCCCATGGATCAAGGGATTCTACAATGCTTAAAAAAAAAGTATCGCCGTAGATTGCTGCAATCTCTTCTAGAATCCATAGAAGGTGAAGAAACCATTGTAGATGTTTTGAAAAAAATTACCGTGAAAGACGTTGTGTATTGGGTGGCTGGGGCATGGGATGAAATAACCTCAGAGACTCTTCAGAAATCTTGGAATAAAATTTTGAAGAACGAGGGGACAGAAAACAATACTAATCAGGACATTAGTGAAGATGATATGCCGTTGTTTAATTTTATTAAAAAAATCCCAGGGTGCGAAAACACAGATAGTATTTCTGTGGTGGAAGAATGGCAAAATAATGACGACCAACTAGAATTTACGGATGCAGCTATAGTTGATATGATTAATTTAGTAGAGCAGGATGATAGTGAGGAGGAGGACGTAACAAATGATTCCACACCACGTATGAGTCACAGCGAGGGTCTTGCTGCGCTAGAGGCTGCTATGAGATACGTAGAACAACAGCCTGAAGCGACTCCAGTCGACAATGTGATGCTCAGAAGATGGCGTGATATTGCCGCACGTAAAAGGAACAATGTATTTAAACAGAAAACAATTGACAATTACTTTAAGATGTAATTAACTTATCTTCAGAAATTAATGTAATAGCATTATGTAAGTACATTTTTTTTTAATTGAAATATACACTTAAATTTAAAAATTGTGTTTATATTATTTCTATTTTATTAATTTTGTCATTTTTGATAATTCGAGTTTTCAATAATTCGAGCTACGTCCGGTCCCGTCCACCTCGAATTACCGAGACTCTACTGTATATTATTTGAAGTTATTATGATATATTTTAAGGGACAAAGAAAAGAGTTTTTTAAATTATATTTCTCTCTTTTATTACAGACTAGTAGGCTGGTCACTATATTTAAATGAATTCTCGAAATTACAAATATTTTATTAATATAAAAATATCATGAAATAATAATAATAATAATAATAAAATATTGAAATTGGTCAAAACCTCAAAAATTTTTACCTAAAAATTTTTAATTATATATTAGAATTTTTTTTTTTTTTTTTTTTAATTAGCTTTTAAATACATTTCATTTTATGCACTTTCACTGTGACATGTTTTTAAATATTATATGCAGCCGTAGCTCAATAACCATGTAGTACTTCTAAAAGCTGTTCGTATGATCTTGAAGTGAATTTTCTGTAGTCTTTCTTAAAGTAGCTATGTTATTCAGTATAACATTTTTTCCCTTATTTGTGTTTTGACAGATGTAATTGTTTTCTGGGCAGTAAATTAAAATTACATCTTTTTACAAATCGAAACTTTATGTATTTCTTTGCGGACGTTCCTATCTGCCCAGCTGACGAGATTATAAGATGTGTGCATTACAGGGCTTGAAAAATCTCAAATTTTTTACATGTCTAATTGGGCATGTTAGTCTGGAGAATACATGCCCGAATTAAGTTTTTACATACCTAAATATTTTAATCAAATGCATATTAATAAAAACATTCATATATTCAGTGAAAAGAATTTAACAGCATTATACTTATATTGACATTTTTTATTTCAATTTATGTAAAAGTTTTAGACAAGATATGCTATATCTTAAAATTACTTTTGGTTAAATATTTGTATGCCCAGCTGGGCATGCAAGGAGAAAAAAGTAAATGCCCAATCTGAATTTTTATATGCCCCGGCCATGTCGGGCAATATAATTTTCGAGCCCTGATGCATTATATTTTCTATTTTTTTTTATTCCATATTATTGATAAAAATCTCTTCAATGAGGGTATTTCAGGTTTTTTTTTTTTTTTTTTTTTTTTTCATAGTATCCTTCTACATGGGCAATTTTATTGTTAATTATTACAGGCTTTCTAATTTCAGAAATTTATTACTTCCTATTACTTCCCATGATTTGTCTGAAGAAGTTTATATATTGTTCATCGTAAATTATCTTATTAAAATTCAGTTGATGTTTTTCTTTAAAATATATCAATTGTAAATTATATATCGTATATTAATTTATTAATAATTTATATTAATTAAATTAAATTGTATATTAATTTATTATTAAACTCTACTTAGATATATTATTTTAATAAACATTTTCCTGATTATTATTATATGCGATAGATGGCTATATTCTCAAATTCTATAAGTAGTAATTGATATTCGATTTATATAGGAATTTTAATATTCTTTTTAATGAATTTAATTATATTTTAAACATTATGTTTATTTAATATAATATTTAATAGTACTTATTAATTGGTAGAAAGATTATCCCCTTCTCCTTAATGTTAAACTTCATTTTAAATTATTAAGTTATCTAATTATTGTAAATTATCTTTTTAAATTTATAGTAAAAAAAAAAAAAAAAAACTACTTTATTAAATGTATCATTCAAATTAGATTATTACAATTCAACAAAATTTACTTTGTGAATTGTGAAATTGTGTAAATTTCTATTTTACACAATAATAATAATCTTTAAAATTGCTGACTCAACTCGCCTCTTCAATACTCAGTATTGGGTATAGTCACGTGACGTGAAAATGGTTGTTCTTTGGTAATACATATTTATAATTACCTATTTTCATAATATAAGTTTTATATTTTTACTTAATTAATTGCAATTATGTTTGTTCACGGTAACTATTTTTTTTTTTTTAATTATATCTATGTTAACTTTTTACAATTATTGATCTATTTCTCTCTTACATTAATCTTGTTCCATATTAAATAATCATAAATCGTTCTTAGTTCATTTCATGTAAATTAACATGCAAATGGATGTTTGGCAGTTTATTCATAGTATGCTACTCTTCTAAAAAAATGTTTGGATTCATTTTCTCGCTTCTTATATGTATTTTAATTCATTGTCGAAACCTTAGAATTGTTGGATAATTATAGCGATTTAATATGATGTCATACATCATTGTTCTAGAAAAAGTTCATGATGTATTACTTGGCCACTGTAATATTGCTCTTGATAAAGATATAGCAAATTTTGAGAAATTTTTAAAGTTTTTTTTTTTTTTTTTTTAATAATTATTATTATTATTTTACATTTATAAACTTTTTTAATATATTTTGTTTTGTGCAATGCTTTATTTCTATATGTAATAATTTATTGATATCTTGTTCATTCAAGTTTTCCTTCCTTGTTTTTGATCATTAGAATGTTGAATTATTATTATTATTTTCTTATCACTTTCGCACTTTTTTATGAATTGATTACTTCTTACTACTTACACCTCCCCCCTTTTCTCTCTCGCTCTCTCTCCCTATATACATATTCCATTATTTTCATAACATTACTGTAGATGGCAGCACTATTCATGTTACAGTAATTATGAATAATAATCTGAATCCTTATTTAAGCTAGGATTCTACCTGAATAGCTCTGTGAATTCTTTATTTTACTCCATGTTAACTGCTATTTTGAACTGACTAACTGTGCTTTTAACTGATATCTGCTTGTTAAATTTTTACATGTGTCTCATTTATTATAACTTTGAGTTGCATATTTTTCAATAATAATTTTTTAAGTATTGAATTATTATTTGTACTGGGGAGTTTATTTTGATCTATGATTTTAAATGGTTTTGGATTATCATTTTTAGTGAATTGTTTTATTTTGATCTTCGTTTTTTTCTGGTTTTACTATGGGTGTTTCGGGCCTGTGAACTAAGAAATTCTTAGCTTTTTCTTTCTTTGTGACAGAAAATCATCCATTTTTTAGCATATTTGCATTCTACCAGGCCCTTGAAAACGTTAGAATGCAAATAATGCTTTTTTCTCATTCCAATTTCCAATAATTCATTTCGATTTTACTTTATTTCTTTTTTGGTTTGATTTGGGTAGTCTTCGCTTATAATCCAAATAATTGTTTTAATGCTGAAATTAAATCATCTTTAAATTTCAAAATTTTGCACTGATAATATTGTATTACTATATATATAATAAACAATACAACTTATATGCCAAAAAATATATAAAACCAAACAAATTCATTGAGATAAATTGAAAAATTTATTCAGGTTTAAAAAATATTATTTAAAAGGAAAGATAATCAATATATATAAGATAAAATTATATATGAGTTTATAAATTCAATTTAAAATCAGATAACTATGACTTATAATAATGTTTTAAAGGCTTTTATTATTAAGAAGATTCTAACAGATGGATAAGCGGTGATGTAAATTTATGAAGATAAGAAATACAATGATTTGTTAGACAAAGCAGAAAAATAGATAAAAAATTTTTAGGTAGAAAAAAATTACTAGTTTATTTAACAATAAAAGATGCCATGGTGAATTTCAAGAAATATTAGATAAGTGAATTTTGATTTTAGGGTACAAAATGGATTTTAAATACAGATTTTTAATTACTTATTTATCATTTCTGTTATAATTTCCAAATTGTCGTTATATTATTCTTATTGGTGCGCATATAGACCAATTGATCGCCCTTTTGATTAGCTTGAACTTTGTTTTGTACTTTTAGGGAATTATTTTTGTACTAATAATAAATATTTCGAATTAATACATTGGATTTGTCTTATTTAATAAAAACGTGAACGCTAAAAAAAAAAAAAAAAAAAATAATTTTAGCGATTACGGGCCAATAACTAGAAAGATCTAGCTGCAACACTAATCAGTTTTTCTATTTATCCTAACTTTACTGAATAAAATTTTATATATTGCCCATGGCAAAATGCAGTCATATAATTATCAAAAAACATCTCAGAACAGAGTTAAATTATATTATAATTTATTTCGGGATGCAATGCGTAATACTTGTCAGAGACTATATCATTTGTATTGTAATAGTGATAAAAAATAATTTCGAGTAGATAATTTTTTTTTTCTTTTAGTAAGGCACTTTTTTTTATGCACACTATTGCCACTTTGTAAATTGCGTCATTGTAAATTATATATTGCGTTTATTAGAAATAATTGAGAGAACTTATTGCATTAACAGTTTTCCTCGTTTTCCCTAGTCTTGGATTCTTCCTAGATTTTCTTATCGATTAATAAAAGGGAAAACAAATGCTGACGATTCCATTTTAAGTGCGGGGTTTCTGAGATATATACGTCGATGTTTGATAAATATCTGAAAAAATAAATAAAATAAAAAATAGAATAAAGGAGTGTTCTTGGAGTGTTCATTATATATATATATATATATATATATAATGAACACTCCATCATGCTATATTTCTGTCAAAATCTACTGTAGAAACACTAAAACAGAGTGGCAACAATCAGGGAAAATAGGGAAATCATTGAAAAATCAGGTTACTTTATCAATCTGGAAAAATCAGGGAATTTTGTAAAAACACTAAAAAATCATGGAAATTTTCATTTTTGTCCTGCAAAAACATAATTGAAAGATCACCAAACAGGTATTATCTTAGCCATGATTGCACAAGATTGATTGCTTTCTAATCGATTCTCAGGAAGTTAACATAATTTTTTTTTAATTAAAATATTTTTTGGGCAACAACTGTTCTGGTGTTAAGATGCTGTGCAGTTTCAATGATTCATATTTCTTTCAAGTTTTGAATTTTTCATCTTATTTTCCTTTTTGGGCATGTTAACAAAGTGAACAAAGAAGAAAATAAAAATATTGTGATATTTTTGCCCAATGAGTACATTTTTTTGAATTAGTAATATATATAAAATTATGGAATACATATAGTAGGTAACGGAAATCATGGAAATCTGTCAAAATTAATTAGGGAAAAATTAGGGAATTTTTTCTGAATTTTTGTAGTCACCCTGTAAAATGATGCCAGTATGTTTAGAATATTTTTCACTTTTTAAAAAATTGTTTTAATATTCTCTTAGTGAAATGGTTTATCTTCCCATTCAATTTAAATTTAGTTTTTTAAATAAAAATTCCTAAATTTGACTCCGTTGGATATTGATTACTTAGAATACCTGAATACAAACTTTTCCTGAGTCGATGCTTATATCGATACAGTAAAAAACACAGATTAAATGGTTTTCATTGATAAAGAATAAGATGCACAAATATACAACAATAGTTTTGAATCGAAATAACTGGGGAATCTTTTCATCAAGTGAAAAAAAAAAAAATAATAACAGGAGTGCAATATGACAGCAGTGTTTTTCCGTTATTGTGCTCTTTTTATGTATATATATATATATAAATATGTATATAAGATAACTTGAAAACATTTGCAAAGAAATGACACAAAATAATCTCTTCTACTCAAGATTTCGATGAAATTTAAAAAGTTTTAATAATTTTTTATTAAGCGCATTTCAGAAGAATTCAAAATTTGTTTTTCCTAAATTGACTAATCATTATAAAGTTAAAAAAAAAAAAAAAAAAAAATCATGCTAATTTTATGATCCCTTCCCCTATCCCGTAAATAAATTTTGAAAATTGCTTGGAAAATATATATATATTATAAGTATATGTGTGTAATAATAATTATTATTAAGTGAATAGAATTTTAGATGGTCATATTTTAGTTTTCAAGTCAACAATTTTGTATCTGATATTTTATGCTGTAAAAAAAAAAAAAAAGTGTAAAATGTGTATGAAATTTATTTTAAAATGTTTAAGTAGCATGTTCACGAAAAATAAGTAAATAAATAATAATAAACAAAGAAAATAAAACAATTATTTTTATTTTTAAGTTTCAAATAATCTAAAACATGGTAACTGGACTTAATTTTATCCTCAGATAAGTATTTTCTTGAAAATTAAAATTTTGAACTACTGAAAATTTTGAGCTTGATATAAATATTAAGGTGAAGACTTCCCCGCAGTCTAATTTATCCCTAAACCCATTTAACCCTTTATATCTCAAATCACCTTATTTTTGGAAAAATAATTTGAAACTTTTTTATTATATTTCTTTATGCATGAGAAACATCTCATATTAAATTTAAAGAACTGCTACAGTTTTTTATTATTATTTTTTTAATTTAATATTTTTTAAGTTTAATATTTTTTAAATATAAATTTATCTTAAAAGTCCCGACAGGACTTAAAAATCCCGATTTTTTTATGGGACTTTGAAGTCCCGGTGGGATACAAAGGGTTAAAAGCTGACATTATTTCCATTCTTTTGATACCAGAGTACCCTTTATAGATGTTTAAATAAATTTAAGCATGTTGACACTGAATAAAAAGTTGAAAGCAAAAATTAATATTAAATGTTTACTCTCCCTTTCGACCCCTTTCGATTAATTTCCAAAAGTAAAAGCAGTTGTTATTGTAATAATAGAAATAGTTATTGACAACAGTTATTCTTGTAATAATAAAAGTAGTTATTTTAGAAATAGTAATAATAGTTGAAATAATATTGGCATTTTACTGCTGAATGAATATAAATTATTTTCATTACTTTCGATCCAATTTAAAATGATAATAATGTTGTAGGAATATGTAACTAAAGTTTATACAGAAAGAATTATAAACCTGGTATTAAAATTTTTGAAGAAGACTCACTTTTTCCATTTATTATAACAGAAATTGAAGTACTGATGAAATTAGAGTTAAAATTTAATTTAATCCAAAGTCTGATTACTATAACGCTGTCGGTTCATGACAGAAGAAAATGTGTACTCCCCACACGCTAACTGTGGTTATTATAACAAGAACTGTTTTTATAAAATATCAAATATGGTGAATAAGCATTGTTAGTAATTTCACATGTTAGGGACTAGACATCGAGATTTCTTACCCAATTTGAAATGCTAAACATTAATTTACCGTAATGAATTTTCGTGTGCCAATACTGCTTATAAATAATGTAAAACTTTTAACTTCAGAAAAATAACTTACACTTAATAAGGTAAAAAAGTATCGTGACAGAGATGATTTCAGTGACTCATCGTTATCATTAAATTGCTCTAAACTGAGATATGTTTCAAGTCCAGAAATGTTAACGTATACAGACAGGACTTTCATTTGATATGCGATTTAAAAATGGTCTAAAATTTAAATAAATAAATATCTGTAAAGTTATTTAATAGCGTGACAGACATGACAATTGAAAA
The DNA here is from genome assembly GCA_963930645.1 of Salticus scenicus. Lineage (NCBI taxonomy): Eukaryota > Metazoa > Arthropoda > Arachnida > Araneae > Salticidae > Salticus > Salticus scenicus. Next base: position 89,054,729 of record OZ005650.1, on the reverse strand, counting down.
AATTTAGATTTATCTTTTGATTATTTATTTTAAATTTAAACATAATATAAAAAATAATTAATTAATTATTAATATAAAAAAAATGTATAGATAATGTGTTATATTATTTGATATATTTTATATGTTTTCTGTCAAGAAAAATTAGAAATCGTCTTTTCGCGAAATTAACCTGTATTGTTTTCAATAGAATATGTTGTACCACAAATTTCATAAAAAAAAAAAAAAAAAAAAAACACTTTAAAACACGCATAAAAAAAATAAATTTCATTAAAATCATTAAAAAATTATACAAAATATTTTTCATTTTGTCAAAGCTTTTCGCCCTGCCTACCAGGGCATCATCAGGACAAACTCAAGTCATTTTTAGTTACAGTCGGTAACAAAAGTGTCCGAACACTAGCGAAAATTCCTATGTAAAAAAAAGTACACTTCATACGGTTTTGTTAAATAAATCCTTGTCTAATCCTGTTCTTAGTCAGTGTAAAAACAGGATTCGATAAGGATTTATTTAACAAAACCGTATGCAGTGTACTTTTTTTACATAGGAATTTTTGCTAGTGTTCGGACACTTTTGTTACCGACTGTGCAAGTGCAGTAACAGTTGAATTATATATATTATTAAACATTACAGTTACATATAAACAATCTCCAGTTAAGAGTTGAATTAAAAACACGTGTCATATTGTAATAAATTAATTAAAAACACTTTAAAAACACTTTAAAAATACATTTATTAAAATATAAAAAACTTCCAAAGCTTTTCGCCTACATATAAGAAGGCATCATCAGGGAATTTGGTTTTACACATATTTCAGAGCAGTTATATGTACTTTTGAATCACATGGTTAACAGTTAAGTCCTTACATAAAATATATTCAACTGGAAGTCAGAGGCTGGAGCTATTTCAGGAAGAGGAGGTGCTACACTTGGACGCTGGAGCTCTTTCAAGGAAGAGGAGGTGCTACACTTGGAGGTTGGAACTATTGAGGAAGAGAAGGTGCTACACTTGTAGGTTGGAACTATTGCAGGAAGAGAATGTGCTACACTTGCAGGTTGGAACTATTGCAGGAAGAGAAGGTGTTACACTTGGAGGTTGGAACTATTGCAGGGTGACGAAGTGTTACCTTTGGAGGTTGGAACTATTGCAGGGTGACGAAGTGCTACCTTTGGAGGTTGGAACTATTGCAGGGTGACGAAGCGCTACACTTGGAGGTTGGAACTATTGCAGGGTGACGAGGTGCTACACTTGGAGGTTGGAACTATTGCAGGGTGACGAAGTGCTACACTTGGAGGTTGGGGAGACTGTAGAAACATCAGAGTGCAAATGCAGGAAATGAAAATTTATTAAATGTGTTTTGAAGAGTCGCCTAAGGCAAGGCTATTGAAGAGTAAAACTATCCTGAACTGGAAAAAACAAGCAATTAGTTATTTTATAATATGGTGCCAAATTATTGGCAAAATTGCAGCATCTTTTGAATTTATTGAATTTTTATGTTTAATTATATTTATAGCTTCACAAAGATACAGTTCTTGGATCGTAGGAGGGGCGGAAATAATTTTGGCGTTATCCCACATAGGAGTAGCGTTAGGGTTATCATAAATAAAATCAACTAGAGTAGAACTTCTTCCTTCCTTTATATTACGCTTATGTTCTTGAATTCGTTGTGTTAAAGTTCGCTTAGTTTGTCCAATGTAACAGAAAAGTTCTTTGTTATTTTCAATGGTTATTTTATATACTCCTTCAGTAGGTCCAATAAACAAACTCCAATTAAGAGTTGAATTAAAAACACGTGTCATATTGTAATAAATTAATTAAAAACACTTTAAAAATACGTTAAAAATACATGTATTAAAATATAAAAAACTTCCAAAGTTTTTCGCCTACATATAAGAAGGCATCATCAGGAAATTTGGTTTTACACATATTTCAGAGCAGTTATATGTACTTTTGAATCACATGGTTAACAGTTAAGTCCTTACATAAAATATATTCAACTGGAAGTCAGAGGCTGGAGTTATTTCAGGAAGAGGAGGTGCTACACTTGGACGCTGCGAGGGACGCTTTGGACCTACTGGAGGACACGGACCGAATGACAACATCCCAGACATCGAATGGTAAAGAACACAACTTTAGAGTGAATAATAACATTATGCATATACATAATCACCAGTAACATACAGTGCAAAAATATGCAGATTACTTAATTTCTCCTATAAATTTGTGCATTATTATGCACTCAAAAGCTGTGTGCTCCTATATGAATCGTTATGTCTATTTTCAAACTATTGTTCATATTCTTTGTTGTTGAATTTAAAAATTTGAACTTTTTTCATAAATGTCTTTGAATTAAAGTCTTAGAAGAAAGATTTTTTAAAACTTGAATTAAGCAAGGATTACATAAACACAAGAATTTTAGTAATTTCAGAAGTTTTTGAATGATGCATTTCTTCCTTTCGATATTTTAAAATTATTTTCCATTGAATATTAGAAATAAAATCACTGTAATATAAAAATATGGAAATTGTTGTAAGTAAATAATATCATTAAAACCCGAATAAATTACTACGTCAGAAACTCCTTTTTGCACTGAAGACGGCATGCTTAAGGCTGCCGAAACAGCTGTATGCATTTCCAATATTTTTTCTTTGGCGTTTCTGACGTAGTAATTTATTCGGGTTTTAATATTCCAACGCCAAGTCTCCCGTTATTATAAATAATATCATACCATATAGTTTCTCACTTATTTTAAATATAACTTCTTCTTCTTCTTCTTCTTTTTTTTTTTTTTTTTTTCCCATCTAATTTCAGACAATCTTGAGTGTCACATCGTATTCTTCTGATTGAATAAAATATTGCGACTTTGTTTTTGAATTTCTATTATTCCCTCTTAAAAAAGACTTTCACTTTGAAACGCCCTTTATATACATAAGTGTACAAAATAATAGCAATGACTTTTTCTCTCCTTTTCTTCTTTTGCGCGTAATTTTTAAAGAAATGAACACAGAAACATAAGATTTTGATTTTATGTTCATTATGATACCATTCATAAAGTTTTATATGACTTTAGTATAAGTAATAAATTTAAATTAATAATTATTCAATTTTTCTCAAAAGTAAGCTTTGAAAAAATGAAAAATCTTAACAATTTTAGAAAAAAAAAAACTTAATGAAAAATGGTCGTCAATATGCATTACAGATGAATAACTTTTTAAAAAATATACTTGGAAACATGAAAATTGGATAAGAAGTTCATTATAAAATTAGTTATCGACATTTTTATTGTTCTGATGTTGCTCATAGTTTACAAACTAGTAATTATGTTTTTGTAAAAATGTCCGTTATAAAAGTAAAAGAAAAGTGAATCCAGAAAGAAAACTCGGAATTAAGTTTAACACTTGAAGGCATGTGCGTCTTCGTCTATCTGTAATGCATTCTTAAAACTATTTTTCATTAAGTTTTCTTTTCTAAAATTGTTGAAATCTTTCATTTTTCCTAAAGATTACTTTTGAGAAAAATTAAATAATTAGTTTAAAATTTTCACTTATTCTAAAATTATATAAAATTCGATTAATGATATAATAATGAACATGCTATCCAAATTTTATATTCTTATGTTTATATTTTTTAAAAGTTATCCGCAAAGAGAAGAAAGTGAGAAAGCAGGTTGTTTCTTTAATTTTAAATGCCAGTATTATTTGTACGTAGCTGTGTTTTCTAATTAGACTTTTGTGTTTAGTTTTCGATTTTCATTGAATTTCATCGTAGTTCTTGATCTTTTTACGTCCTGGAAATGTAAAGATTATAAAATTTGTATACTATTTTATAAAATTTAGATGATCTTTGAGAGCTCATGACACTTATTTTCCCTCTATATAGTAAAGTCTTTGAATAAGCTGCTAGTTACTAGTTATCTGTTATTGATATTTAAACAATTAGGATTACGTGTAAATTTAGAATTAATGCAAATTATAAATAAATACATAAATTGAAATTTATTGGGAAAGGAATTGTATTGAATTTGGCGAGTTTTGTACAAACAAACAATTATTTTTTAAATCATTCATTTATTTATTTCTTCAAATCGAAAATGTGCTCTTGTTATGATTTTATTTTATTTTTTAACGCAGATAATTTTTCAAAAAAATTCGGGAATTGCTCCCGTAGGAATTTTATTTTAGAGGTAAAATGATAAAGATGTAATTTTTATCCTAGAAATTTCGGCTAGCAAATATTATAATTTGCAAATATTATTATTTTGGTTATTTTTAGTAACAATTTCTCAATCATACCAATACAGAAATCACTGACCGATTTTTATTTCTGAAAATTACTCCCTACAATGGAAATTTGAGACATTCAAACTATTAGCAATTACCCTGATTATATGCCTTGCTATTTGATCAGCATCAATAGGACTTTGTTGTTAGTACTTCAGATTTTTAATTTTGAATGTCGCAATGCGGAAAAAAAAAATCTCCAAGGTATTCAAATAATATAAATTTTTCAATAAAATTCCGATTTAATGTATTTTTTTAATCATATATTTGATAATATATGATTTTTTTAAAATAAAAATTATGTTTCAATATCCATAAAAAAATATCCTACAAAAGAAAGTATGACCTTGATGAAGAATTTTAATATTTTATAATTTTGTTTTATTCACTTTTTTAAATACCTTTTTAACCATCTTACTAGGATATGTATCTATATATAATGTATCTTATATATTTCATATAAAATATACATTATATAAATATATGTTTAGAAAATAATCGTAAATTTTATATGTTTCTTTAGATGGAAAAAAAAAAAAAAAAAATCTCGAAATATTTAAATGATATTATCGTACATTAAAATGGTTTAAAAATACAAGTGATTGGACAAAGCCAAAACATATTATTAGTTAAATTTTACATTGATAATTTTGAACAATGATACATGTATATATTACGTTTTGGTTGTATCATACATTTAAAACATCTATTTCAACTAAATTTTTCTATTTTATAAAGAAAATATTATTTTTTTTTTAACGTTATCAAATACTAATTAATTTTAAAGATTTATCGTATGTGAATATCAACAACGCCCTAAAAAGCGGAATTTCCTGTAGTCAGGCAATCAACTTTTTTTCAGCTTTTCTTTCCTTCCTTCTTTCTTTCTTTTTGTTATGTGATTGAATATTACGTAAATACTTAATCACGGACTTCATGTAATATGGTTAATGTTTTATTCATCCATGAATAAAAAAGGAAGTTTTTTTTTTCCAACTTGCATAACGTAAAGCTCTTGTAAAATCATTGAATTAGTAAGATTTAAATTATCTGGTAAAATAACTGGTATTAGCTGATTCTAAAAATCTTCAAAAATTCTTTTGAATTCTAATTATTAACTGTAAAAAAAAAGTTTCACCAAAGTATAAACTAGATTGCTTGACAATCGTGTAAAAACATTAATGTGATTTATTATTAATTTTATCAATGCTAATTAATATTAATTAATATTAATCTAAAAAATGAAACTTTTTAAATGCCTTTTTTTACTTTCTTCTATATGTATATATAGAGAAAGTATTGGATTTGGGAAAATTTTCGAACTCCAGTTTTCGATGTATTTACACGTTTTGGGATCTCCTGAACACGATTTGACTGTTTTTAGAAAATGTCTGTCTGTCTCTGTGTGTGTATCACAAATTTTGTGGACGCTGTATCTCACGCACCAATGAACGAAATTTAACCAAACTTGGTATTTAGTTGGACCCTGACATAAACTGGTGCTGATTAGATTTGGGGATCATTCGATCAACAGGTGGCGCTGTGATCGCATTTTTTTTTTCTAAATTTTTAACATGGTAGTATAGGACAAAATTTCGTATAAATGTACATAATGAGAGTTATTTTAATCATGTGATTGTAAAATTAATATGAATTATTGATAATAGTAGTAGTTAACTAGGAAAAAAATTTTGTGCATGTGGGGGGCATCGCTTCCCCATCTGGGGGGGGAGTACATTTTCAATATGGGTATCTTTTGAAAGATCTCGTCAATACCTTTAAAACGAATGGTTGAACTATAGATAGGTGATAATTTAAAACGAAGTTTGTTTACTTTTAACGAAAAAAAAAAAAACTTAGAAAAAAAAATCGCATTTCTTCTGATAATTGCAACAAAATGATTTTCTTTCGGCGTTTAGTGATATAATTCTGTCAGATAAAAATCGTCGGCATTTATAATGAAAAATAATGTGATAATTTAATAAACAATTTGTATTGAATAAATTTTGTGTAAAATTATATAGAAGAAAGTCATGTGGTGGCCACATCATGCTAGTTTTTTTTTTTTTTTTTTACTTTCTCTTATCCATATAATTATTTATAGAAAAAGTATATTTTATTGATCAAATTTTCGAAATTTAATTTTTAATATAGCTAGATGTTTGGAGGTCCGCGGACAAATGTTTCGTGTACAAGGATGCAGTACTATGAATTTATAATATTTATACTCACAAAACCATATTTTGCATAGAATATTGTTTGAAAATAGAAATTGCTAGAAGTGCATTTCAAATAATTTTATATGTTTTGTATAGCGTGTTAAATTCAAATACACCATGCGGTGTGTATATAATTTCTAGACCTATATACAGGGCTACCCAAAATTAAGCGGATATGTTTATTTATAGTGACTGTAATTGATGGAAGTGTTTTACTGAATTTTACCAAGTCCAGGCAAGCTGCTTAACAATGATAGTTATTTTCCCACACCCATATGCTAGACAAAGTATTGTTTCAAGTCCAATTTTAAACGTGGACTTTTTGTTATAAATACGCATTTTTTTAAACCCTCTAAATACGAAAATCAAGTTTTTAGTATCTGATCTAGCGTGTCTGCCTGTTATTAGTATAACTTAAAAACTTTGTAGGAAATTCAGATTTGTCTTTTTGAAGATCATATACATGTAGATTGGAACTATATATACTATAGTTTTCCTTTGGATTTAACAAAAATTCCCACAAATTTTATTCTCTTAATGAATATTTTGCACTGTTGAATAGTTAACTATTGATTTTGATGAAAATAAATTAACGTTCACTGTTTCAGAAATTTTCGTGTTATATACTTTCATTATTACTTGTTAATATATGTTATGTTTTTATTTCGCATTCTTTTTGTCAGATGTCGCGTCTCGCATTTTCTCGGGCTTTATAAAGGATTTTTTAACCGACCCTTTAATGAAGGCCAAAAAAATGTGGGAAAAGCCCAAACTTTGAAACTAAATATATCGGTCAATTTTAGGCGTATAAAATTAAACTTTTTTTTTTTTTTTTTTTTTAGTGAGGGTGAGTATTAACTTTTATTGATATGATTGTAGGAATCTAGGAAATATATAAAAAGTTAATTTTTGTAGTTTTCTTAAAAAAAAAAAAAAAAAAAATGATTTTTTAAATTTAGACATACTATATCATAAATATGTATAGCGCATGCGTCATTCATTAGAGCGGGTTGGATTTTTGTTATTCATCCTTCCAAGAATATATGCGAGTGATAGCTATCACAACCTGAGATGATAATTCTAATATTTTCAAAGTCCACAGTAGGATCTGTTTTAGCGGGACAGTTGACCAATTTTGATCGAATATCACCATTTTTAGAAGCCCGTTTGTGTTCTTTGATGCGAATTGCGAATGTCTGCTGAATGTCCTGTCTCTCCAAACTCCAACATAGGTAGCTTTTCAATTTCTACAGGGAATACAATATACAATACTGGTGCATTTAAGGGAGTGGGGGGGGGGGGAGGCGGGATATAGATTTAAAATTAGAAAAAAGGTTATGAATTTGAAGTTTAAATGCAAAAGGAATGCTATAGCAGGTTTAGGAATTTTAGCAATGCTCTTTCTGAAACACCTTTATACAGGGATGAAAGAGTTCTGCTTTTTCTGCAACCAGTATTTTTATACAGAAATATTTATCATATTTTTACAATTATTTCTGTGATTTTAGAAGTTTTTGTGGTAAAATACTGGTGGCAAAAAAGCGTAACTCTTTCATCCTTGTTTATAGTAAAGTATATGAACAAAAGTTTTGGAATTAAGGACAGAAAGAGGGGAAGGAGAGTATTTGGGTATAAGAAGTTTACCATAGCTTCTTTTTAGCCAGCGGAGAAAGTAATTATATCTTTTTAAGATCAGAAAAAATATTTATTTAATTCGATTTGCAAAAGATTGTTATTACTGCAATAATATTTAGCACGATGAGTTAAGAGTGCAAACAACAGCAATTTTGTGAGATAAAGGATTAACAGAATTAAAATTTAAATGAGGAGTAAACATTCAAACCATTCTGGGGTGAGTCCCAGACCGTCGCCGCCCATTGCGCAGCACTAGTGCGACGTAAAAATCCCAACCAACCAACCATCAAACCATGTTTCCCCTTCGGATACAATTTTTCAGAAAACACAAAAAACTAACAAACTAAAGACATAACTAAACTTAAACCCTGATTATCGTTTGTTTAGATGTATTACTAGTTACTAAGGAGGATATGTAAACATTCTATTTTATGTTAAATTCAAAGAAAAATCACTAACTCACTTTTTTTTTTTTTTGGAAAAAACACGGTTTGAATGATTTCTCCTCGAATACTGACCTGAAAAAGTAGGTTTTCTATCGACAAAAGTTTAAAATTATGAGCATTTGTACGTTCTATTAAAATATCTAGAAAAGTTAATCTGTTATCTTTCTCAACTTCAAGGGTGATGGAAACTCAGTGGGCATCGGACAAAATATCGTTAATATATGCCGATGTCTTTTTTTTTTAGTGATGGCAAATACTTCACCCATATACCTTCTCCAAAAATGGAATAATTTATTATTTATTCTGCTTATAAAAATGGTGACATTTGATCAAAATTGGTCAACTATACAGCTGAAACGGATCATACTGCGAACTCTGAAAATATTATATTTATCATCTCACTCTGCGATAACAGTGCTGCCAACTCTCCCGTTTTTCACGGGAGACTCCCGTTTTTTAATCCTATTTCCCGTTTTTACGTTTTAATGTGTATTTCTCCCGTTTTTCCAATATTTTCGAAAAATCGAACTGAAAACGCTAATTTTTGAATATTTGTAGGTGCCATCTTTTCAGATTTACGAAAGCCTTCCAATTCACAATCTTTCTCCATCCACAACATAAATGTCGATATTCATTTAAAACTTACTTTATGAGATTTTAGAATCTCTAAAAAAACAGAATCCTTCAATATTTCTTGCTCATGTAATTATTTTTAACTCCCCCTCCCCCCCCCCTGTCTATTCGTATCTCCAACTAGCGATCGCTGATCAAATGCTCTATGGAACTTTTTTGTTTCCCATTCTTAAATGTCTATATTCATTTTAAACTTCTTTATTAGATTCTAGAGCCTATAAAGAAATAGAAATGTTTAACAGTTCACACTCGTGTAATTATCGTTTGACATCCCCCCGCCCCCTTAATTTTCCCTTTCTCCAATCAATGATCAAACGTCTTTTGATACTCAAGCTTTCTCATTCTACAACAAAAGAATCAAACATTTCCCCCAGGTTTTAAAGAATGTAGGGTACTGCTAGTTAAAAAAAAAGCACTTTTTAGGTTCTTGAGGGCTGATTTGAATTTTTAAGGACACATTTGACATTTAAAATCCAAACACTTAATTCAAAAATTTAGTTATAAATATGCATACAAAAAGAAAAAAGTCTATGTTTTTTAACTTCTCTTTACTTTTACTTGTTGTTAATGTGCTGATTCGCCATACAATAGTTTTATTTATATTTACAGCATTTATCTTCAGTTTGTAGGTTATTTTCTACAAAGGCAGTAATGGGGGAAAAAATAGATTGGGGCAAGGTGTTTTTTTTTTTTTTTTCTTTCTTTTCCAAACAAAGAGCAGGCGAGGTGCAGCACCCTCCTTAAATTATCTGGGGAAAACTCTGGATCAATGTTCATAAAAACTTGTTTTATTAGATTTTAGAACCAACTGAAGCGATATAGGGGTTCAAAATTCTTTACATATGTAGTTATTTTTAGACTTTGTTAATGAACTTGTTAACTATTTGTTTTTCCCCAATAAGTTTAAAATATAAATCACCAAACAAAAGTCATATTAGGTCTTTTTAGTTAAAAAAAAAGTATCATGTATTGAATAAAATAATTTTGTTTTGTTTTTCTCCACGAAATCGTAAATCTCCCTTTTTCTCCCTTGAAATTATGTAAAATCTCCTGTTTTTTTTCCCACCAGGGTTGGCAGCTCTGCGATAACTATCATTTTCGTATGTTCTCTGAAAGATGGCTAACGAAAATTCAATACTCTTCAATGAATGACGCATGCGCTGTATTATCCGAATATGCAATACTATTTTAAACTCCTTCTTTTTGTAGTTGTAAATCGTTTCTTGGAAGTTGTTATACATACTGATGACGTATTTATGTATTTTAACTCCTTTTAACTTGTATTTTACTTAGAGATGGGAATGGTCCGAAAAAAAACCCGGAAATTTTGCGGAAAAAAACCAGTTTTTTTCGGTTTTTTTCCGAAAGGGTTTATTTCCACCCGGAAAAATTGAAAATTTTGAAATTTCTAGAACAAAATAACATGTTTAAAAATTTATAATATTTACATTCCGATGCTTTTTTTCGTGAAATATTTTTTCATGTTCAGTATCTTACATGAAAACACTGACTCTGATAATGTTCATATTTCAAAAATAAAGTTTTAAAAACCATGTAATCAAATGGTAATCCTGAAATATTTAAGTACTGTTACAATGACCTCCCTCCCATCACATTCATTTGAAATTACTTATTCTTTTCAAGTTCCTTTATACTTTCATCTTTTTTTTAAAAAATATATATCCTTAGACTTGTCTAACTATTATTTTAATGTGTGTGGATATATATTATACACACACACACATATATATATATGCATGTAACAGTAAAAAAAAAAAAAAAAACCTAAGCAACTACTTTCTATCAAAAAAATTATTTCACAATTTATAAAAATTACATGTGCAAAAACCTACTTGATTTATGTCATTTATACCTTAGTTAATAAGTTTTATATTATATATATATATATATATATATATATATATATAATAATAATAAATCAATAATAAAATGTTGTTTTAAATTTCTGAAGTTCAATTAACTTAAAACTTTTATTTTATCTTTGTGATTAATTTCATTTTAAGTGAAATTCTGTATTAACAGTCCAGCCTCAGGTCCAGTAAATCGGTAAGCCTGATGTGCAATCAGGTTTAAGTCTAGTTGACTAAATTTTTTCTCTTGCATTGTAAGTTCGGTTCAGGTTGGCTGATTTATTTTTCTTATGGGTCAGATTGACTGAATTTTTTTCCTGGGGGCTGGGTTGTCCGATTTATTTTTATTATGGGTCGGGTTCGGATTAGGTTGACTGATTGTTTTTTCCTGCGGGTTAGGTTTAAGTTTCCAATGAGTTGGGTCAACTTAAGAACATCTTTCAAAAAATTTTATCATAATAAACAGAAATTTGTTTGATATAATTATAAACATACTACATATTCCTATGATTAAATGTGCATGCACACAAATTATTACATACATATTACAGAAAGGCAATAAACAAAGAAAAATTATATATATATATATATATATATATATACTAAACTTAAAGCATATTTTTGTACTCTTAAAGTACATAACACAATGTACTTCAATTCAACACAATGTTAAAAATTATTAATCTATTTTTCAGATTTTTAAATTTATAACTTAGTGTATTAGTTCCATTTAAAAAAATAATAAAAAGAAATGATTTGCTAACTCTGTAACAATGGACATTAATTTTATTTTATAACTTTAAAAAGTTTTGCATGATTTTCAGATGAATCATTAAATTTAATTTAGTTTTCGGATATGAAAAAAATCAGGTTCGGGTCAGTGAAAAAAAAAAAATTTTTTTGTTGGTTTGATTCTAATCTAAATTCATTTTATCAATGCTGCTGGGAGATGAATATTCCATAGGAATGCACACCCTATGCAAAATTAATGGTTGAAAGATGATTTGACTAGTTTTTGGTGTTTTGTACAAGGAAAGGCACTGGCAGTTATGAAACAGAAAGGCTCATTTTTTAATAGTAAAAGCTTTTTGTATGTTTCTGTTAAGAAAAAACAATATGGATTGCATGTATTTTTAAATATTTAACACTTCATATTTTCTAATATATTATAACTATTAAGAAACCCTATTTATATCTGTAAAGATTCAATTTTTCCCATTTTTTCCAATTTTTTCAGATAAAAACCGAAAAAAAACTGGTTTTCTTCCACTGCCTCAAAATTTCCGGAAATTTTACATCTCTAATTTTACTACATACTTTTAAATAAATGTCTCTTATACATTTTTTTTTTCTTTTACATTAAAAAAAAAAAAAAATAATAATAATGTTTTTTAAATGATTAAAGATGCATTTGTAATATTGTTACTAATATCACATTTTATTTTTAATTTTGAAACATTCGATGCAATATGAGGCTGCCGAGTGTAGATTTTATTTATTTATTATGTATATAGTTTTTATTTATTTTATGCTGTGTATAGTTATTTTTATCTATTTACTTGTTCATTTATTAAACTTTTGAGGAAAAATTTTCTTCTATTAAAATAGCTGTTCAATTTTTGTTTCACCTTTTAAAGTTTTAAAGTTTACATATCTACAGTGATATCATTGTTATTTTATTATGTTCCATTTTATGTATAGTTTGTTCTTTAGTCAAACTATTTTTTATATAGCTATATATATATATACGAAGGTTGTAAATTAAATAGTGACAACTTGACCTTGAAACTCGCAGAAGGGCGGGCATGCGCAAATAGGATATGGGAGCGGTGAGGTGGCGCTGTTGTCGATGTGTAGAGTGCAAAAAACAGTCGATCTGCTAAGAAGGGTAGTTGTTGTGTGGCGTTAAAGAGAGGAGTTTCGTTTCCATCGTTCTAAAGCATGTTTTCAAAAGGTGATCAGCGGTCGTGGCTTAAAATCAAAGTTGCCCGTGGCAAAAATGCAACAGAATGCTATCGAGGATTAGTGGAAGCCTGTGGTACAAATGCTTTACCGTATGGGACAGTAGCACGATGGGGTAGCACGAATACTTCGATTTTAAGCCACGACCACTGATCACCTTTTGAAAACATGCTTTAGAGCGATGGAAACGAAACTCCTCACTTTAACGCCACACAACAACTACCCTTCTTCGCAGATCGACTGTTTTTTTGCACTCTACACATCAACAGCAGCGCCACCTCACCGCTCCCATATCCTATTTGCGCATGGCCGCCCTTCTGCGAGTTTCAAGGTTAAGTTGCCATTATTTAATTTACAACCCTCGTATATATTATATAGTTATATAAAATATATTTATATATAGAGAGAGTGCCCCATAAATAGCGCCCAGACTCTGCACAGCCAGATTCCTCGTTGGGAGCACATAAAAAATGCCCAAAGAACTGTACCTTTACGATCCATAATTTACAAGAAAAATACGAAGAACAAAGTATGACGTCACAGTCGGTGCAAGGAAAAAACACTGTGTTGGACACATCAGCAGCAGTATTTGCATATCTTCGATATGCACGGCGGACACTTTGAACATCTGCCTTAATAAATATTTGCAAATACTACTGTTGATGTGTCCAATACGGTGTTTTTTCCTTGCATCGGCTGTGACGTCATACTTTGTTTTTCGTACAGTCGGCAGCAAAATTATTCGAGCGCTAGCAATAATTCCTATATAAAATAAGTAAACTTAATATTGCTTTGTTAAATAAATCATTGTCGAGTCATGTTCTTAGACAGTCTCAGAACATGATTCGACTTGGATTTATTTAACAAAACAGTATTAAGTGTATTTTCTCATATAGGAGTTATTGCTAGCGTTCGAATAATTTTGCTGCATCTCGTAAACTGTGGATCGTGTACAGATATAGTCCTTTGGGAATTTTTTATGTACTCCCAACAAGGAATCTGGCTGTGCAGAGTTTAGGCACTATTTATGGGACACCCTGTATATATTACATGGATAGCTACACCACGTAGCTTTCCAGTCTCAGACAACAGAAAATACTTTTATACTCATGTTTGCTATTTTTGCAATTTCTATAGTAAGAAATGTTTCCAAATGTTCAAAAAAAAAAAAAAAAAAAAAAATTGTTAACAAAATGTAATGTTTGTTTAACGAACTTCCTCTTTAACCCTTTGCCGGTCCTGTTTAATTTCACTCCTGTGATCAGTGTTGACAAATTTAGGGACTTTTCATTCAATATCCACCACTAAATTTTAACTGTAATTGTTACATAATCATTTCGAAGGTTATTCGTCTATTATGTAAGAATAATAGATCAATAACCTTCGTCTATTATTTGTCCATCACTCCTCAAAAGTATTGGTGGAAGTTGAATAAAAGAGTTATTAAATTTGGCAGCTCTATTTAGAGCGTTCAGAGTGTTAGGGCTGGAAAAAGGTTAAAATCAGTTTGTAAAATTCGGTTTGCACTATAATGATATTATTCTCGAGCATTAACATTTTTTGTATATATTTTTTAATATACAGAACAACAGAACAAATCTTCTAATTTTTTCAAATGAAATTATTTGAATCTTGAATTTTTAGAGAGTACAAATGCATATAATCATGAGATTTATTTTTCATATTTGGGGCATATGTCAAACCCCTAACAACACACTTGTCCACAATACATCCTGTAGGTGTCCATAGGAGGTACACAGACGGCCTTTTAATCCATAGGACATCCTGAGGATGGCATTTGGAGAAGACGTGCTCTTGGGGATGAGATGCAAAAATTAAATATTTACATGAATTTTTTACTACATTTATAATATTTGTAGAATATTCATCTACCCTTGACTCATTTTAACTTCTTTTCCTTTCAGGTATCATAGACTGCTTCGTTCGTATCCCTAAAGAACAAGGTTTTCTCAGTTTCTGGCGTGGCAACTTAGCTAATGTTATTCGATATTTCCCTACACAAGCCCTCAACTTTGCTTTTAAAGACAAGTACAAGCAGATTTTCCTCGGCGGAGTAGACAAAAGAACACAATTTTGGCGCTATTTTCTGGGTAACTTGGCATCTGGTGGAGCAGCCGGTGCCACATCCCTCTGCTTCGTGTACCCCTTAGACTTTGCTAGGACCCGACTCGCCGCCGATGTCGGCAAAGGGGCTGAGAAAAGAGAATTTTCCGGCCTTATCAACTGCCTCGGAAAGATCTTCAAGAGCGACGGCCTCCTCGGTCTGTATAGAGGTTTTAGCGTCTCTGTACAAGGCATCATCATCTATAGAGCTGCCTATTTCGGTTTCTATGACACAACCAAAGGTATGCTCACGACCGATCCCAAGAACACTCCACTCGTTGTTTCCTGGATGATCGCTCAGACCGTAACTGTCATTTCTGGTATCATCTCCTATCCATTCGACACCGTCAGGAGGAGAATGATGATGCAGAGCGGTCGTGCCAAGGCTGACATGCTCTACAAGAATACACTGCATTGCTGGGTCACGATTGGTAAAACAGAGGGTCCGAGAGCTTTCTTCAAGGGAGCTCTTTCCAACATCATTCGAGGCACAGGAGGGGCTTTTGTTTTGGTCCTATATGATGAAATTAGAAATTTCCTTGTCTAATGTAATAATAAGTTTATAACATAATTAAAGGATCATAGGAACTTTAATTAATGAAAAAAGGCTTTCAATTTACCAAATAGTAGTTTTTATGTTACGGGAACACAGATACATTTTTGTTGAGCTATATGAGAACTGATTGCGTAATAGTGTTTTGGAAAAAAAAGTGTTTTCAGAAACATCTAATTTTAAGTTCTTTTTTCTGAACTGGCTCTCTAATGACTAGAAATATCCTAAATTGTAACGAATTTATCATGCAACAGTATTTTTCATGTCTTATTTAACTACACATTTATAAAGAGAAATCAAGTTTTGTATTGATTCAGGAGTTCTGGAAATTCAAGCTTAAATGCTGCGAAATTTGGACTGCCACGGTAGGTTTAGTGTTCTGATACACATCTCAGAAATCTGTTCGAGGAGAAGAGAGGGCATCTTGTTTTTTTTAGTCTGTAAAACCCACTTCCTCTCTTTCTTTTGAGAAGAAAGGGAGTCAAAAGTCCTGTCATAGATGTATATTGTTTCATAGATGAGAAAGGAAAACAAAAAACACATTGATTTCTCTTTCAAATCATGTAACTGCCATTTATAAGTTACGTATTTGTAAGAATCACTGTGCAAATAAATATCTTGTGATATGAGTGATGTTTCAACTTCTTTTTCAAATCAAATCAGTTTTATTTATTATATATTCAAGGCGCAATTGAGAAAATATTATTTTCATACAATATTGAGAAAAATATTATTTTCATACAATTTAATGAAAAAACTTAAAAACATAATGGACAAAATTATAAGACACTAACCGTTTTTTCTAAATATAGTGGTCAACATAATTAGCAGACATTAATGGTCTAAAAAGAAAATCCTCTAACATGGTTATTCAATATTTGGTGGAGCCGCCATTGTTTTTTATAACATGAAAGATGCGATTCGGCATCGAATCTATCAATTCTAACAAAATATCCAAGCACATTTTAAAGCATTCTTTAGGTCTTCAACACATATAAACTGCCTCCCATTTCGGTAAACCGCACGAGCTAAGATCCCCCAAAGTTTTCGATGGGATTTAACCCTTAGCGGCGCAAGACAATTCGGATCATTTAAATTATACTGCCACCGGAATTCATGAACTAAATTAAACTAAAAGAAATTTTAAATTTTAGGGTTAAAAAAACCGGCCTTTTCTGATATGTTATAAACGTAAATTTTTGCTAAAAAGTTTCCGGTATGAATTTTTGCAGCTGGATCTTAAATTTTGCGTCCTTGCAGCGAGGACAGCGCGCGTCTGGGGAGCGAGAAGGCCACGGGAGAACATTGATACTTTGCTCTAAAAGCCACTTTTTTGTTTCGTGTGATGCATGAATCGGCGCGTTATAGTGCTGGAAAGTGTAGTTTTTGCCACAAAGAAGTTCACCGTATATGGCTAGTTAATCTCTAAGAAGATTCTTATACTTTTCAGCATTCATTCTTGAATGCACAAAAACAATATCCGTTTTCTCTTGAGCCGAAAAACCAGCCCAAACCATTGCTGAGCCTCCACCCATTTGACGGCTCATTAGTACATGAGGAGACTTCCGTAAATCATGCCAATAATGTTGAAACCTGTCAGGACCATCCAGGTTAAACTTTTTTTCATCAGAAAATAACAGAGTACCATTTGGAGGTCCAGGCCATAGTTTGTTTAGCGAAGTTTAGACGCTCCATTTTGTGCCGGCTTAGAAGCGATGGTTTTTTCTTCATTTTTTTAATATTTCACAAAGGAAGCATTACGCAACACCCTGCGAATGGTTCTCCTTGAACAATTCAGTTTCAAAGCATTTTTAATGCCTGTAGTGGTCATCTTATTCTGTGTAGCGAGCGAAAGCACATGGCGTCTGTCTCTCGAGGACAAGCAAGGAGCACGTCCAGATCTTTTAATCACCGATCCATTAATTCCTCTTTTCAAAACATTTCTAATTGCACATCTAGAGCGTTTAATAACTTTTGAAATATTATTAGTTGAAGCACCAGTTCCATTTAATTTCCAAATTTCGCGAATTTCACTTTCTTTTAATTCTGTACCTCGTGGCATGTTTGTAAATGCATGATGTCGGTTATCGTCTGCTTTAGTTAACTGCTGACGTCATAACAGCGTGCAGAAAATTTGCATATTGCACATTATTATTATTTTTTTTTAAAGCAGGTGTTTTAATTAAAATGTTAGGGTGTCTTATAAGTCCATGGTATTTTTAATTTTTTTTTTATTAAACTCTATAAAAATATCATTTCTGTAAAACAATTATGTGTGATGGCAGAATAAATTTATGTTTTTGACGTATTTGATGAAACATTTTTAAGCTCTGAATCTTTACTTTCACTATTTGTCAAATTAGATAGGTGTCTTATAATTATGTCCACCACTGTATATATTTGTGGGAATAGCACAATTATTTAGGCAGATATAATTAATATACATATATTAACCTTTTTGGTAAGATTTTTGCTTATAATAAGAATGGTTTATCATAAAATTTTATAAAACGTGCAGAAAAACTGACAAAACATCAGGGAAAAATTATTTTGAAACATAAAATTACCACGTTATATTCACTGAGATATGAGTATTATCAGAAAATATTTTTTCACTGCGTGAAAGATAAAATATATTTTATTACATAGTTTGAAAGCCAAGTAAATTGGACAACTTATGTCAAAAGTTTATTAAAATGGAGTAAAAATTAAACAAATTATCCGCTAAAAAATGAGCTAGATTTTAGATAATTTTTTGAAATTTCTTAAAGAGTTTTTTCACATGCCTGGTATTTAATTTGGAGATCCAATTATTTGAACTACATTCCAAAAGTTCTTTTTCGTGGAAAAACCCCTTAAGGGCTTGTAACTGTAACGTATTTTTATTTGTTTACTAAGATTTGTAACTTCATAAGGGGGTTTTTCACAAAAAAAAAAAAAAAAAAAAAAAAAAAAGAAATTTTGCAATGTGGTTGAAAAAATTGGATCTCCAAATTAAATACGTAGCATATGAAAGACACCTTATGAAATTTTAACTCTGAAAAATATCTAAAATCTAGCTCGTTCTTTTGCCGACAATTTGCTTAATTTTAACTCTATTCAAATGAACTTTTGATATAAGTTGCCCAATCTATCTAGAGATTTTTGTTCTGCACACCAAATTTTTGTTGATCCGACAAAAGCATACCTCTGTGTGCTGGGAGACCTCCGTGGACGTGTCAGCAACAACAACTAGTTAAAAATACATTGAAAATGTTCTGCTTCTAGGGACTGTTACATAAAATAAAGAAATAAAAAATAAACATGCCAGACTTTTTGCCTTTTCTGCGACTCTCAAATATGTACTGTAGCTTTAACCCTTTATCTACTACATTATGAAAGAGACAAAAATAAATAAGTAAAATAATGTAATATAAATAAATAAATAAAAACTATGGATGAAATTTTATCTATGACAGAATTGAATTTAGTACGACAGGACTATTTATATTTGTATTTTAACACCCTTTCAAAATGATGATAATAATAATAGAGGGCACCAGTAAAATTCTTAAACACATATTCAAATAATGTATTGATTTTTAATTCCAAATAAATTAATAAAATTCGAATGCATTAATTGTATAGTATCTTTCCTTAATTGCTTAATACTCATTTATTAAATATTTTAATTAGTAAAATAATCTTAATAACAATTTCATATTTATTATTAATAATTAACAGTTTCAATTTCTACAGAACAAAACATAAAAAAAAAAAAAAAAAAACTGTAAACCACGCTGTTAAAAATTTCTGTAAATTTAATGTAAATATTTATCCAGAGTCTCTGTAAATTTACAGTAATTCTTAGTTAAAAGTGAATAATCGAGATTCTCAATCTTCATTCTGTATTTTTACCTAATTTTATTATTTAATTTTTTAATTAAAATTGAAAATGACTGTTTCTATTTTAGAAAAAGCATTCCAAGTCCGAAATATATTCTCAACTATAATTAATTAAATTAATATTAGTTATTAAAATGAATGTATAAAATAAATTTTTTAACGTCTCCGTTTATTTTTCTCTGCATTTTTACGTAAGACTTAAGATAACAGATTACACAGAGTTTTCTGTTGAAATTTTTAACAGTGCAGTTATTCGATATTTAAATTATACTGAAAATTCATCACAGATTAATTAATATTAATCCATTAATTTCTCAAAATCATAATTAATATCAATATACTCATCTTATAAATCGGAAAATAACACACATTCTAAATAAATTTCACAGTTTTAGTCTAAAAATATCTGAAAACAGTAGTCTAAATAATCAGGAAATATTCAGCCCGTTGGCTCTGTGGTCAGAGTGCACAACTACGAACCCGAAGGTTATGAGCTCGATCCTCACCGATAGGATGTGAAAAAAAAATATATATATAAAAGTTTTTACGAATTTCACAAAATATTTTAAGATAGAGTAAAAAATTAAATTGTAAAATTGGATATTGGTAAGCATTTTCAAAGTGAAACCCTAGAAATTGGTAACGACGGAAAATGGCAGATTGAAAGAAATAGTCCTATCATACTAATACACATGCAAGACTTTTTGCCTTTTCTGCGACTCTCAAATATGTACTGTAGCTTTAACCCTTTTTTCTACCACATTATGAAAGAGACAAAAAAAAAAAAAAAAAAAAGATATATGCAATAAAAATTATACATATCACTGCATTCTAATAATGAGGATTAACTAAGGTTGTACTTTCGTGTACTTGGTATATAGAAGTCGAAAAACATATCAGGACCTTAAAAAAGTATTAAAAAGTATTTAATATTTATATTCCTTTTATTTTTTCTAAGATTGTAGGTAGAATCTTGAAATAATATGTTACAATATAATTATAACATACGTGAAGTTCGTGAGAAATGTCAAGCAACAACAACGAGAACACTGTAAAATTCCTTCTTGAATCAAAATGGCTGCACGTAGTGTCTAATGCCATGCAGTGAGATTAAAAAATGAGGTATATAGGTTCTAATCGTATAAATAATATTTTGACATTTCTTCTATGAATTCGATTTTATTGCGCTTTTTAACCTAATGGTACAGTCGGCTGCAAAATTATTCGAGCACTAGCAATAATCCTTGCCAAAAAAAGTACACTTAATACAGCTTTGTTAAATAAATCCTTGTCGAGTCATTGTCTTAATCAGTCTAAGAACGTGATTCGACAAGGATTTACTTAGCAAAAAAGTCTTAAGTGTACTTTTTAAATATAGGAATTATTGGCTAGTGCTCGAATAATTTTGCAGCCGACTGTACTTTAAAGTATCGTCTGCAGATAACAGGTTAAGATGTTATTTCATTGTTATTAGGTGCAGAAGAACAGTCAGTTAGAGTTGTAAATCGAACATTTTCTGGGCCAAACGTTATAAAAAGAACATTTAGAATAACAGTTATTTATTTATTTTAATATTCTTTTATAGAGCGAAAGGATAATTAGGTCATATTAGGGAAAATAAAATCATTTTGACACAATGATAGAGAAATTCATTGTCATGAATTTGATAAATGAAAATGTTATATTATTAATTTTGAATAGATTTTCTTTTGACTGCCATTTTCCATTTTTCAGAACAGAAATTCAAGATTTAGAGAATTTTTAGAGGTTTTAAGGTTAAGTGGTTAATAACATCTCCATTTGAGTGTTTCAGAGTGTAAATCTGTGTTAAAATCTGAATACATACTAAAATCTTTAGTACTAGAGACCTCTGCAATAAAAGTGTTACTATCAGAATCAAAAATACTTTAAGAAAGTAAATGTCTTTAACCATTATGGCGAGAATCAACGATTAGGTTTTTATGCATAGAAATCGACATGAAAGGTTTTTCATCAACAGGAAAATCAGTTTATTCTGGTAACTTGCTTTTCGGCAGGCTGTAAAACAATACACTCAGACACAGTAAAAATGAATCGATTTGTTAGGTTTTCATAAATGTGAAAATTAGAATTCAATGGTAACCTCTCTTCGCCAGGCGGAAAAACATTACACATATTAAATAGAAATCGGTTTGATAAGTTTTCATCAATAGGAAATTAGTTTCTACTGATAATTTTATTTTCGCCTGGCGGAAAAACATTACACATATTAAATAGAAATCGGTTTGATAAGTTTTCATCAATAGGAAATTAGTTTCTACTGATAATTTTATTTTCGCCTGGCGGAAAAACATTACACATATTGAATAGAAATCGGTTTGATAAGTTTTCATCAATAGGAAATTAGTTTCTACTAGGGGTGGGAATCGATTAAGAGTTTTAACTGGGTTAATCGTAGTTCATTAATCGATTAATCGGATTTTTAATCGGTTTTCATTTTTCTTTATATAATTTTATTTCAACGATGAATAAAACTCTCATTATTGTGTATATATATATATATATTATTCCTAAGTTTGATTGTTTTTTGTTTTTTTTTTTTTCAAAAATTTTTGTCTAATCAGCTATATCTGTTTCATAACTGAAATTTAAATAAATTTTCGGAGTAATAATTGGTGATTTTAAGTGTTAATTTTATATAAATATTTTCACTTTTTTTTTTTTTTTTTTAGTAAATTAATTTTTTGATTCATTTTGAAAGAAACATTAAATGAATTTACACATATTTTAGTTTTATATGTGCAGGCCTTGTCCATCTCGCTTGTCACTATTTTTAAATGAATTCTCAAAATTCGATATCATTATCATAAAAATCTCAAATTCTTATATTTTAGTTCTTCCTTGTCACTTCGGACTAGAACACCGAATGTTATTTTCTGTTTCTACTCCAATATTTACTATCAGCAATTGTGAACAGACAGTAAACGATTGAAGATACTGAGAAACTCTGTTGGCATTTCCCCCATCAGAGGAATAGTGGAAATCTCAATCCCCCTCCCCCCCCTTTTTTTTTTATCTTTAGCATTTCCATTTTTTGAAAGCTTCTTGTTTCTGTGAATACTATTACCCTAGCCAACACTTTCTGTAGACGGCTACAGAGAGGTGGTGGTGATGCTCCAGCATGCACATGAAGTGGCATTTTGTTTAATAACTGTCCTTCCCCTTTTCTCTATCAACAAAAGTGCAACAACTTCTTTTGAGAGGTTTCATTATTATTTATTTATTTATTTTTATTTTGCTTTTTCATTATTCGATGGATGTTTCTTAGAATGTTTGTTTGCAAAACATGTGAAAAAAATATTTTGTAGGCAGAACAACATTTTTACTTTAATTCGTAGTTTGAAAATTTTAATCGGATTTCGAAATTTTTAATCGAATTAATCGATCCGATTAACTCGATTAAAAAAATTGATCGGCACTAAGCATTGATCGATTAATCGAACCGATTAATCGATTAATCGGCACAGCCCTAGTTTCTACTGATAATTTTACTTTCGCCTGGCGGAAAAACATTGCACATATTAAATAGTAATCTGTTTGATAAGTTTTCATCAATAGAAAATTAATTTCTACCAGTAAACAGAAATCGATTTGATAGGTTTTCATAAATGGGAAAATTAATTTTCTGTGATAACTCCTTCTTCGCCAGACTGAAAAATGTTATACATTGTAAACAGAAAATCGATTTGATAGGTTTTTCATAATGGGAAAATTAGTTTTCAGTAATAACACTTTTTCAGCAAGCGGAAAAACATATAGTAAATAGAAGTCGATTTGATAGGTTTTCATTAAGGGGAAATTAGTTTTCACTAATAACCCGTTCTTCTCCAGACAGAAAAACATTACAGATAATAAATATTATTCACCAAGGATGGACAGTTTAGAGGTTGGTGTTGGTAGTTGAGTCCGAGCCGAGTGACTACGCGAAGATTTTAAATTTGAGTAAAATGCATTTCGTTGGGCGGCGGAGGTCTTTCTAAAGAGTAGTAGCATGTATTCATGCGAGTTTCGGTAAAAACTATTGAAAACTCCGAACGGTTGAGCAGACAATCGCGATCTAGGCTCGAATCTGACACCTGTTTACCAGCTTTGAGAATAGATATTTATGACCATTGGTGAGGCCCAGTCAGTTTAGGAGAGTTAGAAAACGATCTAGCAGATTGTGTAATCTCTGGGAAAATTAATTTTTATGGTAGCTCTTTCTTAGCCCAGGAAAAAAAGAAAAACGTTGTGAAAAGTAAATGGCTGTGACCATTTGAAAATAAAACTATAGATTTTTGGTACATAGAAATATGATGGTTAGAATGACGAGTTATTGCTCGTTATTCGAACGGGGAAAAGCTTTATTGAAAATAAAATACCATGATCTTTTTTTTTAAATGCTTTCAGATTCTTCTTCCAAGAATCGATAAAAGGGCACATAATAATAGAAAAACTGTAGGTCTCCGACATCAAATTAAAAAATTTCAAGAAGAAAATTCTTGTATTTATCTTGTTCATTTATTTAAAATCGATCAGTGATAATTCAAAAAACTATTATTATAAGAATTATTATTTTGAAACATTTAGCCCGTTAGTAGTCGCTAGTTGGTCGATTCGCCGCCCATCCCTTCAGTGTTGCCAGACTTGAAATCGACGATTATTCGAGTCGATTCGCCTTTTGATGTATATCAAATGCCACTTCTAAAAATTTTTGGTGGATATTGAATAAAAAAAATCTTGCAACTTTGAAGGGATGGGCGGCGAATCGACCAACTAGAGACTACTAACGGGTTAAGAAATCTTAGATTTATTTATTATGATAGTATAATAATAGCAGCGTAAATAACAATTTAGAATTCAGGCTGTATCTATAATAAAACTAAATACTTTACAATTATGCTGGTAACTTCTTAATCAAAACTATAGACTAGTACCTTTCACGGCAAGATTTAGTAGTGAAATTGATGTTTTCGATTTGCCAATATGCATAGCAAAGCATAAATTGCCTGACAACAGTGAAATAAAATAACAATTTTTTTTTAAAAATTGCCAGTATATTAAAAATTGATAGTATATTTAATCCCCAATAAAATAAAGTTGAAATATTTAAGAAGTTAATCATTAAAAAGAAAAGTTAAGTTGTTAACTTTTTAACGCAATTCTGCAATAATGTATGTAAATGCACCGAAATTACATATAGGTATTAGGTGTTACAGTCATTATTAACTATCACTGGGATATGAATTTTTTTACCTGCCGCGTTTAATTAATAGAAATTTCAGTTGAAACCGATTGTATAAGAAAACTAGTAAGCTTGGCTATTATCCAGTAATTTTCTTTCTTTTGTTCCGAGACAGCCATTTTACAATTGAGAGCTTGAAGCGAACGGAAAGCCAGGACTAAAATAACTGATGCTGAGACTTAAAAAAAGCATACCCTCCGCTCGGTAACTGAAGCTGCATTGGAAGTGTTGTACCCGAGATGTTTCCCTGGCTACCAAGCATGGATCGATGACGTCTCCGATTCATGACGTCTGCTTGACGTTGTAAACTACGTAAGTGGGATGAAGCTAGTAAAGCAGCAGTAGGAAGAGGATATGAAAGATTAAGATATTGTTTCTCAATTTGAAATGTTTCCCCATTTCTTTTTCTTTTATATTTAAGTAATGAAAATAGACTAAGCCACGATCCCCCCCCCCCCCTGTCCATTCTATTTTAGAAAAATAATGTCCTACGTCTAAAAATAGTAGTGAAATAAAATCAGTTTATTATATTGTATTAAAAAAAAAAAAAAAAAAAAACCCTATGATCTAGTAGTTTATAATTTGTGATTCAGAATGTTATTTATTTGTCTAAATTTATTTTACTTATATCGTCATCATCATCATCATCAATTTCAGCTTTTACGAATTCAGCAGGATGAAGGCCTCTCCTAGGTGATTCCAATCTGCCCTATTGTCTGTCTTGCCCCCCCCCCCTCCATTATATTCCTGTAAACTTAACAATCTGACCTTCCTCCTCTCTCTATATATATACGTATATACAGTGCGCGAAAAAAGTATAAGGACAACATTTAATTGCATGAAAATAGGCTTTATTTCCATTTCACCTAAATGAAATTTTTATATTTCTTACTTCTGCTTCATAATTTTGTGATAACACTTATACCACATAAAAAACATAATTTAGCTTCAAAATATTGATTTTACAAAATTTAACATTAAAGGAAATACGGAAAAAATTATAAGGACATGTTCTAAAATACTTAAAAAATGTTTCAATAATCAAGAAAACTACCTTTTTTTTCTATCACTTGAATAAGCCGAGAGGTCATGGATCCTGAAAGATCTTTTAAAATGTCCACAGATATTTTTTCCCAAGCGTCTTTGATAGCGACGACAAGATCTTGTGTACATTGATACTGTGTGCCGTTTTTATAAACTTCTCGGGCTAGAAGTCCCCATAAGTTTTCGATTGGATTAAGATCGGGACTTCTCGCCGGCCAATCAAGTAAATTTACAGAATTAGCTTCAAACCAGAGTTTTGCGCTCTTAGAAACGTGTATCGAAGCATTATCCTGCTGAAAAATATAGTCCCCTGAAGTAATTAGTGGCGCTTCAGGTAACAAACTTTCTCCTAACATATCAACATACCTGTCCGAATTCATTTTACGGTTTATGAATACAATTGGAGTGGTTCCATTTCCCGCAAAAGCGCCCCATACCATAACCGAGCCACCACCATATTGACGCCTGGAAAACACTTCCTTGGTCTTTCGCAGATCATACCAAAAATAACGAAAACCATCAGGTCCATCAAGATTGAACTTTTTTTCGTCCGAAAAAATTACATCAGCCCACTTTTGACCAAGAGAAATGTATTTTTTGGCAAAGTCAACTCTTCTTTCTTTATGATAATTTGTAAGAGGGGGGCGTGACACTAATTTCCCATAAGAAACTTGAGGATGTTTACTCAAAACATTTTGAACAGTCCTTGTTGAGCATGGTAAACTCAAATTTTGTCTAACTTCATTTGCGGTTTCTTTTTTCTCGCAAGCTCTCCTTAAAATCAATCTTTTTTGTCGACGAGTGAGAATTTCTGGTCTTCCAGTTCGCTTTTTCATACCATACATCCCAGGATTTCTTAGAAAATTATAAACCACCGTTGTAGATCTCTTTATTCTTTTTGAAATTTTCCATCCACTTAATCCACATTCTCGAAAAGCAACAATTTTTCCTTTTTCAGTGTGAGAAAGTTGAGTTCCTTTGGGCATCGTTAAAAATTTCACACTGAAAGTCGCCGAGTGGGAAATTCTTTTCGCAAATGAATCATTTAACTCGGAATTGTCATTTTATGCTTTCAAATATGCAATTTTTTAAATAATTACTGGAGAAAAAGCAATGTCCTTATACTTTTTTCTGTTTTCATTTAGGTTTAAAAATCAAAATTTAAATTTCAGCAGATTTAAAATTGAAAATTTTAATTACTTTACGCATGAAATATTTTAGTTTTACTTCTTTTTTTTCTGCAAAAATTTGCATACGATTCTGTAAACAAGGCTTCTAGATTTGGCGATTTTTCGCGTGTCCTTATAATTTTTTCGCGCACTGTATATATCTATCATATATATATATATCAATCACAATATATATATATCAACTTAGGGAAATTTTTTACAGCATGTCCCCCCAAAGGAATTAATACGCTATGTAAAGAAATAAGCAGGCAATATAATTAAGTGGTCAAAATAACGTCTGATTTAAGATTATGATGAAGAAATTATTTCACTAATAATTTTTTTAAAGTTACACTTTTCAAATTTTTATGCGATTCTCCTAGTTAAAAATAACCAATTAGGAAAAATTTATGACAAATACAACCGGAAAAAATTACTTTCCTCTTAGGGTCAAAACTGACTGAGTTATGACATACTGAATTAAAAGAAATGTCAGAGCTTATTGGTGCTAAAAAATTGTCCGTCTCTTTTGTCTTAATGTTCGAAAAATCCAAAATTCCACAAAATCCGACGTAACGTAACTTGGTGAATTTTGATAGTAAAAGAAAGGAATTTCTATTGTTTATTTGTCAAAATATGGAGACAGTATTTCTACTTGAATATTTTTTATTTTCTAGGAGACGCGTATAAAAATTTAAAATGTGTACCTTTTTTAAAAATTTGTCCCATAGTTTGTTATTTCTTTAACATAATTTGAAATCCAGTATTATTTTGAACATTTTTTAAAAAAATTTACATTGCTTACGTATTTTGTAACAGGTAAAATATCCTTATTTTAGTGCTTACGTTCCGCGTTTCAAGCTTATTGGGATATCCTGTATACACAAACGAACTTTATCCGAAAAAAAAGGGGGGAGGGGAGGAAGGGAATTTGATGATGTGTGCTTTTATAAAGTGTAAATATTGTTATTAATATTATTAATTTAGACAAGAAGAACAACAATAAAAAGAAATTAGTGAATCTGGACACAGTTCAGAAGATTACCTAACATAAGAAAAGTCAAATATGTACCAAATCAAAGAAATCAAATGGTTAAAAAAGTCAAATATGTACCACTTTTTGTTGATGTCATTTTGTGATCAGTTAGAATGCTAACTGATGCTTATTTTTTTTTTTTTTTTTTGACTAAAAAAAAATATCAGTTGTAGATATAAATTTTTCCAAATAAGATTCTGAAGTCTGTTAAAATTTTGATGTAGATAAAAAAAAAAAAAAAAAGAAAGAGAGATAGACAGAAAATGTGTGATGTGTTATTTTCCTAGATAGCATAAGGAGTTCCTGGAATCGAAAACTTTAGAGATGTTTTTAGGGGTAAAATTACTAACCCTTGACATTAGCAATTCTCCTGGTGTTCTCATTCATAAGATACTTTTCCTTAAAGAATCAAGGCTTCTTTCTGCCAGAAGTTTGATTTTTTTTTTTTTTTTTTTTTTTTTTAAACAACGATGGATCAAAAACCAAACTATAATCGCTGGTCCCCCTCGTTCTGAAAAGTTCCAGGGACCGATTTATAGCAAGACTGACTATGAGAGTCACTATTGTTTATAGAGGGGTATAGCGTTTTAATGATGCTGGATACATATGCAAAATACAATGTGAATAGGTATGTATGTTAATTGGATCTATAAAGTTGAATTATTTAATACATAAGCACACAATTCCTTTAGGAATGTCCGTTATCGGTTTTGTTACATGATTAGTTATTCTTTACAAGATATATTTTGATTATTTCATTTATATTTACATATTTACACCAATACGTCTGCAAAAAACTGCGATACGGAGTGGGAAAATTCCGGACCAGACTAATTATGTAGCTTTTCGCACGATCAACCCCATGGGTAAACTTTGGTCCGGAATTTACCTATGCGTTTCCACTCTACTCTTGTAAACTGAGGGGTGTTTCACAAATAAAAATTAAATCGGTAACGATTGTCATAAGTGATTTAACAATTTATACTGCTTAGTACTGTGTTCATAATTATAGTTTCAAAAATTATTAATCCATATTAGTGAGATTATCCAATTACTGTTGTACATTAAAATTAAAACTAAGTACTTTAGTTTTCCAAAAGAATTGAAATAACATTTTTAAAGAGTAAATCATCAAACAAATATTTAAAATGTACATATATTTTAGTTTAATATTAGTCTGAACATATTTAAAATTTTAAATAGTTAAAAAAAAAAAAAATAATAATAATGGCAAACACTTTCATTAAAAGGTTAAGATAAATTAAATATATAAATAAATAAATAAATAAATATATAGTTCAAAAAAAAAAAAAAAAAGCTTGAATTAAATTAAATATTATTACCTTCTCCTATTCATATGACAGTAGACGAACTTTTCTTTTTGCGTCAAATTTTCGAAATACAGGTTTAGCTATAATTACACGTTTTGAGATTCCATAAATCCAAAAATCAGGTTTTTGACGGGGTTTTTGTGTGTTTTTTAAAATTAAATAATGAAATAAATATACACATTAGTCTGAACATATTTTAAATAGTTAAAAAAAAAAAAAAAAATCAAATGATAGCAAACACTTTCATTAAAAAGGTTAAGATAGATTAAATAAATAAATATATAGTTTAAAAAAAGAAAAAAAAAAAAAAAGGCTTGAATTAAATTACCCATTTATGTGGGTCAGAGAAAGTAATAAATAAATAAATAAAATAATAAGTACAAAACTTTGAAACAACGCCATACAATGCAAGAACTCTCAACAACTGTTTCGGTTGAAAGAAAATAAGACTCTTCGTCAGGCGAACAAAGTAGTCACATTCTGCAAACATAGCGATAACGCACAAACTAAACAAACACCTACTTTGTTCATGCCTGCTTTTTTTCGCCTGACGAAGGGTCGTGTATTCGTTCAATCTGAAACAATTGTTGTCTGGTCTTACATTATATGGTGTTGTTTCAAAGTTTTGTACTCATTCCTTTAAAATTCCAGTTCTGTAGTGTTTTTTATAAATAAAATAAATCACTATTTTTATTCCGTTACCCGACTACCTTAGGTAATGGAAGTACTGTATTCGCTCCAAAAATCTGATATCGAGTTTTCACCGTATTTACATGTTTTAAGGTATACTGAGTCAAAAAAACTAGTTTTTGGCAATTGGTCAGTGTATGTGTGTGTGTGTGTATGTAAGGAACCTTCTAGCTATCATATCTCCGAAACTATTAAAGATAAAACTACGAAACTTCAGAATTGAGACAGATTTAGTGTACAAATGAACTTTCCAAATTTTGGTGAAAATCGGATAACTTGAAGTGGAACATCGGAAACCGTAGGTAAGACCGTAAGCCTGCTTCTCTAAAACGGCTCTAACGATTTTCTTCAAAGTTGCTATATAAACACTCTATTAGATGTCCTCTCGAATTATATAGTTGATTAATTTATGAAAATGGATAGGCGTCCTGTATAAATAGCTCAATTTCAGGTTTCGCGAGTGCGTTTCTTTAAAAACGGCTGTACGATTTTTTTTTTTTTTTTTTTTTTCAAACTCGCCATATTAACTTCCTTTTAAATATCCTTTTGTATGTAATTATTGTTTTCCGGTCAATAATTGTGTATGCCAAGTTTTGGTAAAAGTTGGTATCTCAAAAACGACTCTGACGATTTTCTTGAAAACTATTACATAAATCCATTTTAGATATCCTTTGTCATATATTATTTGGTTATAACAGGAAAATTAAAGGTCATCCCGATTGAGTAGATCAGTTTTAGATCTCGGAAATTGGTGTTTTACAAAATAACTACCATCCCCCCCCCCCCCCCCCCTTATTCTTTAACTCGCTATGTAAACTCTATTTTGTAGTCTTTATACGTGTATCAAGTTTCTCTTACCGGAAAAATTTTAGGGTCTACTTCGTTAGGTCTTTTTGACGCTTTCTAAACACATTATCTCCAAAAATTGCATATAGTACGTGTAACAGTGAGAAATGGAACTCGTGTGGTTGTTTCACACCAATTTTTTTTTTTTTTTTTTTTTTTTTTTTATTGTTTTATAAATAAAAACTAAAAAAAAGAATTATTGAAACCGTTCAAACCACTTAAGGCCCTCCACTGCCTTCGATAGCGAAAAATATATTGCGCCCTATCTCCACCAACCCTATGTCTAATCAGAGTTTCCACAGTTTACGGCAGCATCTTACCAAACAGGCACTTCAACTTGAGTGTTTATTGTACTGTAGGTGGCCCTCTTAGGCTCCAATTTTCCCCGTTTACTGGTAGGATATATTTCACATTCTGCAGTGTATAAGTGCATAAGTTTTAATTTGAGTATATATATAAGTCGACAGGTGGCGCTGCTACATTGAAATTATTCGGTTTATTTTAAGGCTGTATTTCAGCTTCTACTGCCTGAAACTGCACCAGTTTTAACTTAAGTGTACATAGACCGACAGACAATGCTGTTATGTTGTAATTTGCCTTGATTGTGAGAAGGCTATATCTCAGATTCTACAGTGTAAAACTGCACCAGTTTTATACTAGTGTATATCGGCTGACAAATGGTGTTATCTGAATGTTATCTTAAAATTTTCTCATTTATTCGAACTGTGTGTGTTATTTTCCACTGTAAATAAGAGCACAACTTTTAATCTGTGTGTATTCAGATGGATTATTTTTCTGTTATATTACTTATATTTTTTATATCTATTTCTGTTTTAGAGTTGATTTTGGAATTAGAAGCATAAGAATACGGCAATGTTTAAATAAACTATAATTTAAGCATATCTCTCTTAAAAATATTTTGCAGTGTATATTTTAAATTCTTGTTTTATAACTGTATTCTTATTTCATAGTAAAATGTTAATAAATCAATTGAAATTTATGTGTTTTAATTGTTGATCGTATACATATAAGAAATAATATGCCTTTAATGTATCATATATAAATAGCGTTACGCTTATATTTTATTGTATTTACACTTCATTATTACTGCTGCAATTGAGTTCTGTGAAATCTGAGTAACATCTACACATTGATGGGTGAAGGGTCATTCATACGGAAGTTAAAAAGAAAGGAAAATAGATTATATTATAACCAAAACCCTTATTTCATGCATAAGCATGTATTAAACTAACAGTACAATACTGTATCAAACTTATGCTGCAAAACGTTTAAAAAGCGAAGATCCTCTTTTAAACTTGTGACTGATCCCTCGAGTTTTACGAATCAAAAAGAAAGTTCTTCTATCCTTTCTAAAAAGCATAGATAAATTCCGGACCAAATGCTGGTCCGGAATTTACCTACACACCCGCTATAATAGCAAGATTTTGCTGAGGAGTTCCTTGTTATCTCATTTATAAATTTTATAAAAAAAAAAAAAAAAAAAAAAAAAAAAAACGCAAGGAAGTATTAAAAAAAAAAAAAAAAAGTTAATTTACAAAATTCAAAAGAAAATAAACATGGTTTTATTTAGTTTTGATTTCTAAGAATAGATTTCAACTGCGACGTAGACTCGATGACAAATGGAAATTGTTTGGAAAAAAAAATTCATTTTGTTTTACAAAATTCAGCGAATTACAATTTTTTTTTTTTTTTTTTTTTTTTTTTTTTGGTAACTAATTTTATTACTTATACGGTTATATACTATTAACAAATACACAGTTCTAATGTGTAAGGTGAATCATAAATACTCTTTCCTTATTTAATTTTGCCCAGTACAAAAGTGTTGTAATTAAAGTTATTAATCAAGTTTATATTAAGCTTATTCTATTTGAAGTATTTCGTCTGTACATTATATTAACAGCAAAAAAAGGTGTAATGTAAAATAATAGATTAAAATTGGACCACTAGTAAAAGTATTGAAAAAAAAAAAGAAATCAAAATAAAGGTAAAAAACATAGTAACATTTTTCATATTCGTGTTGCGAGCTTGGGGATTTCTTTTATTCAATATCCACCACTAAATTTTAATTGTAACGTTTGTCTAATCACTTCGAAGATTAATCGTCTATTATGTAT
The DNA here is from genome assembly GCA_963930645.1 of Salticus scenicus. NCBI lineage: Eukaryota > Metazoa > Arthropoda > Arachnida > Araneae > Salticidae > Salticus > Salticus scenicus. The sequence goes on along the minus strand of OZ005650.1, from coordinate 89,021,609 downwards.
ATCAAATATCATTTCTCAAAATTATTGGTGGCAATTGAATGAAAAAAAGTCCCCAATCTTCAAAACTAGCATGACTTGATGTCCTAATATCTTTATGTACAACATTGTGACTTTCAATGCATTTTTTAAACAGCTTTGAGTAGTCATTGATCCATCTAGGATAAAGTGTATCTTCTGGTGAACATAAGATATTTGAAGACCATGTAACTTCAATAGCTGCTTTCGCTAAAAAATGACAAGAAAAATTAATGCGTTAAGGTGCCTGCCTACCGTCGGAGAAGATTTTTTTTTTAATAATTGAAAAATTGCCTATTTATGTGCATTATATGATAGAATGTAGTAAAAAACAGTGAATAATCTAAAAAAAAAAAAAAAAAAAAAATGCAAATTAAAAAATATTTTGATATTTAGGCTCAAAATATGCATAAAATTTGCGAAAAAAAGCACTTTTACAACACATCATAAGTCAAACTTAAATAAAGGTATTTCTATTCTGTAAATTTTATTTAGATTATTGAAAGGTCCTTAAGGGAGTGAACTACTCTCAAAACTATAACCATGTTATTTAATATTTTAGAGACGATAACATTTTTACATGCTGAAAAAATCATGAATATACATGGCAGTTCATAACTTCTATCGACAAAAATAAATAAATAAATAAATAATAATAATTTAGCTAGATTCATTGTCGTAGTTCAATCCCTAAAAAAACTCCTCTAGAGTATTTTGTCAAAATTTCAAAGGTTTCAATTAGAACTTTTGGAGTTATAATGTTTTGGGATAAAGCAAAATGCAAAAAATCTCATTTTGAGAAAAAGGAGAAACATATTTAAAAACCAGATTTTACCTATTAAATAAAAAATAATTTTAATAAGTTCCTGATTTATTTCAAAGTATTTTATTTTCTTTTTTAAATACATTTTATATTGAGTAACAAATTTTGATGCTTATATTGAGTAAAACATTTATGTAAACAAACATTTACGGGTCATTTCCGGTTTCAAAAACTGGCAAGTGACTAATATTAAAATGCCTGTAACTCAAGTTCTAAGCAAGATAGAAACAAAATTCAAGCTGATTTAGAAAGCTAAAATGTCAGGCTTTAATACTAACCCAAAAATAGAAAATCGGAGTTTTGATTGAAAATTGCATTTCAAAGGAAGGCAGGCACCTTAATCCAAGTCATAAGCTCGAAGCTTCTGTATAATTTTGCATTAATCTGATTTAAAATGGTTTCAAGAACTTTTGTCCAAAGAATAGACTGTTCAGTTCAAGCTATACTGCACGAGAACATCTGTCAATAATAGCAACAGCAACTTATAATACTTCATTTGCAATCTGTTTGCGTATTCCACCTGATTACATTATAGAACACGTCAATTTCTTCAGATTTGGTACTTTTTGTTTTCAGGCTATTTTTCGATATTACCTTCTTTCGCACGCATATGAAGGATCGATATTCTTACAGTTTAATTAAACTATTGCCGCAATTCAAATAAAACAACGGGATCGATAAAGAACGATCTTTAGTCTCTAAAGACATGACAATGATTTATTTTTCTGGTGTTGAATATATTTGGCATTTTAAAATTTCCCCAATTTGCATCATGTCTTTTTTAATTTGGATGCAAAATGCAAAATAATAGTCAATAACTTCTAGTTTCCATTGCTGATTTCTTTTCTCCAACACTGAGAAAAAAAATATATCGCCTTCCTCTAGAACGAATAAGTGACCATTTTCTAAATCCCTTAACTAGAAATATAGATTTCCGAGCTATGCGCATAAGTCAATAAACTGAATAGATGAAATGATCGAGAATTTCTAGTGTACACATTTCTAGATGGTGAAACAATATTCTGAATACTCTAAATATTCTGAATCATTTGTATATAGCGAGAAATTCTCGCTTGATTTTCTAGAATTTGGTAATAAACCAAGATTATAGTTGCTGAAACCCGATTCTTGTAGTCTCATTTGTTTGCAGAGATTTTTAAATAACTTTGTCCTCGAGAATATAGGCAAACGCTCTAGAATTCTAACAGGGGCTTCTAGAACTCGCTTTTCAAGGGGACTAGAATTTATAATGATGACATAGAACTATTTTTTCTAGAGCCACAATTTAGATTCTATAGATGTCAGTTACAGAATATTTTCTCAGTGAATGTTTATATAAGAACTGTTGTACAAAATTCCCATAAAATACGGCACTGATAAGGCTGTATATAGATTTCAGTGATGTTAATTTCATTAGAACTAACTATCTTGCACCAACACCGAAAGGTAAGTTTTGCATTTTATTTCTACTTAAGTTTAATTTTATCGAAAAAATTTAATCGTTTTTTAACACATCTTTTCCTTAATTTCTGGCCATTCCGATATTTTCTCTTAAATATTATTGAATTTGATGTCTTGATTTATAAATAGAAATAACTGTATCCAAGTTGTCTATTTACAGAGAGATTGAAAGTCAGTTCATTCTTTGGACGATATCATTCTGAATTTTCACGATATTTATTCGGGATTTTCATATAACTAGCTCAATAGTTTTGGCTAATAAATTATGCAAACGAAACTTTGTTAATGCCTAAGCATGTGCAGTTAAAGTTACTTAGAAAAATGCTCATATAAATTAATATTTTTATATTCATACTGTGTCTATGTTATATACCCAATTTCCCCCCAAAAAGCATTGGTTGAGTTGAATACCCTGTATATAATAATAATAATAATAATAATAATAATAATAATAATAATAATAATAATAAAAAGGGGCAATTAAAATATATACATAGATAAGAAACCTTTTTATCTCCGTTAATGTATGTGCTATTTAGATACGAATGAATACAGATAATTAAAAAAAGCATCATAACCAGATGCTGTATTTCAAATATTATTTTTTACAGGATGATACCAAACACTCTGCCTTTTTTAAAATTTGCTACTGGTTCATTTTTCCTTTGAGACAAAACCTTCGCTGAAATATATGAGGTTGTAACAAGTTCTTTACACATCCGAAGTTTTAGGGTAATTCGGTAAGCACTTTTCTAGATATTTGACAAAACATCTAAAATCAAAAATGTCCGGTCATTTGTTGCAAGATAATGTGTGTATGTACACACACATATATATATGTGTGTATGTGTTTACAGTGACTGCCGCTTAATAAATTCGTTAGTTAGTAAAATCAACCACTTAATCTGATCAAATTGCCAGGATCGGAATCAAATCAATACAAACTGCTTTTAAAACCGCCGCTTAATAAAATCTGCATCGCCGGTTAATAAACTCAAAAAAATTTCTTCAGCAGAAAAAAATATCATTCATGTAAGCTAAATTTCTTTTTATTTACATTGTGATTTTTTTTTTTTTTTTTTTTTTGAAATAAAAAAAGAAATCGAAGCATACCAATCACTTCGCTATCCCCATTTGTCGAAAATTTTACACTTGCAGTATAGTTACAAATTAAACACAACCCGGCCCATCACTTATCTCCCTCAGTAAATATATTTCAAGGAACGTAATCTTCCAAAGCGCAGTAGTAAGTTTTAAATTCGATTTAATTCGAAAATGATATATATATATTTTCATTTTAATTATTAAAAGACAGTTTCTATATATATATACATTGAAGAATTTATTTTCGTCATAAAATTTAGCAATTAATAGATACATGATAATACCAACAAAACACACATATTACTGATTGTAATTCAATTTAAATGTTATTACTTATTTTTTATGACTAATTTACAGTACTAATTAATAGAAAAATCCATTTTAAATTACTTAAGACTAACTACACTAAGAGTTACACTAACTAGGAGTAATTAATGCGAAATTCATGACAGTTATCATACGTAAACCAATAAATTTATATATATATAAAAAAAAAAATATGAAAAAAAGAAAACTGGATAAAAAAAATATGAAAAATGGATAAATGGAAATGAGAATTGGATTAAAAAATGCTCAAAAATCAAAGTATTTGATTTTTAGGAAACATGTACTCTTAATCTTGTGACAAAACCATATTTAAAGAGGAATAAAATAAATTATTAAACAAACCTTTAATGAATGAAGACAAGAAAAAAAAAAAAAAAAAAAAAAAAAAAAAGGAATTAACCACATGCCATGCGACTATAAACTAAAAGAGTATATATATATATATATACAGGATTAAGAGTTTAGCAATATTAGACTTTATATGCCATTAAATGAAAATTACAATCAACTTATCTTCCAATTATTTATTTTGTTTCATACATCAGTAAAGGTTTCCGCTTGAAGATTATATAAAAGAACTAATCATTAGTAAATATTAATTATTTTTCCACACATTCTTCATCAAGTTTTTACTTTCAAAGTTATTGTTATGTGAAACTGTTTCTCTATTCGATGTTCTAAATATTCTTGGAGCTTCCTGCTATTTTCTGATTTCACTTCATATTGAAAAACGTTAATTATTTATTTTGTTTTAAACATCAGCAACGGTTTCCGCTTGAAGATCATATAAAACAACTAATCTTTAGTAAATATTGGTTATTTTTTCACACGTTCTACACAAAGTTTTTATTTTCAAAGTTATTGTTATCCGAAACTTTTTCTGTATTCGATGTTCAAAATATTCTTGGAGCTTCCTGCTATTTTTTGATTTCACTTCATATAGAAAAAGTTTTATTTGTTTTATACATCAGTAAAATTTTCCGCTTGAATATCATACAAAACAACTGATCTTTAGTGAATATTGACTATTTTTTCACACATTCTGTAACAAGTTTTTATTTTTAAAGTTATTGTTATCCGAAACATTTTTCTCTATTCGATGTTCTAAATATTCTTGAAGCTTCCTGCTATTTTCTGATTTTACTTCATATTGGAAAACATTAATTACTTCTTTTAACACAAAAAATGGAGGGAAGAGGTTTTTGAATAACTAAAGTACATATTTTTATTTCATTTTTATTTATTCATTAATAAATAAATAAATTTAAATTTAAATTTTTTAAAATTTAAATTTTAAATTTATTACTTTAAGTTATTTTAAATTATTTTTTAAATACAAAATGAAGGAAATTGTTTAATTAAATTAAACAAATTTTTCCAAGCTATAGACAGAAAGTGGAATAAGATTTTTCATTAACAATTTTATTGCGATTGAGGTATCACGATAAAATAGTTAGAGAAAATTCTGATTCCACCTTGCTATCTAGAGCTTGGAAAAATTTGTTTCATTCAATTAAATAATTTCCTTCATTTTGTATTTAAAATGAAATAAAATAAAACAAATAAAAATAATAAATTAAAAATTAAAATTAAAATTAAATAAACTAATTTATTAATGAATAAAGTAAAACAAAAATATGTAATTTAATTATTTAAAAAATATCTTCCCACCCTTTTTTGTGTATTAACATTCCGAACTTATGCTTGACTTATAATTTATCTTCTCTGTTTGAAAACTCCAGCTTCATTTATTTTATACAAGCATTTGGATATATATTCTTAAGGAATAGTGAACGTTATAACGGAGTGTAAACTGACTTATTATTGCATCAAGTCTGCAGTTATATTTCGTGCATGATCAGATATAATGTTTTAGCTACTATAAAAAAAGTAATTATGACTTTTGTATGATAAAGTTTTAATGAAATTATTCCCTTTTTCTTTTCTGACTGTTCAAGGATTCAAGTAATTTCAAGTTTGTCATCTTCAAGTAAAAAAATAATAATTTTAGGGCTTATTAAATAGAAAGCTGTTTCGGAATCAAGTCTATGATCATATTCCGTGCAAGAATGTTCATAATATTCAAGCTTTTATAAAAAATAAGTGATAATTATAACTTTGTGGCAAATTCCTTTTGCAACTATTTCTCATTTTTTTCTTCTAGAATATTCAAGATGGAGCTAATATGGTGACCTATTTTCGTAAGATAGATGACTATTGAAGATAAATAATTATGTAGTAAGAGGTTGAGAGGCTTGAAAATTTTAATATAATTCTTTACCAAAACTTGTTGAAAATTTAGTTTCTTTCAAAATTGCAATAAACTTTTGAAAGCAAGTTTTAAACGTGCATTAAAAGGAAGAACTGTCTTTTGATTTTGACAGCTATTGAAATAATTTAAGAAAAAAAAATAAAAAATTCCAGTTATTTCCAGCCTTTAATCTTCTTTCTAAAAAGAAATAAATAAAGAAAGAAATATATTAATATAGAATTTTGAAAATTAACAAGAAAACAATATATTTTATCAAATTCTATCATGTAAGGAACAGATATGATGAGAATAATGGGAAATCTTTAAATTTTAAAATAATTTATTTTCGATATTTTTTGGTTTGTCATCACCATTTATGAATACATATGTTACTTATACCCCGTTTATAAATGCATATACAGAATTTATTGAGCCCCTGTTAAAAAGACAAGGCATTTATATGTGCAATCAGTATTCTGGTGCTAAGATTCACCATTTTAGTGATGTTTATTGCGCTGAAATGAAACCACTAAAATTGTGAATCAATGTACCAATGTACATATTAGTTGCAGGTAACTAAAAAAAATTTTCTAGTAAAAAGTTTTTTTTTTTTTTTAAGAGAATGTAAACCTTTTTCGACGTCTAGCATACATTTTTATCCATTCTAATCCTTAACTAAACTGGTTTACATTTTAGTTAAGTTTTACATTTTTTTTTTTTTTTTTTTACGTTCAGCAAAACGCATGGAGATAGGAGATATTTCAATATTATGGTATCATGTTCATTAAAGCAATAAAACTCGTGTTATAGCATATTTTCTTCGGTTTAAGGAATATATATACAGGGTGATTCAAAAAAACGTAGACAAAATGATATGCCAGATCAGTCATACAACAAGGATCAAAAATTGCATAGGAACAGAGGGTCGAGAACGCCTGTAGAAGGCGCTAGAGCCACGAGAAGGCGTTGCAATACAAACACGAACTGAGCAAACGGACATTGTCTTAATTCGAGTTTTGGATGCATTGGGCGTAACATGGCTAGCTACACGCACCGCAAAATGGCTGACATGCATTTAATTTACGGCATGGCCAACTGCAATGGACGAGAAGCCTTGCGAATGTATCGTGAGAAATGTCCTGGTATAAAGGTGTATGGTATAATGAGCCGCTCATTCTTTCCCACTCTGCATCGACGATTGTGTGAAACCGGCTTTTCGACGTGCACAAGCCGGATGCTGGTCGCCAACAAATAATTCCGACAGTTGATGTTGAAGAAAGAGTTGCCCAAGAACTTCAGCGTAATCCTTCAATGGGTACACGAGTTGTATCCCGAAAGACCCATATCTCCCAAGCTACCGTCTGGCGCGTTGTACATGACGAAGGACTACATCTTTATCATTTACAAGGCGTCCAGGCACTGGAACCGGGAGACTACAACAATCGTATGTATTTTGCGTTTTGGTTTTTGCAAGAAAATGCTGCAGACCGAAACTTCGCAGCAAATGTTCTCTTTACGGATGAGGCTGCATTCTCATTAGAGGGTGTGATGAACTTTTACAACCTGCATACGTGTTCGGATGAAAACCCGGTGCTGCATGTCCGCATTGAGCACAACGAAAATTTTCCGTTAACATGTGGGCTGGCATTGTAGGAGACTTTTTACTTGGTCCGTACATTCTCCTAGAAAGACATAACGGTCCCATTTATCTAGCATTCTTACAAGAGGTTCTACCAGAAGTGCTGAATGACGTTCCGATGCCTATTCGTCAACGCATTCGATTTCAACACGACGGAGCTCCACCACATTTCAGCAGAGCACATGTGCAGGCTACTTTTCCTGGTGGCTGGATTGGTTGCGATGGACCAATCGCACGTCCACCACGATCACCAGATCTATCTCCCTTGGATTTTTTCTTATGGTGATTTTTAAAAAGACTTGTGTATGAAACACTTGTTGTAACGCCGGAAGGCTTGGTAGGAAGATTCGTTGTGGCAGCAGAATGTGTTCGAGATACACCTGGTATCTTTGAGAATGTGTTTTATGCAACATAGATGTCAGGCATGTTTTGATGCATCTGGCAAAAACTTTGAGCATCTCCTGTACGCTGAACATCTGGCTTGCGTTAGTTGCATGTGAGTGAGTATCAATAAAATGATCTGTTTGGTTTTGTTTCTTCTCTTTGTGTTATGCATAATTTTAGATACCTTGTAGCGGCTCCGGATCGCAGTTGCGACTCTCTGTTCCTATGCAAATTTTGATCCTTGTTGTATGACTGATCTACCATATCATTTTGTCCACGTTTTTTTGAATCACCCTGTATATACATATATATATATATATACATATACATATATATACAAATTTATTTATATTTCTTGACAAACTAGTAGACATTGCTCACTTCGTTAATCACTGTAATTATTTTTTAAATTGAATGATTAAAACATGTAGGAAATATCTCAATTCGCGACTATTTCTAGCAAATCAAAACCGTAGCCATGTATCATGATACACTATCTACCAATAAGTATTTGGACACTTTCTAATTTAGACGTTTTGGTTGAATACATAGAAAAGTTCTTTAGGAATTATTTTGAAACTTTAATAGTATAAAGAACATGTTATAGCTCACATATATTTCACCGAAAGTTGTGTCCTGAAGAGGAAAAGGAGGCCAGTAAAAAGTTAAACAAAAAGTAAAATGTTTTGGATCAACTTCTAAAAAGTAGTTCTTTATATGCGTTTTGGCTGTAGTATGTGATTATGAGGAATTTTTTCATTATCTGTGTAACTTTTGATGAGGCTAGCACATATATTCATAGAAATATAATGGTTTTTTTTTTTTTTTTTTATTGAAAAAAAAATCTCTTTTTATATTATAACATGTAAGGTATTAGATTCAGTGCAGCCATTTTCAGAAAATTTGACATACTGTATTAGACACACCATACTGCAATCATAATGCAAAAATGGTTAATATCAGAGAAATATGAGCATGTTTACTAAATAATTTTTTTAACTTCGCATGCGATAGCCTTTAAGAAAATTCATTTGCAAAATTTAATAGCCAATAGTATAGGGCAACTTATATGAAAACACAAACAAATATCAGGTAAATTCAAAAAGTTACAAAAGATAGAATGAACCAAATTTCAGTTCTCTCAAAATAAAAGCTAAACTATAAGAGGTTTTACTCACGTTTATATTTTGATACAATTAATGTCCAATGGTAATACAGTGACAGTGATCGCTGATTATAAATAAATATTGATCAAACCTTCTATCATCCCCCTCCCACCCCTCCCCCCGCTTTCTTTTTTTTCTTTTCTGAGAAGAACTGCAATTCTGTTAATTCTATCTCTCATAACTTTTTTGAATTTACACAATATTTATTTGGGGTTTCCATATAAGTTGCTCAATACTTTTGGTTATTAAATTATGCGAATGAAATTTTTTGAAAGCTAATGCATGCGTAGTTGAAGATTATTTAGTAAAAATGCTCATATTTTGTTATATATTTAATATTTTTGCATTCTGATTGCAATATGCTGTGTCTAATGTAGTCCGCCAAATTTCCTAAAAAGGGCTTTGCACTTAAAAAAAGCACTTTTTAAAAAAGCTTTTTAAGGGCTTTGCACTTTTTTAAAAAGCGTCCACGAATTTATATGTGGTATTCCATATGTGGTATACTCATATTTCCACGAATATATATGTGGTGGCCTCAAAAAAATTGATAGAAATAATGAGAAAAATTCTCAAAATCACAGGCTACAGCCAAAATGCTTTTTAAGGGTGATCCAAAACATTATCATTTTGTTTAATTTTTTACTGGTCCCTTTTTCTCTTCAAGACATAACTTTTGCTGAAACATATCAGGTATAACATATTCTTTATACTATTAAAATTTCAAGATGATTACTAAAGAACTTTTGCAGATATTTGACAAAACGTCTAAAGTCAAAAGTGTCCAAATATTTATTTGGTAGATAGTGTATATAGCTATTAATGGAATGTAAATGACATATAATTATTAGTTCCCCATCATATTATAGGTATGGGGAACTTAGGTAATCGTGAAAATTTTCGACCTCGGTTTTTTTTTACTTTTTTACACGTTTTCAGGTGTGAGGATTCCGAAAATGACAAAAGTTGTATGGTGTCCGTCTGTATGTTGGTGTGTTAGTATGTGTGTTAGTATGTTAGTGTGTTAGTATGTTAGTCTGTGTACACGATATCTCAAGAACAAATTGTCGCAAAGAAATCAGACTAGTTTTAAAATATTACTTTCGGCACTGGCAAGAACCCTATTCATTTGCAACATTCTAATTACAAAACTCCAGAAGTTATTAGAAATTTACGATTTTCTTAACGTGAGAGAATATGGCAAAATTGCACTTAAACGTGCATTAAATGGAAAATGTTTACTGTAAAAATGTCAGACAAGTTTTAAATATCAGTTTTGATGCCGGAGTGAACACCAGTAACTATAAACATGCTACTTTAAAAATTTCGTAAGCTATTGCAAATTTACGAATTTCTTAACACGGCAGAATAGAGCAAAATTTCACATAAACATCAATTTTTAGGAATATTTTCATCGTAAAGATGTCAGACTACTTTTGAAATATTATTTAGAATACTGGTATGAATATCATTGACTATGAATTTCCCAATATAAAAATTTCGTAAGTTATTGGAAATTTACGAATTTCTTAACATGGCAATATAGGGCAAAATTTCCGATAAACATATCAATTTTGAGGGATATTTTCATCGTAAAGATGTCAGATCACTTTTGAAATATTATTTAGGATACTGGCCTGAATATCATAGACTATGAATTTTCCAATTTGAAAAAATTCGTAAGTTATTTGGAATTTACGATTTACTTAAAATGGCAGAATAAGGTAAAATCGAGCATAAACGTCCATTTTGAGGATCATAAATATATCAGACAACTTCAAAATAACATTTATGATACTTGTTGGAACATGATTGACTACAAATATTCTAATAAGAAAATTTCGTAAGCTATTTGTAATTTAAGATTTTATCAACATAGCAGAATTTAAAATTTTCCATATAAATATGCATTTTGAGGATTGTTACATTGAAAATAGTAGCATGAAAACTAAACTATGAAATTGACTCGAATAAAATAAATTAAAGAAGAAAAAGATAAATCGAAGTGAACGGTGGATAGCCTATTAGGCGGGAATTTCATTCTATCACTGTGTCGAAAGTTTGGTCAAATTCGTATTTCTTAACATGAGAATCACGTTAAGAGAATGTCCTCTACTAGAAATTTATGAGAACGTATGGATGGGGAACTGAGCAGAGTCTACCTATGCCAACTAGTTTGAGTTTAAGTGGTTAGGTATGGCACGTTTGAAACGATAAAATAGCAGAAAAAAAATTACATTCACTTCATTTTATCAATAACTAAGGAAACAATTTCTTTTAAAACTTGTTAGTTAAAATACGTTTTATCTGTTAATTACATATATTAATTTAATTGTAAATTTTTATTTAATTTTTTTTTCCTTTTTTTCCTTTTTTTTTTTTTTTTTTTTTTTTTTTAAGTACATTTTTATAAAATATCAAAGCGAATTTTTTTCGATGTATAATTTTACGCGCAGAACATATCCATCATGGTTAGCCACAATTTAATGAAAGTTCAACATCTTTTACATTACATGTAAATACACGACATAACGAACAATTAGCTTTTTAATATTAAAAGTTTATTATATGCATAATTACGCAAAAAATAAAGATACTTTTTTAAGTAATAATTATAATATTTTTCTTCAAAAGAATGATGCTTTCCAACAAAATTAAGGGCCACGGTAGCCCAAGTCGGTAGAGCGTCGGCCTCGTAATTGGAAGATTGCGGGTTCGGTACTCGAGCCGGCCAAATAATATAAATAATGTACATAATACTTCTAATTCTAATAATTATTAAAATTAGAAGCTTTATTTACAGAAAGCTTAACAACTTTTAATGGTATAGCTGTGATATCTGTCATCCGTGGGATTTTTGGATTTGGTGATCAAAAATGTAATACGGAAATATACACGCCAGATGTATTTTTTTACAATATATATTGTAAGAAGTACTGTTTTATATTCTTAATTGTTCTCTTAACATATGCCTTGTTAAAATAATCGTGATTTTTGAAGGAATTAAATATGTTCGCCAGATAAATTGGCGATCATTTCTTTTTTTTTTCTCTAAGGACGACAGATAACAAATCTGCTCCCTTTTAATTTTTCCCTTCCCTTTTTTACTAACTCTCTCTCCCCCGCCCACGCACTGAGAATACTGGCCTAACAACAGTAGTCATCATCAGACTCCAATAACTGCCAATGTATAGTATTCTATCACTGCAAGACATAATACACACACAAACACATACAAAGAAAAATAAATAAAATAAAAAATATTTGTATATAAATGTAAATGAATAAGTATTAGGGGGCTAATAAGCAAAAACTCAATGCATTGGTACATAAATATTTTAATTCTACTATTTATTAAATTATAAAACGTTAATGGTATTTAGATATAATACATAATGTTATAATAAACATTAATTACTGCTATAATAATACTGGTGATAATAACAAGATACAATCTTAATTTTAAATGAACTTCATAAATAGACAAACTTGTTTGAAGAACAATAGCAAATAATTACAAAAGTAAATTGTAGAAATTTAACTTTATATGTAAATTATAGGAAGATTCATTTAGCCTTGAAACAAACAAAGAAACGTACATTAATGTATAATATACATGTTTATTTTCTTTGTGGTTATTTTGAAAGCCCGGGTTCTTAAATTTCAATAGTCATCAGAGGTAGAAGGAAGGTGTGTCGTCCTCAAATTGTTCCTCTCTGTCTTGCAGTAATTATAAAAGCTCTTAGAAGGGCTTATCATCATCTTCAGAATAGTCAAATGATAAAATTAGTACGACATTTTCCATTTGAGGATCAGAGTCCTTGTTACTATACCAGTTTCACTGAGTATTTTATAGCCAACATTTTGGAAGCCAACTGCTTTCTTGTTGGCAATTTCGGCTATTAAAACATCTCCACCATATTTTTTGCAAAGGCGTGATGTAACCGTTCTGATGCCAGGACGAAAATCACCCTCTATTTTATTCATCAACTACTTTATGAGACTGGCACTCCACCGAATCGTTTTCAGTGTAGCAGGTAAGTTGATTCCATTGCCTCATCACTGTTACTTGCAGGGTAGTATCCTCGTTTCATCTCACTTTTAGGCCTTCAATGCAGTTTTTGATGACAAAACCTGTGATACCCAGCATTTATAGCAACTAAACCTTTTACATTTCCGATGCATTCAAGTACTTTTTTTCTTCTCTCATCCCCACGATTTTCGGCACCATTTACAAGTGTTTCTTTCACACCAGTTTCATAGCATGGTGGATAAAATTTCTTTCATGCTCAGGAAGTCGTTCCTGTTTTTCAAAGAAATCTTCAAGTATACCCTCTTCACACAAGAAACATTGATCTTTAGAACTGAAACCTTCAGTTCTTGATGGAAAATATGAAACCACTCAGTTTGGACCAGCTCCATCATCAGTTGTATGACGCCTTACATATACTGCAATCATTCGCTCATTGATGTATCGTTTGTGACAGACATTGTGAATTCTTACTTGTTTTAGGTTCTTCAAAAAACACTAATGTTCTTCATTTTGACGTTTTGCATTGCATTTTTACAGATTTTTTATATACCTTTCTCCTTCAGAATCTTTACTTCACCTTTATTCAAACTGATTTCCAAAATAAAACAAACACTCCGCTTATTGTAATAGAAAACGCTCACGGGTTGAAACAGTACGTTCGAACTGAACTGAATAACATAGATAGATGTTCAAGCAAGGCAGCGTACTACAGGATGAGAAGAGGCAAAAGCACGGATTAAGACTATCTTAAACTCTTAATCCGTGGGAAGAAGGAAAGGGAGAGATTTTTGTGTAAAGGGGGGGGGGGGGGGGGGCTTTTTTTTTTTTTTTTTAATATACCTTCTTTGCTACGAAGCAGATGTCATTTCCTAAGGTCAGACAGCTGAATATGTCCCTTCCTTTCTTTCCGTTTTCTAAAAAACAATCATGCACCGACCCATTTCTTTGAGTTGTATTTTATTAGCTTAAGAAAAAATGCCGACTTTCAAGAGACTGTAACACGCTTGCTATTAGTACTACAAAAAAGTTGTAATGAAGAAAATTGTAGGAAATTTAATCTTCTTTAAAAATTATAATAGAAAAATATCGCTAAATTTAGCCATTTCTGAGATAGTTCAAAAAAAGCCAAAAAAGTAGTAAATTTTCGAGGTTTTTCAGCCGACAAAAATTCTCCCGAGGTCGATCATGTTGGATAACTCGTTTTTTTCATATTGACACTCATATGTACAAATTAAAAAAGAAAAATCTTCTACCCCACCTTTTGCTAGGTAAGCCCCTTTTTACATACCTATTGACTGGACTAAGATGATTAATTCAATTGATCCGAAAATTCAACGCAATAAACAAATACAGCGTGTACAATTATGCAAATGCAGTGCCATTTCAATAGCATGTCGTACCACCTCCTGCTGCAATACATGGTCCAGCACTGAGTTGATTAGACGTCTCATGTTGTGCAGAGGCAAATAGGCTCACAAATCATGACCAGCCACACCCAATTCTTGTAAAGACGACAGCATCTGTTTGAGCTTGTTCCACATTTGCTCTATATAGAGGACAAATCCCAGGAGCAGACCGCCCATAGAAGAGTCCGAATATGACGTAAGAAATATTGAGCAACTCGAGTTGTATGCGGACGAGCATTATCGTGTTTAAAAATTTCCTCTGTAAGATCATTTATGAAATGTCCTACTAGGAGTCGAAAAATGTCATCAACATAACGCTGGCCCGCTAAAGTTTCATGTACCACAATTAGAGGAGATCGGCTATTATAGGATATATCCCTCCCCCCCCCCCCCACACACACACACACTCAGATCATTACCCCTGCTGTGTGGGCAGTGTTTTGTACGACAGGGTGGACGGAACTGTACCTTTCACCAGGGCGCCTCCACACTCGCACGCAGTTATTTGTACGTTTCGCCCATCTGTGGCATTACACCTTTTTCTGGCTTGGCACTATTGTAGACATGTTTCTGTGTTGAAGTTAATTCACGAAAAGGACACTTGGATTGCAGATTCGTTTCGGCAACGTGTCTGGAATGGTTTGCGAATAACTGGCACACCAATCACTAATTGTGTGGTGGAACAAATCACTGTGGAATCTACGAGAGTTTACCGCACGATCCTTCGATTCTGATGTCCTTTTGTTTCTCTAATCACTTCGGACCTGATACACCGCACGTGGATACCATCTCGTGTTCGCTACTACCGATAGATTCTTTCGGTATATTCCAAACGATTTGACATGCCGATGATAAGGCCCCTCTCAAACTTGCCTAACTGTAAGAAATGTCTTCTGACACGTCTATCTGGCATTCTTTGTTTAATAAATTCCTCCTAGAGTTGGAATGTGACCGTCACATTAATGAATCTTCTCCTACGCATCAGTTTATATACAGGGCCGAAATCTTGAATGTAGCGCCATTGCAGGGTATGTGATCCTGCGTATTGGCATAAAACTTGGACCGTAGGCATATTGATTCTCACTGTATTTATGTGCAAGATTTTCTGATTGTTTCTAATTTCTTGATGTTCTATTCTCAATATTCCTGAGTGCATAACGGTGTAGAAAGTATCGTTTTTTGTGTCAAATGTTCTAAATTTATTTTTAACGATATTTAGATTTTTTGTGGTATCTTGTACTACTTATTTATTCATTTATTTTATTTATTTTGGCTAAAGAAGGTTTTTCTTTCCCCCAAGCATTTTGGCTTAAAAGATTGTTCCATATTAACATAAAATTAACGCTGCATTTTATAATAGCTATTGTTTTGTTTATGCACCCTCCCTACTCCAAAGAAAAGTCATATTTCTACCTACTGATGAGGAAAATAACGCACTTATTTATTTTCCTGGCTTAATAAATCATTTTTCATGCATTTTGGTATTCAAAAGTTGTTTAGTATTAATATTAGTTCCCCATCATACTATAGGTATGGGGAACTTAGGTAATCGTGAAAATTTTCGACCTCGGTTTTTTGACTTTTCTACACGTTTTCAGGTGTGAGGAATCCGAAAATGACAAAATTTCTATGGTGTCTGTCTGTAGGATGTCTGTTAGTGTGTCAGTGTGTCAGTCCGTTAGTATGTCAGTCCGTCAGTCCGTCAGTGTGTTAGTCCGTTAGTTTGTTAATCTATAAACACGATATCTCACGAACAAATGATCGCAGGGAGGTCAGATCAGTTTTAAAATATTACTTTCGATACTGGCAAGAACCCTATTCATTTGCAACATTCGAATTTAAAAACTTCGTAAGTTATTAGCAATTTACGATTTTCTTAACATGGGAGAATATGACAAAAATTCACTTAAATGTGCATTTAATGGAAACGTTTTATTGTAAAAATGTCAGACCAGTTTTAAAATATCAGTTTTGATGCCGGAATGAACATCAGTAACTATAAATATGCTACTTTGGAAATTTCGCAAGTTATTGGAAATTTACGAATTTCTTAACATGGCAGTATAGGGCAAAATTTCACATAAACGTCAATTTTTAGAGATATTTTCATCGTAAAGATGTCAGACTACTTTTGAAACATTATTTAGGACACTGGCATGAATATTAATGACTATGAATTTTCCAATATAAAGATTTCATAAGTTATTGGAAATTTACGAATTTCTTAACATGGCTGAATAGAGCAAAATTTCACATAAACGTCAATCTTGAGGGATATTTTCATCGTAAAGATGTCAAACCACTTTCGAAATATTATTTAGGATACTGGCATGAATATCATAGACTATGATTTTTCCAATTTAAAAAATTCGTAAGTTATTTGGAATTTACGATTTACTTAACATGTCAGAATAAGGCAAAATTGAGCATAAACTTCCATTTTGAGGATCCTAAATACATTAGACAACTTCAAAATTACGTTTATGATTTTTGTTTGAACATGATTGAATACAAATATTCTGATAGGAAAATTTCGTAAATTATTCGTAATTTACGATTTTATCAACATAGCGAAATTGTAAATTTTTCATATAAATATGAATTTTGAGGATTATTGCATTTGAAATAGTAGCATGAAAACTAAACAACGGAATCGACCCCGATAAAATAAATTAATAGATTAGAATAAGATAAATATATCGAAGTGAACGGTGGAAAGCCTATTAGGCGGCGATTTCATCCTGTCACTCTATCAAGCTTTGGTCAAATTCATTTCTTTTGACATGATTATAATATGTCTCGCACTAGAAATTTCTGAGAACATAAATATGATGGGGAACTGAGCAGAGTCCACCTATGCCAACTAGTTTTCCATAGTGATTATTATTTAGTTTTTACGCATTGCTGTTATTTTTTATAATTATCATTCAAATCTCTCTCCCTCTGTATATATACTACTTTTAAAAATTAAGAAAAAAATCATAAAATATTGAAAACTCATTGAAATATTAATCAATCCCTATTAAATTGAGTAAAATGAGTATGTTTTTAGGTAAAATGTAGTGATAAAAATTACAATATACTAATTAGGGGCGCTGCAGTCGGAATATATCTGTTTTGAAGAACGTAAAAATGCATGTTATTGTACGTCTGCAAGTATCGCTTTGTGATTGAAATATGAAATCTGGGCTACCAAATTTTTACAATGATCTGAAGGTTTCTGAAAAATTAGGATGGGGATGAGAAAATTAATGGGAAGTCAGAGGCAGGTCAAGACTTGACACAGATGGATAGATTTCAAATCCTTACACTTTCTATGCCTCATAGGGATTGGCAAAAAAATTAAAGCAGTGATATGGCGTCAGGAATTTCCGCTAAGAGATGCCAAACGCTTCTTCAAGCACCGATTGAGGATGTCGCTCACATTATGTAACAATAAAGAGCGTTTGAGATATGATATAATTATCATTCAAATCTCTCTCTCTATCTCTCTCTCTGTATATATATTATTAAAAAAAAAAAAAAAAAAGAAAAAAAAAAATCATAAAATATTGAAAATTCATTGAAATATTAAACAATCCTTATTAGATTGACTAAAACGAGTACGTTTTTAGGTAAAAGGTGATGATAAAAATTACAATATACTAATTAGGGGCGCTGCAATCGGAATATATCTTTTTTGAAGAAAAAATGCATGTTATTGTACGTCTGCAAGTATCGCTTTGTGATTGAAATCTGGGATACCAAATTATTACAATGATCTGAAGGTTTCTGAAAAAATTAGGATGGGGATGAGAAAATTAATGGGAAGTCAGAGGCAGGTCAAAACTTGACACAGATGGATAGATGGCAAATCCTTACACTTTCTAAGCTTCATAGGGATTGGCAAAAAAATTAAAGCAGTGATTAAGCATCAGAAATTTCAGCTAAGAGATGCCAAACGCTTCTTCAAGCACCGATTGAGGATGTCGCTCACATTATGAAACAATAAGGAGCGTTTGAGATATGCATGTCAATATTTTTTTCAAAAACACAAATCATATCTGTAAATTGAGTTTAAAAATATTTTATAGAAATTAACTTTCTAGTATTCAACATTTGAGAAAACATATTGCATTTTTATGCTGCCAACATTTAACCCTTTAACGTTCACTACTTAATTTATTTTAAAAATTACTAAACTAATGACAGAAAGGGCTTTTAGACACATAGCTGATCATAAATATTTAAAAAATAAGAAATTAGCATAGTTCCTTTTCGATAATTTTTTTTTTAAACATCTATAAGTTAACCTTATTAAATTCAAATAATATTTAATTTAATCAATAAAACACTTTGTAAGTAAACGTTATCGACTACAAAAACTCGTAACAGTTGTTTCAGGTGAAAATAATAGTCCAGCTCTCCATTAAATGAAAAAAGACTAGACATGAGTGCATCATCAAACTAGCAATTTGCACTCGCGCACACTAAGAAACTTCAAGTGACTTATGCACTTAGCTTCCTTTGAAGCATTATTTGTTAAATTTTGGAATGGTGCGGCTATCTACCGAACAGAAAAGGAACAAAAGTTTAAAACCTGATTAAAATATGGGGGAAATGTTAAAAAACTGCTGAAAAAAAAAAAAAAAAATGTTAAATTATGTCAACTGTTTGGTTTCACTGCGAAGCCAATGAACGTTGAAGGGTTAAACATCCTTTAGCATTGATCATCAGTAATTCTTTTATAGAATATCAGCTAAATATAGCCAAGATACATATCCATACATCCGTGAAAATGTGCATTTTTTCATCGGTTCAGGATATTTCAAAAAAATAAAGCCACACGATCCTTTTTCATGGAATTTAATAAATCCGGTATAAAGGTAAGTTTGGAGTTCATATGATTCAAATAATAAAATTTAGATTATTATTATTATTATTATTATTATTATTATTATTTTAAGTAAATGTTTACCTTGGAATGACAAGCAAGTGACTTGAAAAAGTTTTTCACTTTCTTCGCCTTGCTCATCTTTTTCTTTTTATTCTGAAAGTATAGTTAAAAATCAGATTTCATAATAAACTGCAGTTAGTAATTCTAATAAAGATAACTTTAAGAGAGAAAAAAATCATCATTGGAAAAACTCAATTGTAGTGGAAAAACGTAATATTAAAGAGGACAAACAAAACATAACTCTAGATTTTCCTCTTTAAAAAGTTAATTTTTAACTTTTCTTTTCTTTTTTAATAACCGATAATAGAAAACAATTCATTTCTGTCAAAGATAAATCAGTTATTTTTATGCATTTAAACAATTTCATTTTCATACATTTAAAAAATCAAATATTTTGATGTGTGAATGCACAAAGTTAGACGTTGTTTTAGAGTTTTCCTACATAGTATCATTTAAAATTTTTAAAACAAAGTTTTAGTATAATTTTAACTAGATTGCAAAGTAAAAAAAAAAAAATATATATATCTATTAAATTACGATTTAGTTTTTCTCTTATGAATTGTAATCAAAATAATTTTGTTAAATTAAAACTGAAAATTTTTTTTTCTTTCATTTTAAAGTAATTTTTTTTTATTACATACAATTCTAAATTTATTACCGTAAAAAAGAGTAATCGAAACTCAATTAATTGCTGTTTGCTAAATGGATTTTTAGATTTCTAATAACGAAATAGCTTATATGTAAGGTCATTCAGAAAGTTAGTTGCATTCCTTCGTAAAAATTTTCTGCCAAAGGCTATTTTCATGAAACTGTCTGGCAACATTTCAGACATTTATCTGTATCGTGTGACGTAGCGGCTTTCACGAGGAAATTTTATTTTTTCTGATAATCAGTCGTAAACATGTCTCGACAGCTGTAAGCGGCGTGCAAACTGGAATTGTATGCATTGATTCGTTTTTTTTTTTTTTTTGCGGGTGAAAAGGTGAAACACTAAAGCGATTGCGACAGTCACGTAAAAGTCGACGGCCAGGTAAACTGTTGAAAAGCGTTGTGCTCCTGCATGACAATGCAAGACCGCATGCAGTAAAACAAAGGTGCGAACTTCTGAAAAAATTTAGGTGGGAAGTGTGGGATCACCCTCCTTATAGCCCAGACCTTTTACCCTGTGACTTCCATGTTTTTGGTCTCATGAAAGAAGAACTTTCAAAGTGACGGTGCCACTCGAATGACGAAGTGAAAGCGGAAACCCAAGAATGGTAATCGGGCATTGGACGGAGGTTTCTTTGCAGAAGGCATCGAAAAACTTGTACCACATCTCGACAAATGTTTAAATAACGGAGGTAATTACGTTGAAAATTAGATTTTGAATAGAACTTCAAGATACAAATATAGATATTGGGAAATTTCTATCCTGTTTTGTTTTCTTAAGTAGTGCAACTAACTTTTTTGACTGATCTTCGTATATTTACTT
Organism: Salticus scenicus; assembly: GCA_963930645.1. Taxonomy (NCBI): domain Eukaryota; kingdom Metazoa; phylum Arthropoda; class Arachnida; order Araneae; family Salticidae; genus Salticus; species Salticus scenicus. The sequence goes on along the minus strand of OZ005650.1, from coordinate 89,000,596 downwards.
GACTATATATTTTTTTTTTAATTGCATAGAACTAAACTAAAGTATATTACTTTTAAACATCCTAAATAAGAAAAAGAGAAAAATACATCTATGCGAGGTTGTACATTAGTATCAGAGTTCAACTATTTTTATATTGCGATACAGCTTTTGGACTCCTTGAAAGAAAGAAGGAAAAGTAGAGAACCTACAATGCAGAAAGGCAAGTCTCCTAATAGCATTTCATTGAAAACAATTTGTTTTGTGCAATATTTCTTCTCTAGCAGGAATTTTTTTTTTTTTTTTTTTTTTTTAACTGAGGATAATCTATTATGGTGTGAAAAGTTAAATTGTTTTTCTCACCATTATTTTTAAATTTAATCTTTTTATCTTTTACATATATAAATTTTCCTCATACTACTAAGTTACTTTAATCGTTATAATGGTTTTTCTCTTTACTTTTCTTAAAGTTGATGCTTTCTTTAATCAAAAACTATTTACTCTTTCTGAATTAAATAAACTATCAAATTTTGTCTACACTAGTAAATTGAACTCTGCCTGGATTTTTTTTTTTTTTTTTTTTTTTTTTTTTTTTTCCGAATCCAGGACAAGCTTGAAGAAGGAACTACGTATCGGGGCTCCTCGAGGGCGAGGGAGCCCCTTGCCTAGCGCTGATGGGGCAGAAAGATTTTGGCTGGCTAGGAGAGAAGTACTGATTTTTAATCGCTCCGGTCTACCGGCGGTAGGAACAACTTGATCCGACAAGGGCTGTCGGGATGGGGCTACTAATGAAAATCTCAAGACGGCGGTGTATACCTCGTAGGGTACATGAAGACTAGAGAATATTCTTATACAAGGCTAATCGGAATAGCGTCGGGCAGCAGTGAAGAGAAACTCTCTCCTTTGGTACTGATTAGTAGACCTGTTCGTCGTTGGTATTTATCATTTATACGTCTTTACAGTGCCTACCACCTGGGTCGTTGAAGCCCTACTAAAGGGGGGAGGCCTGGGAGGCACCCGGACTACCATGAGTGCGACTGCTCCGGACCTCGTGAATACATTTTACCTCAGCTAGAAAGACTCCGACTAAATTTCGTATCATATCCCCAGCGTGGTTTGCCACCGGCTAGCGCTTCTACAATGATCCCTGAAAGCGAGAAAAACCTACCTCTAGAGTCCTTATCCGACCATTGGTTATCCTCCTGTGTACGCCCTCGCAAAGACCTCTAAAAGCCCCTGCCTATGACGAGCAGCCGAAATGTACATCTCTTCGGACAGAGTCCCCACTCCTGGAGAAGCCTTCCTTGAAATGTAAGTCCATTAAAATTTATATAATATGAATACATTATGTGGTGGTATTGAAACTGGAATCTTTCTGAATTTGTAAGTTTTGTTCTATTTTTCTAGTATTCTATACCTTGTTGAGTATTAACTTATAATTTAAAATGTTTAAATACTAATCCCAGCACTGTTGAAGTTATTTAAAGGGGTTTATATATATATATAAAGAAGTAGAAACAATTTTGTGAAAATTATGTACTAAAAAAAATTCTTGTTTATTAACTAATAACTGTGTAGTTTTACTTTGTCATTAAATAAGAGTTTATTTCTTATAAAATATGTAATAAAATTTTATGGATATAATTATTTTTATTTATTTATTTTATTTGAAAGAGGTTCTCTAATTCATTAATTAAAGCAAAGAATTCTTGGGTAATGTTCAAATAAAAACAAAAAAAAGAAGAAAAAAAGGGGTAGAAACCTTATAGTAGATAAAGAATTTATGAAGTTAGTAACTTTGCACGAGAAAAAGTTTTATTTAATACTCAGTGATGGCGGTGTCCTCTTGTTAATTTTGTATATGATTAATGAATAATTAAGCACATAATTAAACACAAAATAGTCTAATAGCTCAGAGAAGCCATGAAAATTGAATAGTAAAACTTTAATATAGCTTAAATGTAGCTGATAATGATTATCATATATATAAATAAAAAAAATTGTTAGCAAGTAAAGATACAGGTGTCTCGAACACAAATATGATCAGGAATCTGGTTAGTGAGTTAGTTCAGTCTTCTGATCTGGAATTGTGTTTTGACTGCTAATGGTAATATAAATAAAAAGAGAAAAGAGTTAAGTGAATTATTTAGACTAAGATAATTGGTGGTGATAACAAATGAAAAGTAAAGTTTTGTTGCTTGCAATTCCAGAGGAGGATTGAGCTAACAGTTTCCTTTTCAGGTCCAGATTTATGAAGAAACAAAGTTATTATACATTATTTTTCTTTTTCTTTTTATTTGATTTAAGTACTACCCGATTCCTGTTGATAATTTAAATACTTAAATAGATTAAAGAAGTGAATTTTTTTTCATACATGTTTAGTTTCCTTCAAGATAGGTAATAATTGGACATTGCTATCACTGGTGTTTTTACCTGGGTCTAAAATTGCAATTACACAACGCGGTTTTATTTTAGTTATTATCAAAGAAAATTATTCATTGATTTTTTGAATATTCAATCTGAGGAGTAAAGAGTTCGAAATTTTCTTTATTTCACTATACGTACAAAAGTATAATAAATTCTGATGCTTTCTTTATTAAATGGTAGGGATATGAACTTGCTTGGATATAGATCTGTATGATTAAAATTGTTTTGGTAATTTAGTAGAAAACCAGGGTAAACCCTGTACCGTAACCTTTTGGCCTTACATCAGAAAACATAGATATATTAAATTACTTGTAAAAATAATAAGTTAGAATTAAATTTATACACGAGTTTTTTTTTTGTTTACTTCTTTATTTAATTTTGTAATCTTTTATATACACACAAAAAAAAAAAAAAAAAAAAAGTTGTAATCTGTTGAATCTTAATATTTAGTAATTTGATAAATTTTATTTGAAATTAAAATTATTATTTGTACGGATAAAAAAAAAAAAAAAAAAAAAAAAAAAAAATCCAGGCAGAGTTCAATTTACTAGTGTAGACAAAATTTGATAGTTTATTTAATTCAGAAAGAGTAAATAGTTTTTGATTAAAGAAAGCATCAACTTTAAGAAAAGTAAAGAGAAAAACCATTATAACGATTAAAGTAACTTAGTAGTATGAGGAAAATTTATATATGTAAAAGATAAAAAGATTAAATTTAAAAATAATGGTGAGAAAAACAATTTAACTTTTCACACCATAATAAATCTGTCTGATCAAGTTTGCATTTTCAAAAGCCCTTATCGTGATTTTATCATTACAAATTTTCAAAGTGTTTTTTCTTCTGTAACCCATCTTCCAGTGAAAAGATCGTATTAACATTAGAAACCTATTTTCCAGTGATGCCAAAAGGTGGAGAAAAATTTCATATTATAAAGCCTGATATCTTTTGCTTAAATTGCAAAACATTGCTTGTACCTCTCGATCCAAAATCTATTTCTAGCCACTAGTTAATTTAATTTAAACAGATAGCATAAAACAGAAACAAATATAGTTCTATGTATATTCTACGTTAATTCACAAATCAAAATTTTATTTAATATTGAAACTTAATTTATAATTATATTTCTTCAGAAAACTGCAAACAAGTTCAGTTTTGCTTTCATATTAAGATATTTCTTAAAAATAAATCCTAAGGCTGTCGATTGAAATTAGAAAACAAATTGGTATAAATGTATACCAAATTTCCATATTTCAAGAAAAACTTGTATAGTTTAAGTAGAGAAACAAGATTGAAATTTTAAGCGCTATATTTAATCATTTCAATGAAAATATATATACATAATTTACTTTTATTATAGTCTTTTGCAAAAGCTTAAGACCAGTAGATGATTTTTAGTATTTTAACACATTGCATCATTTGCGAAGATTATTGCATCATCTCATTGTTTGGATTTTGTGGTAGACAGTGCTGTTGTGTAATTATTGTAATGAAAAAAAAAAAACTCCACTTACTGCTGTTACAAAAATGTCAGAAATATTGACCCTGCATCAAATTGGATTTTCTGAACGTCAAATGAGTTTGAGGGCAAATGTGATCAACACAGCTGTGCAGCAAACTATTAGTGAATTTAAAATTTTAGAAAAATTTGTGGACCTTAAGAGTCGTTCCTTTTTCATACTTGGAGTAAGTCGAGGTTTCCTTGCAGGTTTATGGGATGAAAAACCAAAATCTTTGGCCAAATGTCTTGAAGTAGAACTCAAACAAACGTTGGTGCCTTTTACAGCCAGAGAATGTCTAATCGTATTGAAGGAGGTTCTTGGATCTTATACGACCACCCTTATTATCAAATGATCATCACGTGCACTCATTTTTCTAGGGTGACTCTTAAGGTCCACAAATTTTCCGGAAATTTTAAATTTACTAATAGCTTGATGCACAGCTGTCTTGCTCACATTTACCCTCGATCTTATTTGAAGTTCAGAAAATCCAATTTTATGCAGGATCAGTATTTCTGACCTTTTTGTAAAAGTGAGTGAAGTTTGTTTACTCATTGCAATAATTACACAACAGCCATTGTCTACGAAAAAATCCGATAAACAATTGGCAATAAACGTGCCGCGCACCTTTATTTCTAGCAGTGGAATGTATCTGATGAAACCAGCACATGAGATGACGCAATAATCTGCGGAAATAATGCAATGTATTAAAGTACTGAAAACTGGCTACTGGTCCTAAACTTTTGCAAATGACTGTAATAGGAATATACTCGATATGTTGTTACCATAAGCGAAGTAATTTTCGCAGATAACTCGCTCTTCATCGGGTAGGAAAACATCCCAGAAAGTGATATGCTCCAAGAAGATATTCTGACAAAATTAAGAATGAAAAGGTTTGGAGGATTTAAAATAGATCTAAAATATAATATTCTGAAAAATTCAGTGATTACCTCTTCTTTGAAAGAGGAAATCCATTACAGAAATCAAGCAGCTTTAGCAAGTTCGCTGAAAATACAGTCGGCAGCAAAATTATTTCTGAGATAGCAATAATTCCTATATACAAAAAATACACTTAATACTATTGTTGTTAAATAAATCCTTGTCAAATCATGTTCTTAGACTAAGAACACGATTCGAGAAGGATTTATTTAACAAAATAGTATTAAGTATACTTTTTTTTATATACGGATTATTGCTACCGCTCAAATAATTTTGCTGCTGACTGTAAGAAAAGCGGTATTTTACGCATATAAATCGTTTATTTCTGGAAAACTATTTTTATATTGCAAATCCAAACTTTGAAAAAGCAAAACAAAATTATGAAAAAAAAAAAATGATTTATCTATTTCTTCAAGAAGCTTCAGATATACAGATAATTGTAAAAATGCTCAATGAAATATATTAAAATTTTGGCCTCGTATACACATCATTTTCTTTTCTTACCCTTTTTTATGATATACCCTAAACATTAATTAACGTCTTATATTTTTAAACAAATGCAAAATAGAAAGTAGTCTTAAGACCGCAGGGCTTAAGTGAAAACTTCTATATCAATACCCATAATGTCGATGAAATGCTTTCCTATCAATTGCATTAAATAGAAAACAATGTCTATATAAAAATTATCTCTATATAAAAACAATATCTATATAAAATTAATTTCGCGCTAAATATTTCAACAATGCAAAATTTAATTTTCATGCTAAAATATTTGTTTTTTTTCTTACTTTATCCTTACCAACTTCTTCAGTTTTCAATACATTATTTGTAGAAATATCGTTTTTATTATTATCATCGTTGCCTGATTTATTATGCTCGTCATTTTCGGCTTTATCGTCTTGCTCGATTAAGATTTTAACATCATCATCATCTAGTTCTTTAATCTCGGACACAGAAACCTGAAGCAACATTAAAAATAAATTAGTCGGTGCCCATCAAAGCTTCATGTGTTGAGAACAACTGGTTAAAACCAACAAAAACTGCTTGGATGAAAGAGGTGGATAAATTGACATAAATGCACGCGATGTGTAAACTAAAAACTGAAGCATAACTATTTGAAGTTTAACTTGATATACAAAAACATTCATTTTATTTATTATATGCTGAATTGGTGATATCCTGCAAATCAGCAGTTTGTGTACAATCAGAATTAATATGACTTTAAATTATTATTTTAAAAAATTTGTATATTAATCAAATTTTATGTTAATCCCACATTCCTATCATATATCACATATTTTGAAAATAAATTTCCCCAAACGCATTAAAAAAAAAAAAAAAAAAAAAAAAAAAAAAAAATCTTAAAAAACCCATTAATGATTTCAAAAATCAGTGTCAAATCTGATTTTTTCTATCAATTACAGCAAGTAGAAAACAATGTATTCAAATTCTTTTCGGTTGTCCTGTACACTGTCTATTTATTTTGTATTCCACACACTTTGCTTTAGAGTTTGTTCATTACAAACAAAAACCTAAACTAAAAATTCCCAAGTAAAAGTGCAGCTAATTAAATTTTTAAGCATTTAGGGTGATAGCCTTTAACGCATCTGATTTCTTTGGAATGACCTTGCACATGATTTATTATTTTTTCTAGATTTCGGAAAACCAAAATTTTAGTATATCTTAAGGAATTTTTCCGTTAATAAATAGTATATGTAGTAAGTTTCGTAACTGATTTATTCAAGAATGTCATTTTCTTTTAGTCTAATTGAATATATCTTTTCATTATGTATGTCTATGAAAGATGTTTTATTTGCGTTTTTCTACAGTCTACGTAATTTTCTTATTAAGCTGCATGACCATTTATTTTGCAGATAATACATAAAATTATGCTTTAATTCTGAACATTCAATCAAAAAAAAAAAAAAAAAAAAAAAAAAAAAAACTTATAAAAATAATAAATTACCTAATTTTTAATTTGCTATTTGTAATTTTATAATTCCCATAAAATAATTCGCCAAAAATTTTTGAAATAAAAATCATGTTTTTTGATACATAGTTCGTTTTAGAGATGAACTTTCAAGCTACATGTTACTATTATACAATCTCTATAAATATTTAAAATAATTGCTTCGTATATTTTAGCATTACAGTCGGCAGCAAAATTATTCGAACGCCAGCAATAATTCTTACATAAAAAAAAGTACACTTAATACTGTTTTGTTAAATAAATCCCCGTCGAATGATGTTCTTAGTCAGTCTAAGAACAGGATTCGACAAGGATTTATTTAACACTTTTTTTATATAGGAATTATTGCTAGCGCTCGAATACTTTTGCTGCCGACTGTATTTACATTTACGCGAAATAAAAATAGTTTTGTGTTAAAAATTTCAACAATGTAAATTTAAATTTTAGTGTTAAACGGTAATTATTTTTCTTACATTATCAACTTGATAAATTTTCAATCCACTATTTGTGTCGATCTCGTTCTTTTCATTATCATCGTTTTCCAATTCAATGTGTTCATCATTTTCGATTTTACGGTCTTCGACGATTAAGACTTTAGCATTCTCATGATCCAAATCTTTCACCTCAGGCATCAAATCCTAAAGTAAAACCAAAATTAAATTAGTTGTTTTCTATGAAAGTTTGATGGGTTAATAATATTTAAAGATGCAACTTAAGTGTTCTCCGGATACATACAAGGTCTGTTCAGAAAGTAATGAGACTAATTTTTCGAGCCAAGAAAGAGGACAAAGGGGTGGCGTTTGTGGGATGGACGGATGGATGGATGGGTTTTACATCGCACTAGTGTTGCGCAGATGGGCAATTGGCGACGGTCTGGGACACACCCCTAGAGGTGGTCTGGAGACATGCTATCACAATTTTGATCCTCCACGGAAGGGATGGTTCTCCTGCTTTGGTGACCCCCAGGGGTATAATTTTTGATGGGAATATGGAGGACATTGCGACCACGATACATTTTACATGCAACAGCCACCATTAGTGTACATGGCGGTCTTTGGCCGGTTCGAGTACCGAATCCGCAATCTTCCAATTACGAGGCGGGCGCTCTACCGACTGGGCTACAGCGGCTTGGCGTTTGTGGGAAGTATGGCTGTTGGGGACTGTTAATTACAGAATCTGTTGAAAGTCAGTTGGCTCTGAGCCTTTCCAGCGCTCGAATAGCTTTTAAAAAAGACACATGTTTTAAAGTGACAATAGGTTTTCAGAATGCAGCGGAGTTTTGAGCAATGTTACGCCACGATTTTTTGTATAAAACTAAAACACGTGGTGTGTGTTACAAGAAACATACGGAAAAGATTCTTTAAGCAAGGCACAAGTGCTTAAGTGGCAAAAAGCATTCAAAAACGAAGAGAGGATGTCAGTTATAAACAACATGTTAGGTGTCCAACAAGTTCTCGGATTGCAGACAACACGAATAAAATTAGAGTGCTTTTGGTCTCTGAATCGTTGGACGAGTGTATGATTGATTGTGGACGTTGTGACTTACAAAATCGATTGTACATAAAATCGTCGCGGAAGAACTTCAAATATGGAAAAATTAGTTCCTGGCAAAACACAGCGTTACAACATTGCCCTAAATACTATACAGCTCCGACGTGTCACAGCTGGATTTTTTTCTATCTTCTTGGTTAAAATCAAGCTTAAAAGGTGATGGGTTTGGCAATTTCGAGAACTTGCAGCAAAACGTATCGCATGTTCTGAACATCTTTCCAGTTGCAGATTTCTAGTCAGGCGCCGGTGGGTGGCAGAGTCGTAGTCAACATTATATTAACACTAATATAGGAGGAGGATACTTTGAAGAATATAATATTGTAAAATGAAGAATATAATATTGTAAAATCATCTTGAAATAAACAAATTTTAGGGAATAGGTGTCATTACTTTCTGGATAGACTATGCATAATGAGAATTAGTGATTCATTTAATAAATACTGCTTTGAGGGAAGTGGTGGATAAAATGATATAAATGATGTAAATTTCAATAAAATTAGTGATTAGATTTTTTTTTTTTTTTTTTTTTTTTGATAAATTGTTTCTAGGCTCTACGGAAACCAGGACAACCAGTCTTCTTTTTCAAAAAAAAAAAAAAAAAAAACCTTATAAAATATTGCTTAAATGTTGTTCTTTTATATCATGAAACTTTTGAATAATAAAATTATCTATTAACTATATTTAAAACGCTTTAAACACACGTAAATATAAATTTATTTAAAAGATGTTAAATTTTTTTATCCAAATCTTTTCGCTTTAATAATAAAGCATCATCAGGGATTTATGATTCGTTTCCATTGCGCAGTTTTAAATATGTTTTCTTTTTACAGTCAATAGTTAAGTCTTTTATATATAACGTGATATATTTTAAATATCATCAAAAAAACAATATGAATTCCGGTAGAGGTTGGACCAAGGAGTTAAGAAAAGTGAGAGAAGCTGGAACTATTGCATATCATATGAGGTTATTGTAGGAGATTAACCACATGCCATGCGACTATAAACTAAAAGAGTATATATATATATATACAGGATTAAGAGTTTAGCAATATTAGACTTTATATGCCATTAAATGAAAATTACAATCAACTTATCTTCCAATTATTTATTTTGTTTCATACATCAGTAAAGGTTTCCGCTTGAAGATTATATAAAAGAACTAATCTCTAGTAAATATTAATTTTTTTCCACACATTCTTCTTCAAGTTTTTATTTTCAAAGTTATTGTTATATGAAACTTTTTCTCTATTCGATGTTCTAAATATTCTTGAAGCTTCCTGCTATTTTCTGATTTCACTTCATATTGAAAAACGTTAATTATTTATTTTGTTTTAAACATCAGTAAAGGTTTCCGCTTGAAGATCATATAAAACAACTAATCTTTAGTAAATATTGGTTATTTTTTCACACGTTCTACACAAAGATTTTATTTTCACATTTTTTGTTATCCGAAACTTTTTCTGTATTCGATGTTCTAAATATTCTTGGAGCTTCCTGCTATTTTTCTGATTTCACTTCATATTGAAAAAGTTAATTATTTGTTTTATACATCAGTAAAAGTTTCCGCTTGAATATCACATAAAACAGCTGATCTTGAGAAATATATATATATGTATATATATAGTTTTTGCATGCAATTCTGCATTGTGAATATGATTTTGAATAATAATTTTTCATTTCAAATAACGATTTTCACGCTGAGTCTATTTCCAAATTGTATTCACTTTTAATTTTTTAACTATCATTTTACTCTGTTTTTACTGGAGTAGTTAATATAAGCTTAAATAAACTATTCCCATACAAATTCTTTTTCTCAAAAAGTTAATTCCATAAACCATAAACTATTTTAACCCCCCATCCCCTTGCGAGAATGAAACAACTTTTTAGCAGTGTTGTGAATATGAGCATAATTTAAGAAATTTCATACAAAACATTTTTATTACAAAGAATTGAAAAATGCCACAACATATTCCGCATTTTTCTGACCGATTAACAAATTAAAAAGGACTTTTTAATAACGTACTGATTTCTATCACTTGTTAAAGAATACGTTTAATAAATTTCTTTCGATTCCGTCAAAGTGTGTGGATTTGTATAGCGAACAAACAGACAAACATGCATATAAGCTTTCATATATATATATATATATATATATATATATATATATATTCAATTAAAAACTAATAATTATTTTAGTTACTTTTTCAATATCCAAATCCTTATTCCTATCAGTTTCAGTGTCCAAATCCTTATTCATATCAATCCCCATTTCATTATCGTGCTCGCATTCATCAATGTCATCGATTTCTACTTTATTATTCTCACCATCAACTTCTTTCTTTTCGAAAACAGAATCTAAAGCAAATTTAAAATAAAATGACAGAAATTATCTTAAAGCTTTGTTTTAAGTAAAATAGCTTAACCCTGGACGTTAAAAAAGTATTGGACATTAAAATATCTTTCCGGAAATTCTAATAAATTACAACTAATTATATTTCGTTTGGTATAAGCAAACAAATTCTAATAAGATAGAAATTACTTGTGTAATTTACAAGTAATGCTTTCCTCAGGTCATATTCTAAATTTTCATTTTTCATTTTTTTTACCTAGGTGATATATCTATCATTTCCCGGTTTCATCTAAATAGAAATCAATAAATGATATATTTAATTTTATTTTCCGTTTCAGCACCGTTACGCCTATTTGGCGCATTTTCGCAACTCAGAACTTCAGCGGAACAAAAAAATACTCTTTAAAAATGTGTAAGTAAATTTGATAACTCAAAAATTCTTTGAAATAATTAATTTTTGAAAATAATAAATCTTTTCACTTTGAATCAAAATGAATGTTTCACAGTCATCTTTAATGAAATCAGAAACGATCGAAGAATTTTGATCTTTTTTTCATTTGCTGCGACCAAAAGTGATAATTTTAAGCGTTTTGTATTAGTCATATTTTGAATGACATATTTAAAAATAATATGCAATATAATTCAATAATTTATGCATTGTTAAAAAATCCAAATGAAACTTAATAATGAATATAAACTTGAATGAAGGATATTCCTTTAAGATATGATTTTTCTAGCCCAAGCTGCTTTCAAATTGTACAAAGCATCCTGTCTTTCCCACTCCTTCTATCTTTGGAAGGAGAGTAACTTCTAAAACACGTGGTGAAATCTTCCATTTGCTAAAGAACATTTATAAGGTAAATTGAAATTTAAGGCTTTCATATTGAAAATTGAGAGACGAAAAGTAAACTTCTCACCATGGTTCTACCGTAGCGATCGGAAAATATATTTGAGACTTAAACAATTGTAAGTTGCACTTACTTTATAATATAATTTAAGTATAATCAAAAATCAAATTATTTAGTACTTCTTTATAATAAACCCTCTAGATTCAGATTGCGGATATCCATCATTGCATATCACTGCCTTACTAAAAAAAAAAAAAAAAAAAAAAAAAATGCTTTATAAAAATGCAACTTCACAAAGTGTGCTTAGTTTGCTTAAAAATTACATAAATTTCGTTGGTTTTTCATTTTGCTGACAGGGGAATTAAGATGAAACCACAGTACACATTAACGTTTTGAGAGTGATGGGAAGTGAGTGTTGCACTTGGCGACTCTGAAGCTCATATTAGTGAATTTTTCGTGGTTTTCAGTACCATTCAAATTAAAATAAGCTCCATATCATCATACAATATTTCAAGAAAACCTATAATTAACCTTCATTTGTACTAAAAATTTTACGCCGAGATTCAATCTCTGATCCATACCTGCCTCTAACAATTGCTGTTAGAAACCAATTTTATAGGTATAAAAATTACTCTTATAAGAATTTTTTAAATAGTAAAATATGGATGACCCCTGTTCCTAGCATCAACACGAGGACTACGATCAGCTTAATGAGTCGATGAGGATGATGGCTCGAACGTCTTGGTGGTATTTATTTTCTATATCTCGAATAAGCACTTGTTTCCTCCTTTTTCAACATTTAATTGAAAACAATCTCTTGTTTTATGCATTCTTTTCGACTACCTGAGGTAAGTGTAAAGTAGCTGCAACGTTGTGCGTGTCATTGAAGAATACTTTCATTAATAAAACGATGTCTGAAGATATGAACGCTTGCTTCTTTATTTTGCTTTCGTGATGAAATTTACAAAGGATTTATTCAAGAGTTGATGAAGTATCCATTATATGTAATTTTTTGAACTATTTTTATTTCTTATAGCATTGTTCTTACCCTTCATACATCGCAAATATAAAGATTTTATATCATTCGGATTATTGAATGAAGCTACAGTTTGTTTAACCCCTTTCCACTGTAAATCACTTTTATTTATCACTAATAATTTTGAGGAGTAGTATTTGATGGCACATAATCGAACAATAACCTTCGTAGTGATGAGGCAACAGTTAAAGTTAAAATTTAGCGATGGATATCGAACAAAGATGTCCCTAAATTTAGCAACACAGGAGTGAAAATAATTTGGACCAGCAAAGGTGTTGACGCATGCGCGCCACCCCGTCGCGGATCACCTGTCAGAGGATGAGAAAAAATGTGCTCGCGGAAGCAGAACGATACGAGTGCTGATAGCACCATGACTTGACTTGATGCGTTATATAATTACTATTACAAACTACCTTACTAGAAATATAACCATCAAAAAATGTGGATAATTACTCAAATTTATGTCGAAATCCAAATTTCTTTTAAGTATGTTTTTATTGTATATATGTACATATTTTATTTAGTTTCTATTAAATAATATTAAGAAAAAAAAAGGTCCGTCGAAAAATAATCATTTGTAGTTAAGTTTCTACAAAATAGTGGCTCCGTCGAGAAAGGAGCTTGTAATCAGCGACTTATGGATAAAAATAATAAATTAAAATCTTCCTTAAAAGGAAAGATAACTAGAATTGAAAACTATGTAGAAGGCACGAATGCCGAAAATTACGATATAGATGTAGTAGAATTGAAAGTGAAATTAAAGAACGTCGAACTACTACAAACAAAAATCGATGAATTACGACAAAAATACTACGAAATTCAAGACTTGAAAGATGCTGAACAAGCAACAGTAGTGTAAAAAGGAGAGTTCAGCGCCACGGTGGTGGCGTAGTGGCGTATTGTGGCATAGGGTGGAGGCGCGCCTCCATCCTGACACCACTACGCCACCACCCTGTCGCTCAACGTCTCCTTTTTACACTACTTAGTCATCATCTTGGACGAGGGGGTGTTGCCACCGGATGAATAGAAACTTTTAGAGCGTTGCCACCGGAAGAATAGAAACTGTGTGTTGCCACCGGAAGAATAGAAACTTTGGGTATCCCCTTTTACGAGGGTTTCCGCGATGAGTGCTGCCATCTATCAGGGAGAAGGGGGAATTTTGAGGAGTTAGATTTATTTTCCTAAATTTCGGGACTTAGTATTTTTTTCACAATTTCGAGGACTTCAAAATTTTTTCGAAGTTTTGCGGGAAGTGAGATGACGTCACGATCTTTTGGGACTTAACCTGAAAAGAGATACATACAAAATTTACAATTAGAGAAATAAGTGAAAGGAAAATGTATAGAAAAAAGTTAGAAAGAGAATACAAATTTAAGGAAAAAGGTAGAAAGAATAAAGTTAGAAAAAAAGAGAAGAAAGAGAAAGAGAAAGAAAGAGTTCACCTTGAGCGCCTGGGAGACTGCCCTCCCGAGGCCCTGCGGTGCCCCTTTTCACTCCGTAGAGCAAGGCGGGAGTTAGTTCCTTTTAAAACTAGTATGTTGTGGCCACCACAAGACTTTCTTCTATATTTTCTTATACATATTCAATCAGTAACAATATTAAAAAAAAAAAAAAAAAAAAAATACGATTTTTTTTTTCTAAGTTTTTTTTTGTTAAAAGTAAAAAAAAATCGATAACTTTGTTTTAAATTATCACAGATTTATGGTTCAACCATTCGTTTTAAAGGTATTGACGAGATCTTTCGATTGATACCCATCTTCAAAATTTAACCCCCCTGGGGGGGTACTTCCCCCCCAGGGGGGGAACCGATGCCCCCCCATGCACAATTTTTTTTTCCTAGTTAACTACTATTATTATCAATAATTCATATTAATTTTACAATCACAAGTTTAAAATAACTCTCATTATGCCCATTTATACGGAATTTTGTCCTATAAAATGCGATCACAGCGCCACCTGTTGAGCTATTGATCCCCAAATCTAATGGGCACCAGTTCATGTCAGGGTGCAACTAAATACCAAGTTTGGTTAAATTTCATTCATTGGTTCGTGAGATACAGCGTCCACAAAAAAATGATACAGACACACAGACAGACAGACAGACAGACAGACACACAGACAGACAGACAGACAGACATTTTTTAAAAACTATCAATTCGTGTTCAGGACATCCCAAAACGTGTAGATCCGTCAAAAAACGGAGGTCGAAAATTTTCGCGAATCCAATACTTTCTCTATATTACATATAGAAGAAAGTAAAAAAGAATAAAAATAAAAAATAAAATAAAAAATATCAACCTGGTGAACTCATCACATAGTTTTCTGAGGTTGTCTTCAAAGCATGGGTTCAGACAATCTTCATGGATGCAGAAACAATTGATATATACAGGGTGCAGGAACAATCTTCATAGGTGCGAAACAATTGATATATACAGGATGCAGGAACAATCTTCATAGGTGCGAAACAATTTAAAATATATACAGGATGCAGGAACAATCTTCATAGGTGCGAAACAATTTAAAATATATACAGGGTGCAGGAACAATCTTCATAGGTGCGAAACAATTAAAAAATATGTACAGGATGCAGGAACAATCTTCATAGGTGCAGAAACAATTTAAAAATATACAGGGTGCAGGAAGAATCTTCATGGATGAAACAATCTGTACAATTTACATAGATGCGAAACAATTGATATATACAGGATGCAGGAACAATCTTCATAGGTGCGAAACAATTGATATATACAGGATGCAGGAACAATCTTCATAGATGCGAAACAATTGATATATACAGGGTGCAGGAAGAATCTTCATGGATGAAACAATCTGTACAATTTACATAGATGCGAAACAATTGATATATACAGGATGCAGGAACAATCTTCATAGGTGCGAAACAATTGATATATACAGGATGCAGGAACAATCTTCATAGGTGCGAAACAATTGATATATACAGGATGCAGGAACAATCTTCATAGGTGCGAAACAATTGATATATACAGGATGCAGGAACAATCTTCATAGGTGCGAAACAATTTAAAATATATACAGGGTGCAGGAACAATCTTCCTGGATGCAGAAACAATTGATATATACAGGGTGCAGAAACAATCTTCATAGGTGCAGAAACAATTAATATATACAGGGTGCAGGAACAATCTTCATAGGTGCGAAACAATTAAAAAATATATACAGGGTGCAGGAACAATTTAAAAATATATACAAGGTGCAGGAACAATATATACAAAAATTTTCACTATGGATGCTGCGGTATTCTGTAATGGCCATAAGCCAGACTGGTGATTCTATCATCTAGCAGATACCTCTTGTCATCAAAAGGAGATAAACACTTTTTGTTTTGATTAACTGTATAGAGTTGATGACGTTCTTGGAGGATTCTGGTTTGTTGCTCATACGTGGCTATCTCCTTTTGCAGGCATTCTTGATAGTCTTGAACACTTAATTTTTTCCTTACGATGGAGGTTGATATGCCTTTTGCTGTCTTCTTTTCACCACCAGCTGACTGTATGGCATACATTTTTGGCTTTAATCCAATGAATTTGTAGGCAGCTTGACTGTGGAGTTCGTCTTTAAACTTTCCAAGGACCTTTTTGTTAGTTGTAGAATATAGCGGATGATTTTCTGGATACTCTGAGAAGTCAAAATGGTGCTGACCTTCCTTCATATCTTGATACATGTCTGCTGTCTGGATACAGTACGTCAAGGAGTCTGTATCCGTGAACAACAAAGTTGCACGACTTTCATACTTTTTCATAACGAAATTGTAGTGAAAGTCGTACATGAGCAACTTTGCTAATTCAAGGATACAGAAACCCACGTATATCGGCCTATTCATCAGGATGGTGGGTTTTGTTCTCTCCACAGCTACGAGGTTATTGCAAAATTCTTTAAAAGTTGTGAAATTCGGTGATGCAACTAATTTTTGGGCTCTGACTTCATTGTTACACAGTTCTATGTTACGACGTTTTCTCAAATTTTCGATGGTCTTTCCATAGACGCTATTGTTCAACAGTTTAAAGAAATCTTTCTCAAAACTGTTGTTTGCAGATTTTCGTTTATCTGTGTTGAAGTCTACATACTTTTTTAGCCAGGGTGCTTGGTGAAATTTCAAAACCTTGTTCACTTTTAATAGCTTCATTCCGAGTTTTAGGTATAACTGTAGATTTCTGTAATGTACAACATACTCTGATTTATTGTGAAGGTTTGGAATGAGTTTGGGTGTTCCTGAATACTTTTGGTTCTGCAACAAGGACTTGGCATAGGTGGAGAGCATTTCTTCTGTCACGGTCATTTTTTCAGGTGCAAGTGGGTAGCTATTGTGGAGCTCATGCAGATGAGATGGATACTCCAAATTCACTTCAAAAATGAAGCCTTCAGATGCATCTTCGGGTATGTTCATGATGAAATCTTCAGTAATGTTAGAGGGGTCCATCCATTGAAACTTGCCATAAGGCATGTACTGGGACATAGCCCAACCGTAAAGGTTGTTCGCATCCCAGTACATGATATAACTAGAAGGCTTACTTGAGTCGTAGTGAGGAGTGTGCGGTTTGTTTGCAACAGCGAAACGGTGTGAAATCTGCGACACACCCCCGCGCACCCCTTTTTCAGTAAACAGCAGCATGTTGATATCCGTGAGCAGCTCTAGCTTGACATCAGTCATCTTCAGACAGGCTTGCCAGGACAGTCCAGGAGAGGTGTATAAATGAGCAGCATCGATGTTATAATAGTGTAAGCAAAGACTTCTAAAATTTTGGAAGACATCGGCAAGGAGTAAAACATCTGTCTTCACATACAGGTCATGATACTCGCCGAGGTTTCTTATCTGGAAGACTTCCCATACGTTTTTTGCATGTTGATAATCAGATTCTTCGACGGCTTCGTTCGTAAGAGAGTTGAAAAACGCTGATGGAGGCGGCAACACTGTTTCTTGGAATTTATCAAATCTAGTAATGTAGTCATAGGGGTATACTCCTTTTCTGGTGAGGAGACTTAGATCGGTACTTGACCCAAACTGGTCTTTTAGAATGTTAAACTGGCTAATATCCAAATTCTTCACCAACTTTTCTAACGAAGCAGGCAAAAATTGGAAGGAGTCAAGAAAGACGAGTTGTACAGGACTGTTAGGTTTCTTCAAAGTGAATGATATATATTTTTCTAACGTTGTTACGATAACTTGTATCTGATGGTCTTGAAAATGGCCTAATTCTGTCATAATATGGTGGGCATCATAATTCTTCAAGTTGTGGAAAACCCCGGGAATCTTCATAGGCTGCTTAAAATTAAGGTTGCAGCTAGCATGGGCGGCACCTCAAAAAACTCCAGTTTCGTGATTGTGATCCCGAACTTTAATGCATCCGGGTAACAATGGTTGAAGACATATGCTGCACCTTGTAGCATTTTGGAAGGCCTCCTCTTCTTGGGTAGAGAGCTTCATTGGCTTAATTTCTCGTAGTTTGTCTTCAAGGATATCTTTTTCCATGATGATATTTTCCAGAAAATGCTTGACTGCATTCTCTCCTCGATAGCTAAAGATAGGCTTCACGGCTTTTCCATCAGACCCTACGATTACATAAGCGTAACCGCAGGGTGTATGGCGGGCTGTATGTTGCAGGTAGGAGTTTGATGAGGATGGAGCAGCTGATGCAATAGGTTCTAACAAACTTTCAAAGTCTGCATAGATGATATAGCTGATAGGGTGTTGAAGATGGGTTCCCGTGAACTCTAGTATATTTTTCTCCTTGCTGGGCATCTCAATGGCTTGAGCAGTGTGTTTTTTGCAGTTTGTTTCATGATCTTTTAACAAAAGTTCTGTTGAAAAACCATGCAGGCACCTGTAACAATAATACTGTTTGCCATAGTGTTTTGTGCGGTCTCCCATCAATCTGGAAAAGTTCCGGATTAAACAATAGTGGTGAGCACCTTCCTCGTTCGCAAGGAGTAATAAGTTGATAGCTTCAACATCTTCTACTTCGGAAATTCTTAGAATTGTCACTTTAGAGTTTTCGTAGCCGAAGACGTTGATTCTAAGATTGTTCAGTTTTTCTATGAGACCTATTTTTCAGATGGGAACAGGGTACTGAACATTACCCATCTTGATTTCATTTTCATGAGGTAAATAGTGGGAGACTCGATGAGGTTGGGTTGTGTAGTCTAAATTCAGTTTGTGTGCTAGCAGACACCATAGGAAGCACTTGTTATCCCTGTTCTGTATATTTAAGATGGCTTTCTTGGCAAGCAGTTTAGCTGGCAATTCTTGGTAACTGCTCGCTCTCAAGGGGTTATATTTAGCAGACTTGAATTCTAGGTAGTAGATGTTTCTCAGCACCCAGCCGGAACCTCTCTCTAAGAACTCTTCGTAGTTTTGAATAATCTTCATGAATCCTACACTTATTTGATCATCAATTAAATCAGGAGTGTGTTGCTGGTAGCAGGGTGTTCTGAAGTACGCATCCATAATTTCCAGTTCTCCTTCGGCTGTCTCTCTTTCAAAGCAGACTTTTATTACCAGGTACCATTTGATGGAATCTTTCTCATACAATTCCTGTAGGATGTTTTCATGTATCTCGGCACGAATAGACTCTAAAAAGATTTTCACATCGTACCGAGTGGCTTCAGTAGGTTCAATGAGCACCGTCTTAAACGTGTTCAAAGCTTGCGTATAGGGACGTCTTCGAGAGAGTGGTGGAGGAGTCGTTTTCGGTTTCTTCCGGCTCTCACTTAGGCTATTTGAATGCTGAAGTCGCATATGGTTCATTAATGATGACTTAGAGGAGAAGGTGGACTGGCATTCTTTGCAGGGGTAGTTATGTGTCTTTAGATGAGCGTTGTACTCGTCCAGGCGACTAAACTTTCTTTGGCATGTAGCACATTGATAGGTGGAAGTGTCAGCATCATGCAACTTCTTATGTCGGTTTAAGGCATCCTTTCTGGAGAACTCCTTCAAACACACAGAACAGGAGAAACCCTATAAAAGAATAAAAAACGATTTTTAATCAAAGTGTTACAATTTTTAATCAACGTGTTACAATTTTTTGAAATATCACAAAACAAAAACTTTAAGAAATAATACATACCTCTGGCTGAGGATCTACAGATTCTTGCAATTCACATGTGGGGTGATGCGATTTTCGGTGTCTGTTCAAAGCATCCTTTCTGGAGAATTCCTTATGGCAAATGAGACACACGAACATTTTTTCTGTGTTTGTGTGTTTTCTTGTGTCTAGTCAAATCACAATTTCTCGCAAACGATTTCCCACAAGTAGGGCAAACAGGTTGAACCTATAATAAGAAAGACAATTTTTTTAACTTTTGTAAAAGGGACAATTTTTAAAACTTTTGTAAAAGGGACAATTTTTAAAACTTTTGTAAAAGGAAACACTCTCATTTTTAATGCAAAACAATACATACCTTAGAAGGTTCAGATTGGGCTTCAGGTTGGACCTCAGGTTGGGGTTCAGGTTGGGCGGCGTCGTCCCATTGGGGGTTTCGCCACTCCTCATCATTCATTTCCCCAACAGTACAAAGCATATGAAGTTCGTCATCGGGTATACCGAAGGAAATACCCAACTGAAAATAAACGAATAGGATGCAACTTTAAAAAATAAATTCTTCTAGTTAAAGATTTAATTAATCTAACTTTTACACAACATAAATAAATAAATTTAATCTATTAGATGAGTCATTAAATAAACGAATCATTTTATAAACATAGGATGCAACTTTAAAAAATTTTTAGAAAAATAAATTCTTCTAGTTAAAGATTTAATTAATCTAATTTTTATACATACACGCTACCATTTTAATAATCCAAATACACTATTTTATCTAAACATAGGATTAGGTATGCAACTTTAAAAATTTTTAGAAAAATAAATTCTTCTAGTTAAAGATTTAATTAATCTAACTTTTATACATACACGCTACCATTTTAATAATCCAAATACACTATTTTATCTAAACATAGGATTAGGTATGCAACTTTAAAAAATTTTAGAAAAATAAATTCTCCTAGTTAAAGATTTAATAAATCTAACTTTTATACATACACGCTACTATTTTAATAAACCAATACACTATTTTAACTAAACATAGGATTAGGTATGCAAATTTAAAAAAATTTTTTAGAAAAATAAATTCTCCTAGTTGAAGATTTAATAAACAAAAGGTTATGCAATTCTAACTTTTATACAACATAAATAAATTGAATAAGTATAATCTAATTGATAGCTTATCAAACGATGAGTCATCCTAAACAAGTCTGAACATGAATCTACTTGAACACTAACATTTTATTGTATAAGCTATGCGATGACTCATCAAACGATGAGTCATTCTAAACATGACTGAACATGAATCTACTTGAACACTAACATTTTATTGTATAAGCGATAATCTTAATATATATAAATCTCGTGTCACAATGTTTGTCCTCAATGGACTCCTAAACCACTTAACCGATTATAATAAAATTCGCACACCATGTGCAGTTCGATCCAACTTGAGAGATAGGATAGTTTAAATCTCAAATTATAGTCGCAATTTTAATTTATTGCTAATTATTTGTCTGTTATTATTTGACAGTCACAATTATCTGTTAACTCCAAATGATTCTAACAGATGTCGATACCTTTCGACTGGGTTGAAATGAAAGCTGAAATATATTTGGTGCTGCCATCTACACAAAGAATCTTCAACTTTTTAACCTATTAATAAATTTCGTATAATTCAATTATTTCCACTTTTTAAATTTTTGGTGTTAGCATAGCCGGCCACGTGTTACTTAGACTGAAGTGTAAATTGAATTCATATTATAATGAAGATAATACAGTGAAATTAATCCTGTTTTTTACTTATTTGTGCTTCATTGATCAAAACTTTATAATTTAATATATATATATATATCTTTATATATAAAATTTATTATGTTTGTCCGCGATGAACTCCTAAACTAATGAGCCGATTTTAATGAAATTTGGACACTGTGTGCAATTTGGTCCAACTTGAGAGATAGGATAGTTTTTATTGCAAAATTCGCCTCCCAAAAGGGGGGGAGGAGGGGCCAAAACGTGATTTCACAAACAAACAAACAAACAACAACAACCAAAAAAAAAAAAAAAAAAATAGAAATGCAGATAGACTGTTCAAAATTGGTATAGAGAGGTTTTAGAGGCCTGCAAATCGAATGAGGATATTTTCGAAAGTGTAAAGTTATTCGGAGGGGCGGGTAAGGGGGCGGAGGGGCAAAAAAATAAAAATAGAGTTACATCGCTAAAAATTGGTACATAAAAGTTTTTGATACGTACAAATCGATTGCAGATATTTTCGAATTTGTAAAATTATTAAGAGGAGCGGGAAAGGGGGGGGCAGAGGAGCAAAATATAAAAATGGAGTTAGATCATTCAAAATTGGTGCATAGAATTTTTGATACCAACAAATCGATTGCGGATATTTTCGAATTTGTAAATTTATTAGGAGGGGCGGGAAGGGGGGCAGAGGGGCAAAAAAATAAAAATAGAGTTACATCGCTAAAAATTGGTACATAGAAGTTTTTGATACGTACAAATCGATTGCAGATATTTTCGAATTTGTAAAATTATTAAGAGGAGCGGGAAAGGGGGGGGCAGAGGAGCAAAATATAAAAATGGAGTTAGATCATTCAAAATTGGTGCATAGAATTTTTGATACCAACAAATCGATTGCGGATATTTTCGAATTTGTAAATTTATTAGGAGGGGCGGGAAGGGGGGCAGAGGGGCAAAAAATAAAAATATAGTTAGATCGTTCAAATTGGTGCATACAGGTTTTTGACACCTACAAATAAACTGTAGATATTTTCGAATTTGTAAAATTATTTAGAATAGTGGGAGGGGGGAGGGCAAAGGGGCAAAATAATAGAAATAAGAGTTAGAACTTTGAAAATTAGTATTATTAAGTTTTAAGGCCCGATAAATCGATTGCGGATATTTTCGAATTTGTAAAATTATTAAGAGGAGCGGGAAAGGGGGGGGGCAGAGGAGCAAAATATAAAAATGGAGTTAGATCATTCAAAATTGGTGCATAGAATTTTTGATACCAACAAATCGATTGCGGATATTTTCGAATTTGTAAATTTATTAGGAGGGGCGGGAAGGGGGGCAGAGGGGCAAAAAATAAAAATATAGTTAGATCGTTCAAATTGGTGCATACAGGTTTTTGACACCTACAAATAAACTGTAGATATTTTCGAATTTGTAAAATTATTTAGAATAGTGGGAGGGGGGAGGGCAAAGGGGCAAAATAATAGAAATAAGAGTTAGAACTTTGAAAATTAGTATTATTAAGTTTTAAGGCCCGATAAATCGATTGCGGATATTTTCGAAAGTATAGAGTTATTAAGAAGGGCGGGAACGGTGGATGAAGAAACGGTGCGCATGGTTTGCGCAGGTATACACTGCCGCAGGCAGTGGGGGTCCGAACAGATTATTCCACCAATGAGAGAAGATTTTTTTGTATTTTATATCATTTTCCTTTCGATAATATATGGATTCATTATGAGTGTCGAACATTTTTCCCGATCAGATTTTTTTTTTCTCTTTTTTTTTTCACATGTTAAAAATTAATGCAATTTTGAGAATTCTTTAATTATAGTGAATCATTTAAAAATAGGGACCAGCGAAGCGGGCTAAGTCTGCTAAGATCAAGGATGTTATCAAGGATGGTCTTTATTCGTAAATAATAATTTTAATATATTGAATATTTTACTACATTATAATTCAACGTATAACATAGCCACAGCAACGCGTGGCCGGGTCTGCTAGTTACTATATAAATCACAAAGTATAGGATGTTGGAAATTAAATAAACAACACTAGTTGATGAAAATTATAAGTAAACTGATTTTCTAGTTAATAATTAAATTTTTTTATTTATAATGAATGCAAATTAAGTTTCTCATAAGTAAACAATAATAATAAATTTTTGATTTGAATAATATAAAAAGCACGAAGTATGAGTCATAAATTTTGTAAGGAAATAAATTATTAGAATAATAAATTTTTAGTTTAAACTTATGAGAATAAGTTTTAATTAAATCTTCTAATTAAAAAGTTTTTCACTTATAAAATAATTTCTATGTCATATGATTGTAAAAAAATAAATAAACTTATTAAAATTTCTATACAAAGTTTTTCACTTATAAAATAAATAATTTCTAAGCATAAACAGATTTTACACATACTTAAATTTCACTTTATATAGTTTATCAAAATAAAAATTCGAAATTCAATTTATTTTAAACACATATTATAAATAGATTTTCACTTATAGAATAAATAATTTCTAAGCATAAACAGATTTTACACATACTTAAATTTCACTTTATATAGTTTATTGAATGAAATAAAATAGATTTCTCATTTATCAAAATAAAGATTTGAAATCAAATTTATGTTTAACACATAATAAATAAAATAGATTTTCACTTATAGAATAATTTCTATGTCATATGATTGTAAAAAAAAAATAAATAAATAAATAAATAAACTTATTAAAATTTCTATACAAAGTTTTTCACTTATAAAATAAATAATTTCTAAGCATAAACAAGTTTTACACATACTTAAATTTCACTTTATATAGTTTATTGAATGAAATAAAATAGATTTCGCATTTATCAAATTAAAGATTCGAAATTAAATTTATGTTTACCACATTAAAAATAAAATAGATTTCCCATTTGTCAAAATAAAGATTTGAAATTAAATTTATTTTTAACACATATTATAAATAGATTTTCACTTATAGAATAAATAATTTCTAAGCATAAACAGATTTTACACATACTTAAATTTCACTTTATATAGTTTATTGAATGAAATAAAATAGATTTCTCATTTATCAAAATAAAGATTCGAAATTCAATTTATTTTAAACACATTATAAATAGAAATAGATTTTAGCATAGTGTAAACCAAATTTATTTTTAACACACATTATAAATAGATTTGAAACTCATTCTATTTTTGCATAGTGTAAATCAAATTTATTTTTTAACATATCGTAAAAAGTAATAATAAATTAAGTTAAAGAATTCTTATTACAATTTAATAACTCATATTTCACTAAAAAATGATTAAACACAGTTAGAAAAATTAAGTAAAATCAATGATTACTAGATAAATATACTTACTGCATTTTCAACATCCATAGCTTGATTTTTGTTGGTGAATCCTTCCATTATCCAAGTACGGGAAAATCACACTAAACGATGCGGTAAAAACACAGCAAATTTCCGGGAAGAAAACTTCGCGAGCGTCGGTAAAGGAGAGAGTAAAACACACGTCTTGCCTAGGCAGTAGATAATCTACGAATGACCCGAGAATTGAGTTGCAGCGGCTTATCTAGATAAGGGGTTTCCCCCATGCGTCACCCTGACTCAGCTCTGTAGATCTTACGAGAAACTTCTCGAATTCTGATTCATCATCGTAGAGGTTGATTCATTTGCATATTTCCCCTCGTGGATTTTCCAAGGTGAGTCACCCCCTCCGTGTTCGTACAGGTATAATATCTTACGGGAGATATGAAACATACTCATTTGCATATTTCTTATGAAGAGATAATGTCTACACTTTTAATTAATGGAAAATAACAATTATTATTTCAATTTGATTATTAAAAAATATTTTTTCAAGTGGATTGTTTCATGAATAAATGGTTTTATTATATGTTTTACGAAATAAAATATATCTTTTCGAAACAATATTTTTCCCGAATATAAGTTATTAAATGCATAGGAAATGGTTTTATTATATGATTTAATAAATATATCTTTAAAATAAATTATTGAATCCCTAGAAAGTGAATCTTTTAAAAATATGTTGTTTTAAGAAATAAAATAGTCATTTCAAACTTATAAATTCATTGAAGATTGAATCTTTTAAGAAATAAAATATTTCTAATTAAATCTTTTAAGAAATAAAATCAATAAAATATTTCAAAGACAGACAGACACAGATATTAAGTTTCAATCTATTTATTGAAATTCCATAAAAATATACACACACATTACTTATTGGATACAATTGTTTAAAGAAGTCGTTTTCATAAACACACATTACTTTTTGGATAAAGTATCTTCAATATATTTTTCATACAAGGTCATATTTAATTGTTTAAAGAAACCGTCGTTGTAATGACAGGAACAATTAATTTTTTTAACAATAGCATGCATATTTAATTTTAAAAGTATTTCTTCACGATATAATTGATATTTTTCAAACATAGATTTCATTAAACACTCGTGTGAATTTTGATCGTCTGAATTAAAAACACACCCGTCACATTGAAATAAATTTTCAATTCCTAACTGAATTTCATACACGATAAAATCGAGTAAGATTTCCTTAGCACTTTGCTCATTTTCATGAGAAATACACACAAGGGGTTTATTTAGAATTAACATAGGAAGTTGAACGGTGAATATTGCATCAATAATAAAATGAGTTATTCTCATTTTGAGTTCTCTAAGCCTAAAAATTTGATCCTTGGACAATTTAATGACATTCGGTTTTAAATAAAAGCCAGAAGGATTTAAAGAAAACATTTGCTGTAAAGTACAATAATCCTCATCTATGTAAGCCATTATTAATTGATTGTTAGAAATAAAACTATCATTTACTGATTCAAAATTAAAATTTTCAATCTTACTTTGAAAATAATACCATGTCTGAGCTGTCATTACAACGCCTTCTTTAGTAGGTATCCATTGACCTGTATGTAATTCTTTAAAATTTCGAATGTGGATTCTCACATTAAAATTCTTTTCTATTACAATTTGTAAAAAACTGTTAAAGTTTAAATTAAATTCACCTCGTATAGGATCCCAAGATTGTTCACGTACCCATTGGTTTAACCAATCATTCACATTCAATTCTTCACACATGTCTTGAGAACAGTTTTTAACAGTAGTATCACAATGAGGGTTTTTCGAAGTATCACAATCAGAGTTTTTCAAAGTATCGCATGCACTGGACGAAGCATCACTTATATCAAGTCTTGGTTTCTTTAAAGGTGGCATGATAGGGTTGGGTATTAAGTGACGAAAAGTCAGGCTGATTCTCATATCTTTGATGATAGGATTCGGTGCAATGCCGTGGGTAAACAGTTCGTTCGTAGGCTTTAACATACTGTAGAGAGAACCATGTTCTAATGAAATCAAAGTAGAAGGTGTTTTAGGCTTCTTGAATTCAATTGTTCGTTCGGCACCAAAGCTGAGGACTACGATGGGGAAAGTTGCATCTAATCCACTTTCGTTGTCTTTATGTTGAGGTATGTAGCTGTATCCATTGCTGTAGAGGTTTAGCAGAACATAGTTGAAGGTAGAAGCCGTCCATTTTTCCACTCGATCCCGCAGCTCCAATACCAGACGTGTCCAAGGGTTAGCAGGCACATGAGTTCCGCTGAAGGCATAACTCAAAGTTAAATCGCCGTATCCCAGAACTTGTCTTTTAGGCTTAAAACTTTTTCCATGAATTCTAAAGGTTGGCGTGTAGAAAGGTAAAGTTTTTAACTCGGCAAAATACCGATCTGCTTGTTCCTTTTCGATGAAGTTTGAAACATACTGGACATTCAGTCCGTTTTCCGTGAAACTCACTGCAGACATGACGAGACAACCAACACACACGAAATCAAATGGCAGACTGAGCCGTGATCGCTGATAAGCAATCTCTGATAAGATAAGACTCTCGTCACGTGACCAGAGGTAGCCAATCAGATAACTCGTGACGTCACTCACCACGTGACTGAGCATAGCCAATCACATCACTCGTGATGTCACCCTAATCACGTGACCTCGCGTCGCTGATAAGAAGTTTCCTTATCATTCATTTCTCTCAAGGTAGCCGTTGGAGTAGGACGTGTTTTCAGGTAAGTGTATTTTATTCTATAAATAATCACACGTATGGATCGATACAAATTCATTTTATTTAGTATGTTTCCCAGGTTACAGGGTTGAGTTTAACAACAGGTTTTTTTACAATAAGTTTCTTTTTCGGTTTGACAATGTTTTTTCTTGAAGACAAATATCGATTCTTAATAATACTTTGGGGTACTCCCATATCTTTCAAGGTTTGCAAAAATTCACTTTGTCCTGTAATAGGTGGTTTTTTATTCACAGAAAAGATGAAATGAAAGAGTTCCGCTAAATTAGAATGTTCCATGGTCCTTCCGTTGTAAGTAATCTCTCCTTTCGGGTTCCACTTAAACTTGTTTTGAATGAGACTTGAGAAAATTTAATAAGGCTTCGGCTTGTTTCTTCATGGGTTTAGCTACAGATGATAACACAAAGGTTTCATAGTCTTCTTGGGGTTCTTGTTTTATAGACTCCACTTGTTTAGGTTCCACTTTTTCAGGTTCTTCTTCGAGTTGTTTAGACATCCAAGGCAAATTATATTCTTGCAAATCCATTTTTCTTTTTAAGAGTTCGTAGTAGTGCTGAATTTTTTCGTGATCCGGTAGAGAACTATTTAATATTTTAGCCATAGCTAAATCAAATTCCGTCATTTGCTTTTTAGAAGGCGTATGCTTAGAAAATTCTTCTTCCGGTACCAACGCATACTTAGCTGTGAATTCCATTGATGATGCCGGTTAAAACAGACAATGCAGCCGGGATTAAAATATTTAAAAACCCACCGTGTTGAACAATCAATTTTTTCTTGTTGAATAAACTTCCTTTCTTGGTACCAATTTTTCGAAGAGTCGTCTTATATTTCCTTAAAGACCTTTTCTGATGAGAGGAGAGAGGCACGTTTCCTTTTAATACGTTCAGGGTACATTCGCAAATAGCCTTCACAGATCGAGTCGGTAATTTTTTTAACAAATGCTTGCGTAAGGTTTGAGGACAAGACTTTATAAGCTCCAAGTCTCGAAGTTGTTTCCTCGTTAACGTCATGATCCCAAATGAATTAAAATCGGTAGGGCTTACCTTTTAAACCTTTTTTGGGCTCGTACACAAATTGGGTTTCCCCCGGTAATATACGCGTTCTGAGTCGCATTCCTTCGGGGGTTTCATTCCTTAAATCCACCAACAAATAAGAGAAGGGCTGTTTGGTAGCATCCTCGAACACTTCTTGAAAAAACTGAGTTGATCTCGGGTATAATTGTCTGCCCAAGTGCGTAATTTGACTCATGTCCCGACGATTTTTAAAAAGTACTAAGTATTGACTGTTTAAGGAAATACCTCTCATTTCTTTACCTTTATGAAAAAGGTTTTGAGTAATAAAAATAATACTTAAATTTAAATGGTGACTTCCTTTGGTAAAGAGGTGGGTTAATCGTTCATCACCCCCACATTCCACCATTAAATCATCTAAAATCATTAAAGAATGGGTACCTAAATATTCCCGATAATTAGAAGGAAACCCTTCCACGAATGTCACGTCGGGAATTTCCTCGTAAAGCTTTTGAGAGATGCCGTAAAACCAAACGACTTTATCGGGAGGAGGGTTAAACATACGCCGTCGTTCTGCCAGTAAATCCCGCAGAAACCAACTCTTACCGACCCCCGTGGGGCCTGCTAAGAGCATTGTAAAAGGGTGTTGTAAGCGTGGAAACTCCATTCTAAATAAACACAGACACATAGGTTTACATTATAAATAGTTTTTTATTGATAAAAAGGAGCACGTGTGCGAAATCGTTTGGATACAAAATTATAGACTCTATGGTCGTTACATATATTTTCAGTTACAAACTGCTTTAAAAAATCTTTCAAAGTTTTGCCACGACATCGGCAATAAATATAATACACACAAAATTGACCACAAACAGCTGTCACATGACTTTGCAGCGGAAGTGGATTAAACACCACTCGTGAAAATTGAGATATATAGTTCGATATAGGTCCTTTAAAAAAGTTCGGCTTGTTTCCATAGGAATCAAAGAATTCCGCTTCCGTAGGGGAGGATAGATAGAATGCCACCCAGTGGCTTCCGGCTTCTGTAGACTTGTCCACGTTGCATACAAAACATGCAGGATAACGCTCGATCTTCTTGGGTAATTGATCACTGGGGAAAACACCGGAAAAGTATTTCTTGGTTACTGGATCGTGGGATAAAATAGTCTCGATTTCTATAGAATTCATTTTCAGTTGGGGAAGTCACACAACACATGTCGTGTTTTACTAATTTCTATAATGTTTTCAAATTCCGCATACACCAATACAGTTATGGTTCTTTCTAAGGTGTCCGCAAACTTGATTTCAATTCGTAAATTTCCTTGTTGCTGTAAATTCAGATGGGGTCCGTCACACATATCAGGGCTCAGGTCGAAAGCATACAAAGTATGTCCGTTCGCAAAGTCCTCTCGGGTCAGATAAATGCCGGTATCTCGATTAAATCCCGAAAACAAACGATGATACGCTCTTATATAGTTATTTTCTTCGAAATCCAATTCCAAGGGTTTGCTGGGTACGGGTTGTCCATCCACGTAAACACTTAAAAAGTTGACCTTGTGATGATAGAAATAAAAGGGATTTAAATCATATTGACCAGTGTAGGCACTATTTTCTAAAAGTCCAATAATAATTCTTTTCGGCATGGCTCCTAAAAACACATTGTCTTGCATAAAGGATTTACTTCCGGTTGAGATCGAATAGGTCTTGCATAACACTCGATCGATGGGATACTTTGCTGTACTTTTCTCTAAGGCCTTGGCATGACCCAGTAATACACCGGGGCTCACTTTCACTTTACGTATGAAAATAGAAGCATGTTCCAAAATCACTTTGTAGTTGGGAATGGGTTTCGCCGCATCGATTTTACACATTAAGGAAAATTCAGGCTTGCTTCGGGTCATCTTAATTTTCAAGTCAACCATATTCAATAGCAATCGATTTTCTTGAAAAATATCACAATGCAAAGGTACAATCATATCTAACGTTTTGCTTTTATTCGTGAGTGCGTAACGTATCTTTAATCCGGGGTTGTCTCCAGCAGGATCTGTAGCAGCTAAATTCTCATCTTTGTAAAAACATTCGCAGGTCAATAAACTTTTCTTGGCATCTTCTCCATAATTCAACAGCGTTTCAATATAGGCGCGGTAGGGGTAGGTGTTACTCGAGGAGGAGATCACTCTTTCGTTCAGGCTAATATCCACTTGAGAAAACAAGGCGTGTAAAAATAAATTCACGGGGGCAACTGTATCCGTTTCCGCTAAAGGTGATCCATCAAACTTGGTAATTTTCACTTTCACATACAAGTAGGAAGCTGATAAATCAATATAGTCTTCACCATTTCCGGAAATATTAAATTCCACAGGTCCTCCGTCTCGAATATTCGCAAGAGGGTGGTATTCAACAAAGTATCCTTTTTCAATAGCCGTTTGCGTGGGTGGGATCAAAAATAAATCCAATTCGGATTTCGCACAGGCAGCAGAATCTTTATGGATGAGTCCAGACATCTTTAAGCGAAAATATCTTGTACCTTCACTTTCTTGGCTTTACGTCGAATGACTGCTTTGGTAGAACGCTTCCTCTTTTTATACCGGCGGCCCGATCCAATCATCGTCTTCACTTTAGTAGCGGCTTTGTCGGTTAACGTCTGTCCAGCTTCTTTTAATCTTCGCTTGGCGGCCATTTTAATGTCTTCTCCGCGAGACAGGTCACTTAACACGTTCACGCCTGAATGAAACAACTGCTTGCCGACCGCTTTCGCTCCCGATTTGAAGAGGGGTACTGCTGCACGAAAAAGGGATCGAAACAGTCCACCGAATCCATATCCCTTTTGTAAAGTAGTGCCTTGATAATAATTTAGACCACTACCCGAGTGATGGGAATAGTAATCTTCAAAAGATTTCGCACAACACTGGTAAGGAACAAACATCACGAGAGGTATTTTTGACGAAAGTGAAGCTTCACGTACGAGCGCCCACGTTCAAATGGCGTGAGTTCGCCGAGGTGGTTCCTTATAACGATTTCCAAAGAGTCGAACGATTTTCGGCTGACAGGTAAATAGTGCGGTCGGTCGAATGTCTCACAAATCATTTCTCCATCTTTTCCTCTCACATTGACGATTCGTAAAAGGGTGCTAACACATCTCCGATAATTTGGGGTTCGACAATATCCGAATAAACCAGCAACACTCTATAATGCGCACAGGGATCTGCGACATAGGTACTAAAAATAGTTTGCTCGATATTTATATCCGGCGAGGCGATTTCACCTGGTTCGAATCCTAACATCTGCGCTATCCCCTCATGCAATATCAGTTTTGTGTTATCTTTCACGTTAATACACACCTTTTTCGTGTGCGGATCATAAGTGAAAGAAATTTTATTTTTAATCTCTTCAATAGACATCGCTTTTAAAATGTCATCGACCGATTCGTAAAAGCCAGGGGGAATTCTTCTACCAAACGGAGATTTCTGGTCATTCAAATCGAAACCAAATAA
The DNA here is from genome assembly GCA_963930645.1 of Salticus scenicus. Lineage (NCBI taxonomy): Eukaryota > Metazoa > Arthropoda > Arachnida > Araneae > Salticidae > Salticus > Salticus scenicus. The sequence continues at coordinate 88,968,554 of OZ005650.1, read as the reverse complement.
ATTATTATTTTGGTTCACATTATACCAGGTGTGAGGGTAAATAAATTCGACAAGGCCTACTTCCCATTCCCCTTTCAATTCAACGGGGGCGGGTAATCGCGTAATAAAATGAGAAATTTTATTCTCAGGAAAATAATTCAGGGAACTGTCCGAAGGTATCGTCACGTAGAACGACATGCTTTCAAATGATCTTTCAACAATCCAAACACTTGTTTTATAAGGCGAATAAATCAGAGGATGAAATCCATTGGTCAAATTTGCTAGGATAACCTTTAAATTTCACTTTGTATTCCACACGCTTTTTCCGTATCCGCTTATCTAAAATCTTTTCAATCGTATAATTCTCTTTTGGTTTCACTTTCTGAAGTTCTTGAGGGTAAAAGGTTCCTTTAATGGGTTCTTCTAACAGGTCCTTGATTCGGTAGACGGGAGGGTCTCTTCTCACACATTCAGTCACCACAAACACTTCTTCCGTCCAGTTCGTTTCATATCCTTTTTCGAAGGTTAATTTCTGCTTAGAAACTCGTACAACATCTCCCGGTTGAAACATGCAGGGTTTTCTTTTCGCATTTTGCATGTCACCGTATAAAGTATCCCATACATCGCTTTCATTTTCAGCGGTTACTTCAACTGGAGCTCTCTTGATACTTGAATGGTAAGTATGATTATAACTGTGTAACAACTGATCCAACACGTCTAAATAGCGGTAGGTATGATTATGGGTAAAATATTTCCACATTTTCGTTTTCAAAGTTCGGTTAAATCGCTCCACGACAGATGCTTTCGTATTGTTATTCGTCGTAAAAAACCGCACGCCTTCTTCTTTCAAAAATTTTTGAAAAAGTCTGTTTTGATACTCTTTTCCGTCATCCGATTGCAGGGACTTGGGTTTCCTCGTCACAAAAATAGACCGGAACGCCTTTACAATATCTTCACCCCGTTTTTGCTTCAAAGGTACCGCCCACGCAAATTTAGACAGAATGTCTATACAAGTCAGGATGTAGCGGTACCCTTGATTGAACTTTTGCAAACTGCCGAGATCCACTAAGTCGGTCTGCCACTGTTGATCGATGGAATACACTATCACTCGATTGGTCGGGAACTTTCTTCGAACAGGTTTGTGCAACGTGTATGCATCGACTCCGCTCAGCCAGTCTTGAATCTTCTTCTTCGAGATTTTGCCTTTGGCAGCACGAAATAAGGCATTTACACCACCAAAACTTCCTGCGTGACGTGGGTTCTGATACACCTCCATCGGTACAACACAAAATTTTATTATGACTCACATTCACACGAAAGCGCATCATATCTTCCTCGTACGAAGATACGTTTTACAATGACTCACTAAAGCAACGTCTCTCTTTATATACCTTATAAGTGCACTCACAAGCATAGCTTCATGGCTTGATAAATAAAACCCTTATCCACTTATCAAGCCGTGAAACTATTTTACCTTCGGTTCGAATTTAACCCCCTGCAAAAATTCGAAAAAATTTTGAAGTCCCCGAAATTGTGAAAAAAATACTAAGTCCCGAAATTTAGGAAAATAAATCTAACTCCTCAAAATTCCCCCTTCTCCCCGATAGATGGCAGCACTCATCGCGGAAACCCTCGTAAAAGGTGATACCCAAAGTTTCTATTCTTCCAGTGGCAACGCTCTAAAAGTTTATATTCTTCCGGTGGCAACACCCCCTCGTCCAAGATGATGACTAAGTAGTGTAAAAAGGAGATGTTGAGCGGCAGGGTGGAGGCGTAGAGGTGTCAGGGTGGAGGCGCGCCACCACCCTACGCCTCAATACGCCTCTACGCCTCCACCCTGTCGCTGAACTCTCCTTTTTACACTACTAGCAACCATAGATGAGGATCTTGACTCATGTGAAGAACGTCTGGAAAAATTAGAGGTAAGAATTAATACTCTTATTAATTCTTATAAGAAATTTGATTCTCATAAAAAAATAAATGCGACTGAAAATGCATCTCAAGATGCCTTTGAAATAAAAACTCAAATTCCTCCTTTAGTATTACCTGAATTTTCAGGAAAATATGAGGAATTCAGTTCTTTTAAAGAACAATTTGATGATTTTAATAACCAATAATGTTCATATTAATCAGTCGCAGAAATTATATTATCTTAGATCTTGTCTCAAATATGATGCTAAAAATTTAGTTAGTAATTTTGATACATTTGAATCCTTATATAATGCATTAGAAAATCGCTATGATAACGAGCGATTAATTGTTGATATTCATGTACAAAATATTCTAAAATTTGAGAAAATTCAAACTGAAAATCCTAAAGAAATAAGAAATATGATTGATTGTATTCAGAAAAATTTGCGTGCCTTGAAAGTTCTAAAATATGAACAAAATAAATTATCAGATGTTTTCATTATAAATATTCTCGTAGCAAAGTTAGACAGAGAATCTAGGAAAAATTTTGAGTTATCCCATAAATCAAAAAATGTTCCGATCTTTGAATAATTTATCAAATTTCTGGAACAAAGAGAAAATGTTCTTTTGTCTGTGAATCGAAATTGTTCTGAAACGAAAATAAAAAAAAAATTCCCTTTTCCTTCTAAAACCAAAACTGTTTTGCTTAATGAAAGCTTTAAAAACAAAAATTGCGTAATATGTTCAAAAACTTCACATCCTATATACAAATGTGAAAAATTCTTAGAATTAAGCCCGCAAAAAATATTTGAACTTGTTAAATTTCATAAACTCTGTGAATTATGCCTAAGAAAAAATCATAAAAAAAACGAGTGCAAATCTACATATGTCTGCCCCTGCAAAAATCGACATTCAAAAAGTATTTGTTGGCAGACATCACAGAAGGGGGGACAAAAATTGTCGCCAGTCATTGAAAGTAAACCGGAAATAACTATTTCGGAAACAAATGATAAAAATAAAAGTATATCTACGGAAAGCGAAAGTGATTCTTTGCTTCAAAATACTGTATTGAGTAATCATTCAAATAAAAATGGAAAGAGAATTTTATTATCCACTGAAAAAGTATTTTTACGGAAGTATGATGGGACATTAATCGAGTGTAATGCCATTTTTGATTCAGCTGCTGATCAAAACATAATTTCCAGAAAGATGAGTGATATATTGGGAATTAAATTAGAAAGAATACAAATTTCTATTTCGGGTTTAAATTCAATGAAACAAAACTTAAAAGGAAAATTACGTACAATAATTTCAAATGAAAGTGGTAGTTTTCAAGAACCCATTGAATTCTTAGTTAGTGATAAAATTACAGGGTTAACACCAAATGTTAATTTAGACATTTCGAAGTTAAAAATTCCTGAATTTTTAAAATTAGCAGATGATTCCTTTCATAAAACTAAGGAAATTCACGCTTTATTAAATGCAGATATATTCTTTAGAATAATGAAAGACAATGTATACAGGGTAAACGATGAATTATTATTTAGAGAAACTGAATTTGGTTGGGTAGCTGCGGGTCGTTTGCGTGAAATGAAAGCCAATAATGAAAATTCGTGCCTTCTTCTCAAGAATGATTGTTCAATTGATGATGATACAATAAAACAATTTTTTGAACTAGAATCCCTCGGAATTAAAGATGATCCCTGTTTTAAAGAAGAGGATCAGGCTATGACAATATTCAAACAAACAGTTAATTATAAAAATGACCGATATGTAGTAGAATTACCCTTTCGTAAAGATTGGAAAGAATTATCAAATAATTTTCCAGTTGCAAAACAGCGATTTTTTTACTTATGGAGAAAGTTTCACAAAAATAATGATCTGTATGATCAATATCAAGAGATAATTCAGGACTACATAAAACAAGGAATAATTGAAAAAGTCGAAAAACCTAACATAAGTGTTGATAAACCAATATATTACTTACCACACCAAGCTGTGAAAAAAGAAGGTCGGGTCACAATTTCTACACGTATAGTATTTGATGCAGGGTCACATCAATTAAATGAACTATCTCTTAATGATTGTCTTTGGCCGGGTCCAAATTTAAACCCAAATTTATTAGATGTGCTGATCAATTTTAGAATTAACAAGATAGCTATATCTTCGGATATTCGTCAAGCATTTCTTCAGATTTTTTTAGCAGATAAACACAAGGACGTAGTAAGATTTTCATGGTCCAATAGTAATCCTCGTACTGACTTAAAACCGAATCTTCAAATTTATGGATTTAACAGAGTACTCTTTGGGGTGAATTCTAGCCCTTTTTTATTAGCAGCTACAGTGAAGCATCACATAGAAAAATATAGAGAAGATTATCCAACAACCGTACATCACCTGAATTCATGCATGTACGTAGATGACTGGATTACTGGTCAAGATACTTCAGAAGAGGCACTAGAAGTTTCCCGCTCTGCAAAGAAGATTATGAAGGAAGCCGGAATGGTTATGAGGAAATGGATCAGCAACGACTCATCATTGATGAAACAGTGGGCCGACGAAGGGTTCGATACTTACCCAACTGAAACCGCCATTAACTTAGGGAGCGACAACACGAAAGTATTAGGCATATGTTGGCAAACAAAAGATGACTGTTTTACCCTAGATCTTAAAGGAATTCTTGAAGTGGTTGACACAGAAGAAAATACAAAAAGAACCATTTTACAAACCATCGGGAAAATCTTCGACCCGATGGGGTTGCTTACACCATTTACTATCAGAATGAAATGTCTAATGCAGGAAATTTGGAACAGAAAGGTCACGTGGGATGAAAATTTGCCTCCAGACATATTAGAAAAGTGGCTGGCTTGGTGTAAGGAGTTACCACTTCTTAGAGAGCTTAGAGTCCCAAGACTTGTTCTAGATTCTTCTAGTGAAGATGAAATACAATTACATGTTTTTTGTGATGCCTCCAAACTTGCCTATGGGGCTTCAGTATACATGAAAGTTAAAAAACGAGATAAAGTTCTTGTAAATCTCATCACTTCAAAAAGTAGAGTAGCTCCATTAAAAAGCATTACGTTACCTCGACTGGAACTCCTCGGTGCCTTGTTGGCAGCACGATTGAGTCATAAAGTTCAAGAAATCATAGGACAGAAAACATGCTATTCTGTGTTTCATCATACTGATTCAAAAATTGTCTTATTTTGGATTAAAGGATCAACAAAAAGATGGAAACAATTTGTTGTAAACAGAATACAAGAAATCACGAATTTGACAGATCCTGATACGTGGTTTCACTGTGCTGGAAAAGAAAATCCTTCAGACCACCTGAGCAGAGGCCTCACGGCAGAAAAACTACTTTATAGTGAACAATGGTGGCATGGACCATCCTCTTTAATGTCTGACGAAAACAAACAATCTGTTATTGACTTTTCAGAACCAAATGAGGAAGACTACACTCCTGAATTAAAATCTAAAAATGCAGTGACTCTAATTTTGAAAAAGGACTTTACCATTTTGAACTATCTGATTAATCGTAGTAATAGATTTTTAAAAATATTACGTATATGTAGTTTTCTTTTCAGGTTTCTTCACAATCTAAGAAATCCTTTAGAAAAGAAGGAAGGACCACTGATGTCTGAAGAGCTGACAAAGGCAGAAAACTTCTTATTGAAACAGCTGCAGGAGGAAGAATTTCCTACTGAAATAGCTGCCTTGAAAAGTGGCGGTAATGTATCGCATAAGAGTAAAATTTTTAATTTATCCCCATTTTTGGATAACAATGGTTTAATAAGGGTAGGGGGGAGACTGGAAAATTCGCAGTTATCTTATTCGATTAAGCATCCTTATGTACTTCCTTCAAAAAATAAATTAACTGAATTAATTGTAAAATATTATCATGAAAAATATTTTCATATTGGTCCCCAACATCTTCTGTTTCAGGTTAGGCAAAAATATTGGCCCATTCATGGGAGAAATCTTTGTAAAAAAATTGTGCACAGATGTTTAGTCTGTTTTAAAGCAAATCCGAAAGTATGTGTACAAAAAATGGGAAACTTGCCAAAACAAAGAATAACGCCAGATAAAACATTTAATTCAACTGGAGTAGATTTGTCTGGACCCTTTTTAATCAAAAATAAATATGGAAGGAAAGGTCCAGAAATCAAAATTTATGTTTGTATTTACATTTGTCTAGTAACAAAGGCTATACACCTTGAACTTATTAGTGATTTAACTTCACAAGCTCTGATAGCTGCGTTAAAAAGATTTATTTCGAGAAGGGGCAAGTGTCATAAAATATTTTTGGATAATGGGACCAATATGGTAGGCGCCAACAGGGAACTAAATACCTTGAGTAAACTGGTAAGAGATAAGGAAGAATCCTTATTCAATTTTTTTGCAGAGGAAAAAATAGAATGGGTTTTTATTCCTCCAAGGAGTCCAAATTGGGGTGGTCTATGGGAAGCAAATATCAAAGCGTTTAAATACCATTTTAAACGCATAGCGGGTAATTCAAAATTTACATTTGAAGAAATGCTTACACTTGTTACTCAAGTGGAAGCGATCTTGAACTCGAGACCACTGACTCCGCTAACTTCAAGTATTGAAGATTTAGAGGTTTTAACTCCAGCCCATTTTCTTATTGGAAGGCCAATAACGGCTGTTGTTGAACCTTCTTTAACTAATGTTGAGAAAAATCGCCTAAGTGCTTGGCAAAATATTACGAAGTCAGGTCAGGCAATCTGGAAAAGATGGAGTCTTTCTTACTTGCATAACTTACAACAGCGCAGAAAATGGATAATTGATAAAGAAATATCTGGCAGCAATTGTAATTTTTTTTTTTTTTTCTTTTTTTTTTCTTTTTTTTTTTTTTTTTTTTTTGTGCAATAAACAACGGGGGAGACTTAACCTCTAGAAACGGGCTCTTTCAGAATTTCACATTGTTATGTGACATTTGTCGTCAGAGCCCCTCTTTGGAGGTTGAAATCGCTCAAAACCGCTGAATAGTGGTGAGCGGCCTCCTTCCGTCTTTGAAATCTTTGAAATTGATAAAGAAAATTTAAAAATCGGAGACATGGTTTTAGTCAGGGAAGAAAATCTTCCACCATGCAAGTGGTTTTTAGGGCGTGTAATAAAGCTATATCCTGGTCAGGATAATAAAGTTAGATTGGTAGATATAAAAACTACCAAAGGGATTTACAAAAGATCCATCTCCAGATTGTGTGTGCTGCCTATCGAGGAGTAAAAATGAATATGAACATTTATTATATTAATTTACTGAATTATATATTACTCTAAAATTGTTAGTTAATTATGAAAATTTCTGTTTATTATAATCAGTTAATCTTTTTTCTAATTCTATGTGTTGTGCGAAATAGTGATATTATGTTACATTCATTTATTTGTTATTATTTTATCTATTTATGTTATGTGAAATTGTAAATTTAAAGTTTTTGCAAAAAAAATATTGTAAGTTCTTGCATGAGAACATAGCAAGGCCGGGCGGGATGTTGACGCATGCGCGCCACCCCGTCGCGGATCACCTGTCAGAGGATGAGAAAAAATGTGCTCGCGGAAGCAGAACGATACGAGTGCTGATAGCACCATGACTTGACTTGATGCGTTATATAATTACTATTACAAACTACCTTACTAGAAATATAACCATAAAAAAATGTGGATAATTACTCAAATTTATGTCGAAATCCAAATTTCTTTTAAGTATGTTTTTATTGTATATATGTACATATTTTATTTAGTTTCTATTAAATAATATTAAGAAAAAAAAAGGTCCGTCGAAAAATAATCATTTGTAGTTAAGTTTCTACAAAAGGGTTAAATAGAGATACTTTTACTATAGCCACCCGGTATCTTTTCATATCCTACCAAAATTGGCAAACTATAAAACCTGTAAATCTTTTTGTTAAAAAAAAAAAAAAAGAAAGAAAGAAAGAAATGACTTAGGGTAAGTGCTCCAGTGACTGACACTTTTAGAGCAATCTCTGATGTTTTTAATGTTCTAGTCACCAGAAAATATTTTTCGAAATCTTAAATTAATACAAAGGGCATGAAAGACATTCAGAACCACATATACGTTAATATATATATACATTTGAAAACATTTTTTTTTTTTTTTTTTTTTTTTTTTTTTTAATAAATTTTTATTTGACACCCACTCAGTATTCCAGTCATTGACACTACCAGTTTTTCATTTTATCAGTAATTGGCACCCTATGTTCCAGTGTTTGACACAGCTAGTTATTCATTTCACCAGCTATTAGCACCCTATGCTCTAGTGTTTGACATGAAATGTTAAAATTATTATGTGCAAAATATATGCTTTTATTATTTTTCTTATTTATTAATTATTACAGGATAGATGTCAATTACTGGAGCATGTCAATCACTGGAGCACCTACCCTATTAAAAAAAAAAGTGTAGATGCAAATATATATTTAAAAATCCGCCGTTTTCGTATTTTTTTAATATTTTCAAAATGTTAGAAAATGATTAATTTTATTATAATAGAGCAATACTAACTTCAGCTATGGCTTCATTACTTTCAGATCCTCCAAAGATATCCAATAAATCCTGAAATTACAAAATTTAATAAACTAGTGGATCTGCAGATCAGGAGCATCAACGTCCTATTTACATCAGACATTATTCAATAGGTCATTTTTATTTCTTCCTTATTATATAATCGTATATATTGATTCTATCGACTTGTTACCATAATCAGATACATTCTTGAGGGGGGCTGCCACCCCCCATCAACCCCCCGCTGTATCTCTATTTGTATATCCTATAAAGTGTTACAGAATTGTAAATAATCGCATTTATTTTTGTATAAATTCTTTCAAAAGGTTTAGTAAAGTTAATAAAATGCTAACTTTGTGCATTTCTAGTCGTTTTAGCGTAAAATCGCCCAATTTTCCCTTAAAAACACTTAAAAAAGCTACTATAAGGGAAGAAATGGATTTGGCGCCAAATTTGGCGACTATTTTCCTCCTTGGCTATTTTTTGGCGACCTTGGTGAGAAAATCCTTATTAGGGATATACCAAATATGGAAGCTCTAATCTCATTATGAGATACGAGAATTTTCCAGAACAGTCTGTGTTCGATAGAAAAGTATAAAAGGAGCATTTCTTCACCAAGGCGGTCAGTGTCAGATCTGTGTCAGTTTCGTCAAATGCTTGCTTTGCTTTGAGTCTCTTTGGATGAGACTTTCTTTATGTGTTATTGCTAAACAGTTTGTACTGTTGTTTTGCTGTTAACGGCTGTTGTTTAAGCTGTGTTTACTGGTTGATTTGAAGCTGATACTTGGTTTATAGACCTGTATTTTTCTGGAACTTTCTGTGAATACATCACTGAATTTTTGCAAGTTTCGCTTTTCATTCTCGGACAACTTACGGACCCCCAAGTACGCAACAATATGTATTCTTAATAAACGACGTTCTTGTATTATTTCCCTGAAATTCATAAATACCAAATTTCATAACTATCATTTTTCATACAAAAAAAAATTACATAGCATATCGGAAATATTTTGCGTAGCCTTTAAACTAATTTCTAAGTCTATGCCCACAATTATCAACAGGAAAACATACTTTTAATATTCTAATAAAATTGCATTATATTTGATGGAGTGTAACCATGTTAAAATAAACTTTTAAGAAATATTGACTATAGACCGTAATAGTACGAAATTATTTTATGTATTCCGGAAAAGTAGCCACAGTCATTATAAACGCCAATAATAAGAATAAATTTAATTAATTATAACTCATTAATTTTTCAAACTAATTTGACATCATTTGGATGATTATAGTATATACTCGGAATTATTTTGTGTGGTCTCATAAATTATTTAGACTATACATAACTGTTTTCAAGAGTAAACATGATTTTAAGCATCTTTATAATGTATGTTAATTTTATTAAGTTCAATTCAGCATAAACGCATTAAAGAGCGCGCTTAAATAAAAGTTTGTCCATAGGCTCTAATGTTACGAAATTCTTTCTTGTGGCTCTGTAAACAAACCATAAACATTGTATACACCAGTAAAAACTATTCAGCTTATTTTGCGTTTAAAATTAATAATTGTTCCAAATTTAACATAGTTCGCATGACTACGTGACATTATCAGAACACTTTTGTAAGGTCCTGTACATTAATTAGAAAGCTTAAGAGCACATATTTTCTTCAAACAACATGAGTTTAAGCATATTACTCACGTACGCTAGTTTCATTTTCTTCATTGCAAAGTAATGATATTAAAATGCGTTTAAAAGAAATTCACCCCTTATGCCGTAATGTAAAGAATTTTGGCGTGTCCCTATACACATTTTTTAACCAATATAGCAATACAAATTATACAGCTACTTACGTTTATGCAAAGCTGGAACGTGTGTGCCAATTTGCAAGTCAATCGAAGGACTTTTGCGGCTGCTATTCCGGTACATACAAATTCTTCCCATAGACCGTAATGATAAAAAAAAAAAAAGTTGCATTCGGGAGTGCCGACAGAAGTGAAAACGTGAACAATTACGTGTGTATTTCTTGAATCGTCAGGAAATATATTATTGTGTAGTAAATACTTTTAAATGAAATGTTTTTTTATTCATTAATATAAACTACTACTACAAAAATTATATTACAATTTTATTTAATGCGCTAACTGCAATAGAGACAGTGTCCGGAGATGAGAGAAGTCGTGTAGAGCCGCACCACATTGGAAAAACGTGAGAAAAATGGCGGCTTTGGCCTTTCGCACTGTTTTGTGTGGTCTAACTGGACTAGAGACAGTGTCCGGAGATGAGAGAATTCGTGTAGAGCCGCACCAGATTGTTAAAACGTGAGAAAAATGGCGGCTTTGGCCTTTCTCACGGTTTTGTGAGGTCTAACTGCAACGTTTCCGGCTGAAATCTTTAAGAGACAGTGGCCGGAGATGAGAGAAGTCGGGTAAATCCGCACCAGATTGTAAAAACGTGAGAAAAATGGCGGCTTAGGCCTTTCTCACGGTTTTGTGAGGTCTAACTGGAATAGAGACAGTGTCCGGAAATGAGAGAAGTCGTGTAGAGCCGCACCAGATTGTAAAAACGTGAGAGAAATGGCGGCTTTGGCCTTATCACGGTTTTGCGAGGTCTAACTGGAACGTTTCCGGCTGCAATCTTTAAGAGACAGTGTCCGGAAATGAGAGAAGTCGTGTAGAGCCGCACCAGATTTTAAAAACGTGAGAAAAATGGCGGCTTTGGTCTTTCTCATGGTTCTGTGAAGTCTAACTGCAACGTTTCCGGCTGCAATCTTTAAGAGACTGTGTCTGGAGATGAGTGAAGTCGTGTAGAGCCGCACCCGATTGTAAAAACGTGAGAAAAATGGCGGCTTTGGCCTTTCTCACGGTTTTGTGAGGTCTAACTGCAACGTTTCCGGCTGAAATCTTTAAGAGACAGTGGCCGGAGATGAGAGAAGTCGTGTAAAGCCGCACCAGATTGCAAAAACGTGAGAGAAATGGCGGATTTGGTCTTTCTCACTGTTTTGTGAGGTCTAACTGCAACGTTTCCGGCTGAAATCTTTAAGAGACAGAGGCCGGAGATGAGAGAAGTCGTGTAAAGCCGCACCAGATTTTAAAAACGTGAGAAAGATGGCGGCTTTTGTCTTTCTCATGGTTCTGTGAAGACTAACTGCAACGTTTCTGGCTGCAATCTTTAAGAGACTGTGTCCGGAGATGAGTGAAGTCGTGTAGAGCCGCACCCGATTGTAAAAACGTGAGAAAAATGGCGGCTTTGGCATTACTCACGGTTTTATGAGGTCTAACTGGAATAGAGACAGTGTCCGGAAATGAGAGAAGTCGTGTAGAGCCGCACCAGATTGTAAAAACGTGAGAGAAATGGCGGCTTTGGCCTTTATCACGGTTTTGTGAGGTCTAACTGGAACGTTTTCGGCTGCAATCTTTAAGAGGCAGTGTCCAGAAATGACAGAAGTCGTGTAGAGCCGCACCAGATTTTAAAAACGTGAGAAAAATGGCGGCTTTGATCTTTCTCATGGTTCTGTGAAGTCTAACTGCAACGTTTCCGGCTGAAATCTTTAAGAGACTGTGTCCGGTGATGAGTGAAGTCGTGTAGAGCCGCACCCGATTGTAAAAACGTGAGAAAAATGGCGGCTTTGGCCTTTCTCACTGTTTTGTGTGGTCTAACTGCAATAGAGACAGTGTCCGGAGATGAGAGAAGTCGTGTAGAGCCGCACCAGATTGTTAAAAATGTGAGAAAAATTGCGGCTTTGGCCTTTCTCACGGTTTTGTGAGGTCTAACTGCAACGTTTCCGGCTGCAATCTTTAAGAGACTGTGTCCGGAGATAAAATAAGTCGTGTAGAGCCGCACCAGATTGTAAAAACGTGAGAAAAATGGCAGCTTTGGGCTTTCTCACGGTTTTGTGAGGTCTAACTGCAATAGAGACAGTGCTCGGAGATCAGAGAAGTCGTGTAGAGCCGCACCAGATTTTAAAACAATATATACTATAAAATTACTAACACTTCACATTAGCAAGTTAATTGTATGGTACATTATATGCATCATACAAGGATGGAAAGCGTTTACTGACGATGACGCGAATTCAATGATTTTTTTTCACCCAAAAGATTTCACTTCAAATGGAAAGCGTTAGCTGACGATGACGGGAGTTTAAAGATTTTTGTTCACCCAAAAGTGCTCAACGCGCCTAAAGAAGTTTTCACTTCAAAAAACTTTGGCGTGTCCCTGTACACGAACTACAAATGGAATGCGCACCCAAAACTATACAGCTAATTTCGTGGGGATCATGAACATGTATACCAAATTTTAAGTTAAGAGAGTGATATTTGCGGCCGCTATCGCACGACAGACAGACAGACAGACGGACAGGTATACGAACTACAAATGGAATACATACCAAAAACAATACAGCTGATTTCGTGGGGCTCATGAACATGTGTACCAAATTTCAAGTCAATAGCAGTATTTCTGCGGCCGCTACCGCGATACATACGAGTACAAATTCCTCCCATATGCCGTAATGATAAGAAAAACTCTGACGTGTCCCTGTATACGAACTACAAATGGAATACATACCAAATACTATACAGCTGATTTCGTGGGGCTCTTGAACATGTGTACCAAATTTCAAGTCAATAGCGCTATTTTTGCGGCCGCTACCGCGATGCATACAAATTCCTCCCATAGGCCGTAATGATAAGAAAAACTCTGACGTGTCCCTGTATACGAACTACAAATGGAATTCATACCAAATACTATACAGCTGATTTCGTGGGGCTCATGAACATGTGTACCAAATTTCAAGTCAATAGCGCTATTTTTGCGGCCGCTACCGCGATGCATACAAATTCCTCCCATAGGCCGTAATGATAAGAAAAACTCTGACGTGTGTCTGTATACGAACTACAAATGGAATACATACCGAAAACTATACAGCTGATTTCGTGGGGCTCATGAACATGTGTACCAAATTTCAAGTCAATAGCGCTATTTTTGCGGCCGCTATCGCGATACATACAAATTCCTTCCATAGGCCGTAATGATAAGAAAAACTTTGGCGTGTCCCTGTATACGAACTACAAAGGGAATACATACCAAAAACTATACAGCTGATTTCGTGGGGCTCATGTACATGTGTACCAAATTTCAAGTCAATAGCGCTATTTTTGCGGCCGCTATCGCGATACATACAAATTCCTCCCATAGGCCGTAATGATAAGAAAAACTTTGGCGTGTCCCTGTATATGAACTACAAATGGAATACATACCAAAAACTATACAGCTGATTTCGTGGGGCTCATGAACATGTGTACCAAATTTCAAGTCAATAGCGCTATTTTTGCGGCCGCTATCGCGATACATACAAATTCCTCCCATAGGCCGTAATGATAAGAAACACTTTGGCGTGTCCCTGTATACGAACTACAAAGGGAATACATACCAAAAAATATACAGCTCATTTCGTGGTGCTCATGAACATGTGTACCAAATTTCAAGTCAATAGCGCTATTTTTGTGGCCGCTATCGCGCGACAGACAGACAGACACACAGACAAAGTCCAAAACCGTTTTGAGTCTCAACAGAGGGCCTCCACTGACGTTTCGGCAATCATTAGCGCTATTTTTGTGGCCGCTATCGCGCGACAGACAGACAGACAGACACAGCCCAAAACCGTTTTGAGTCTCAACAGAGGGCCTCCACTGACGTTCCGGCAATAAAGAAAAGGACAAAACTAGTAGTTAATTACATAAACATTCTTTGGTACATTTTTATTTTTTATTATTACATTTAAGACAGAATGAATGTGTATAAGTTAATTAAAAAATAAATAAATAGATAAATAAAATTAAAAAAATACTGAATTAAACCGTTTTCTGTAAAGCAATCCGCATTGGCTGAGGAAGGTTTAAAGTTACTGAAATCCTTGATATGATCAATGTTTTGCTGTTCGAAATCTTTTAAGTCGTCATTCTGTTTCTTTGATCTCTTGTGCCTATTTTTCATCCTGGTTGCCATATCATTTTCAAATTTTGTCCAACGCTTCCTTTCTCCCCCTTCCATATGTCATGGAATATCTTTCAAATCGCCATTTTATTTTTTCCCTCCCTGTGCCTATATTTTATCCGATTGAACCTTATCCTTTAAAATTTTGTCCAAATGTACCTCTATTCATTTATCACAGTAAAACCTTCTTTTAAGGCTGCTCACGCCCTACTACGATTTCCCCATTTTTGGTCAGCAAATCCCATGGCGAAATTTGTTTAAAGAATTACTCATTACCTAATTGGTATTTTAAAATTACATTTTCACATTCAGAAAATTCACAACCGTTAGATTAATATTAGTTTTTCAAAAGTTGATTATTATTATTATTATTATTATTATTATTATTAGCATTTTTTTTTTTTTTTTTTTTTTAGGACTGAGGGCCTATTAGTCTTAATCTGGGATTTTTGCGTTGTCGATTTCGATAGTTGGACATTTGTCGAAATCTAAAATTTATCTAAAATATAATTGAATAATTTGAAAGCGATGTTATAATTTGGAAAAAAAAAAAAAAAAATAGTCCTCCGTCCTAAACTAAATTCTGCTTTTGCCAGAATTTCATCAAAATCTTTTTATTATTATTATTATTATTGAAAGAAAAAGAAAAAGAAAAGAAAATTAATAATAATCAGTATCGTTACAAGCGATATCGAAAAAGTTTTTTTTAATAATTTTGAATTAGGAAATAAAAAGTGCGCGTGAAATAATATGAAATAAAAATAAGTAAAAAAATGAATTTAATGATTTAATGTTTTTGTTTTTCAGGGGCTGCTCATGCATAAAAAAAATGCGTATTAAAACGAGTCGAAGAAGGAAGCGAAATAAGTATTGAGTTATATTACGATAAATACGATAGATAATATGATACGATATATTAGACCTATCGTCCAGGGCCAGTAGGCATTTTCGTTGAAAGAAATAGTTTGTTCGTTCGGTGCAACTTGCACATTAGTCCCGTGAGGTACAACTTTCACTTTTGTCCCGTCAGGTACAACTTGCACATTAGTCCCCTTTAAATATATTATTATTATTATTATTTTTTAATTTTAATATTTTATTTTACAGCTAAAAAATGAGGAAAATGTACTTTGTCATTTTCTCACAATTTTAAACTCAAAATCAAATTTTAAAATAAATAAATAAATATTTGAAAAACGAGTACTAGTTTAACGGTTGCGTACTTTCCGAATGGGACGGAATTTAAAAATAACAGTTAGGTTATGTATAATTCTATAAATAATTCTACCCAGAGTATAACATGGGCTTTGTCTGTCCTTGGCGATTTGCGATCCCTTAAGCCGCCATTTTGTTTATCAAGCGAGTTTAAAGTGCGAATACGTTTCTTTATGTGAGTTGATAAACTGATAGTTTCTCATATAAAAGAACGGTAGTTCTTTTATAACGCACTATTTATTTATTATTTCAGCCTACTGAAAGAAATTATTCGAATTTTTCCAGTGTCTAAACTCTAAATAATATTATGATCAAATAGGGTAGATATAATAGTATGGAATAAATAGTTTTCATTATTATAGGTCTTACCCCTAGCAGCAAAACATAATCGGCCTTTGGCTGGCCTCTTATCGATGGCCGATGAGCTTGTGAACGACCAATACTCGGAATCTCATCAAGAGCGATGAATCTCATCGGGAGTTCATCTAAAATGTCTCATCGAGAATAGCTGAAACCGATGATCGGAACCCGATGAATTTTAGAAACTGATCCAATGAAAATCTGATGGAAAGACACGATTTCTATCCAGTTTGCACGTGATTTGTCATCGGTTCGATACCTTATTTTAGTGAAATACTCCTCATCGAAAACCTATTTTACATACTGCTCTGAATTATATGTCCATGTTAATGCTCGAACATTTTTCGAGGAGTCGATGAAAGGCCAAACTAAATACAATCAATCAATCAATGCTATTAGGGATAGTCTTTTTTTTTTTTTTTTTTTCCCCGCAGGGATAATTTCTAATATTTCTGAAGAGTAAATCACACTGCTTAGAGGGAAAGAAATGATGAAATTTATCAATACTGATAAAAAATTAAAAATATCTAGATAATTGTTATAAAATGTAAAAAGTACTATGTAATACATAAAAAGTAATATATTTATACATTTCTCCAACCATTATTTAAAAGTTAAAAATGTAATAAAATAAACTGTAAACTTATTATTTAGAGGCTTGAAATTTCCGGAAACACTATATGGGAACATTAATTGAAACGTCCAGGTAGAAATTTTTTTATAGTGTACAGGAACGTCAAAAGAAAAAATATATATATATACAAATATATTACCTACTAACAAAACTTCTCGTTTATATTTTGACCTTTTAAAACTACACTAAAGAAAATAAAACAAATATGCAGGTTTAGAAATTCTTTAATCATCAAGCTTAATTCATTTTAGATAATTTGGAGTGGAAGGCTGATTTTTATACCAACTATGTGAAAATTATGTGAGAAATGCCTAGCTGGTTATCACCCAGGGTAGCTCAGTGGTAGAACATCCGCGCGTTAAGCGGAAGGCCCGGGTTCGATTCCCGGCTCTGGTATTTTTCACATAGTTGGTATAAAAATCAGCCTTCCACTCCAAATTATCTAATATATATATATATATATGCAGGTGTTAGACAAAATAATGTAAGAACTTTCGCTTTTTCATGTTTTGTCAAATATCTTTCAAAATACTTAACATGTTGTTCTTGAATTTTGGGAATAAGGAAGACATGTTTTTCCTCATATTTTTCACCAAAGAATTTGTCACGAAGGCCCTTAGGGGACGAAAAACAAATTCAATATATTAAAAACTATTTGTGATAACCCTGTATATGGAAAAGCTTCAATTGATCTGTAAATTTTACATAAGATTATAAATATTATAATTTATACGTGTGTAGAGTTTTGAGAAGATATCATGAATATTTAAGTAGTTATTGCATATTTTATTTAAAAAAAAATATCATGCAAAATTTTTTTGTAAGTTTTTATCTTATAACTCCAAAGGTTTTTCTTCAAATTTCATGAAACTTTCGGAAAAACATGACAACATATGTCTAAACCATTAGACTACAGTTTAAAACAAATATATTTAATACTCAAAGAGGTATGGACAGTTGTAGTAAATAATTTATTACTGCCCATGCGCAGTCTACAACAAACAAACTTTGACATAGTGTGATATTTAACTGTATAGAGAACCTTATGAAATACATCCAGTTTAAAAATTTATAGAGATACCGGGGATTAAATAAGCAGTTTTTCAACTGTTTTCTAAAAAGGTCTTTACGATAAGGGGTAACTCACAAATGAAGGTTTATAGTATCAGAAAAAACTGTGTTAAACAATGAAATTTAATACAACATTTGTAATTCGTTTGTTTGATGATCTTTTTTTTCCTGATACAAATTTTCATTTAATTTTCTTTTGGGAATAATCCCTTATCGTGAAGACCTTTTTAGAAAACAGTTGAAAAACAGCTCAGTTAAACACTGATATCTCAATGATTTTTTGTAATATTCAACTGTTTTTTTTTTTTTTTTTTTTTTTTTTCATAACGTGTTCTATACAGTTGAGTATTTAACTATGTCAAAGTTTTTTTGCTACAGTCCGCGTATACGCAGTAGTAAATTATTTACTACAACTATCTATATCTCTTCGAATATTAAATATATTTGTTTTAATATACAGTATAATGATTTAAGCATAAGTTGTCATGTTTTCCGAAAGTTTCATGAAATTTGGAGAAAAAACTTTGGAATTATAAAGTAAACACGTGCGAAACATTTTTGCATTTTTTAATAAATATTAATAATTCCTTAAACGTTCAACATAACCCTACAAAACTTTACACACGTATAAAATACAACATTTATAACCATACCTGAAATTTGCAGACCAATCGAAGCTTTTCTATATACAGGCTTATTACAAATACCTTTTATATTATTAGATTTGTTGTTCATCCCCTAAGGGCCTACATGACAAAAATCTTTGCTGAAATTTATGAAGAAAGACATGTTTTCCTTATTCGAAAAATTGAAGACCAACACGGTAAGTATTTTTAAAGATATTCGACAAAACGTAAAAAGGCGAAAGTGTTCACATTATTTTGTCCAAGACCTGCACATTATTTTAAGAGCACAAGAACATGGTTTTACATAGAATTTAGTATATATAAAGTTAAGAATTTAATAACGTTATAAAATTTAGCAATTATTAGGTAGACGATAATACGAACAACAAACACATAAAAATTATTGTAATTCAATTTTAATGTTAGCACATATTTTTTCCATGATTCATTTACAGTATCAATTAATAGACAAATTCATTTTAAATTACTTACGCTGATGCTAGCATTTACGACCATAACACTAAGACCAACAAGGTGTGTTTTTTAATGCGAAATTCAAAAGAGTTATCGAATGTACAGTCGGTAACAAAAGTGTCCGAACACTAGCAAAAATTCCTATGTAAAAGAAGTACACTTCATACGGTTTTGTTAAATAAATCCTTGTCGAATCCTGTTCTTAGTCAGTCTAAGAACAGGATTCGATAAGGATTTATTTAACAGAACTGTATGAAGTGTACTTTTTCTTACATAGGAATTGTTGCTAGTGTTCGGATACTTTTGTTACGTAAACCAATAATTTTATTAAAAACACATGAAAAAGATAACTGAAAATGAGAATTGTACAACCATCCTTCTTTTACATAAATTTTGATTTAAATTTCAATACACTATTTGGTGTATAAATATAGTATAAAATATAGGTGAAATTTAGTAGAATAAGTTTCAAATTTTGATAGGGAAAAATTCTCTCTGAATAAGTGTTTGATTTTTTTTTTTTTTTCTAACAACCTTAAATATTTCATGCAAAAACACGAAAAAATATTTTTTGTGTAAACAGTGGCAGGAAAATTAGCGAAAATATGTCCCTATAGTACTCTAATAATGTTTCAATACAGTACATCTTATGACTTAATATTTATTAACATGTCTAAAACAATATTGTGAATGAGAAGATAGTCTGATTTTTTCATTCATAAATTTTCTTTTAAATTAATTCAATAACAATAAGTTAAATATCAAAATTTTAAAGTGTTTTTTTTTTTAGCATTTTGTTTATTCATTCATTTATTTTAAAATAACTGCACTTCACTTCATTTTATTGATTTAAAAATTATGGTTTTAAAATGCAAAGTATCATTTGAAAATTGAAAATCCTATGTTTCGAAAATAAAATTTTTACAAAGATAATAATTATTATTTTACTTACGCTAACGTCCTCATCAAAATCAAAGGCAGAATTACTATTGCCAGTAGACACCTAAAGTAAATAAATAAATTTGATAAATGCATGCAAAATGAACATTTAAAAAATTATTTTAAATTGAATAATCAATTTTAAATGACATTAAATGATATAAATCGGATATTAATATTTAAATAGCTCACGTTATATTAAAATAAATTTCGTATGAAAGATTGCGAGTTCCAACTGATTATTGATAGATATTTTTTATGTTAAACTAAAGTTATTCAGTTCCAAATAAGGCCTGTTAGATTTTTCATTTTCTTAAAAATAATTCAACATTTGAGATATTTCATTTAAATCATTTATTGATATATATATATATATGTATATATATATATATATATATATATATATATATATATAGGTATTTACTAATTTAACTGAGAAAAAAAAAAAAAAAAAAAACAATTTTTTATCACTTTATTAAGTTATATGACTGGGATCAAACAACTTTTCAAGGGTTCCAGAAATATATGATACTTAATATATGATCGCATCATAAAAATAGCGTGCTGCATAACAAAAATTGTATATTACATTATAAAAAATACTATTAAAAGACAAGAAAAATGCAAAAAAAAAAAAAAAAAAAAAAAGAGGGTAAAATAAAAATAAAAATAAAAATAAACATTTTACTTTAAACGTTACATTATTTTGTTTATGAAAATCTAAATAAGTTAATTTTAAAAGAGACGAAACCTATGTTTTAAAAGAAGATAAATTACACTTTTTTCAAGATACACTTAAAACTATCAGACCGTTTTCTTTTAAGAGTTTTCAGCGACTTCTATTCTATATATATTTTTTATGCATATTTTGCTTCAGTCAATTTTGAAGAGGTATATTCATGTACATCCAAAAAAGAAAGTTACAGGAAAAATGAATTTTTAAAGCTATAAACCTATTGGGTCGTTTGAAAAGTTCGTGCCAATTTCCGTTAGGTGGAGTAAGGACAGGTCTGAATATATCAGGATGGTTGAAAACAAATGGCATGCGTACATATTCTAAAAGTCGGTACTTTAGGCATATTTAGAAAAAGTATTGGTTACGATACGTTAATTGTTGTCAGTTTTATACTCCTTTGAATATGGAAGCAAATAGAGTGCATTGTGGCATTTAACGTTTTTCTTTTACCGGAAAGGCAAAAATACCACACAGACGGCAAACAAAATATGCGCTGTTATGGAGAAAGAGCTGTAGCTGAAAAAACTGTGCAGAAGTGGTTTGCTAGGTTTAAAGCTGGTGATTTCAACCTTAAAGATCAAGAATGCTCGGGTAGGCCCACCACCACAGATGAAGATGAGATTAAAACACTGATAAAAAATAACCCACACTATACGACACGTGCATTAGCAGAAATGTTAAAAATATCAAAACCCACTATCCATGAGCATTTTGTGAAGCTTGGCTACATAAACCGTTTAGACGCACGATTTAACGAAGAAAAATCTAATGGATCACATTTCCATTTGCGATTCACTCTATAAACGAAACAGAAAGACACCATCTTTGATGCAATCAGTAACGGGGGGTGAAAAATGGATCGTTTATAATAATGTTAATCGAAAAGATCTTGGGGAAAGCCAAATGAATCGCCTTTAGCCACCCCGAAAGCCAGTCTTCAACTGAAGAAGTTCCTGCTCTGTGTCTGGTGGGATAGGAAAAAATCCTGCATTATGAGCCTTTACCAAACAACGAGACGATAAGTTCAGAAAAGTATTGTTCTCAATTAGACGAATTAAAGTCAGTAATTGAACAAAAAGTCCAGAAATGGCGAATCGTCGTGTTTCACCAGGATAGTGCGAAGGCCTCATGTGTCTTTGACAACTCGATAAGAGTTGCTGAAGCTCGGTTGGGATAGTTTACCTCATCCACCATATTCTCCAAACCTCGAGCCTTCACACTTTCATTTATTTTGATCATTACAAAATTCTATTTATGGAAAAAACTTCAACTTTTTGGTCGAGATAAAAAATCATGTAGAAAATTTTTTCCTGAAAAACCTGAGAGGTTTTGGAAGGACGGAATTTTTAATTTACTTGAAAGATGGAGAAAGGTTGTAGAGCAGAATGTCACGTATAAAATTTAATAACTGCATACTAAAATTTAAATGCGATGCGTTTTAAATTTTCCTTCAAAATCAACATGAACTTTCCGGACAACCCAATATATTAGCGAATCTGTAATAAAATTTTAACTTCTAAGTACGCAAAAGAAAAAGGAATATATTGCAGGAAGCAAACAACGTTCACTATTTAAAATATTATTAGGGCGTGGACTGCGTTGAAGGTAAAGGGTGAATCGAGGAGATATTGTGCAGATAAATCATGTCCTAGTTATGAAAATGAGTTTTGAATGATAATGTGTCTTCGTCGAAAGAAGAAACACTGATTTTAGCGAATATTTGTTGCTAATTTAAAGGAAGATGAAATCTTTTTGACATGTTGCGATCTTCCGAAAACATAGGAATGTTTTGATTCTGTTTGGACTTAACTTACGTTTAGTTACAAAACCCCTAATTTTTCGATGGCTCACTAATGGTAGGAAGCTTGTGAATATCACAGGAGCAAAAAAGGGTGAATTGTATTATTATTATTATTATTATTTTATCTCAATTTTATTTTTTTAGATGCCCCGTGGTGAAGTAGAATTTATCAGGTCGATTTGCAATGATAAATGTCAATTAAATATTTAACCAATTCTATATGAAGAGATTCTCACATGCTATTTTATTTCACATCATAATTGGTGAATACTAGTTTAAATTCTATTTACAAGATATTAAATAAATATTTGTATTAAGAGAGACCAGTATTTTGCACTTTGTTAGCAATTTCTGTTATTAAAAAATATTAAACTTACACTATTGGAAAATATGGAATATAACAGATCACCAAATACATAAATTGACGTAGTCATACAGGTCAAAACGAAAACACTTTCAAAAGATAACATATTTAATGACTATTATGGAATTGTACTATTGCTAAGTAAAAAGGCTGTGAAAAAAATTATTAAAGAGTGAGATATAAAACAATTTCATTAAACAATGGTATTATTCAAAGCAAGTAAGTATAAAGTAATCGTAGTAATATCAATTGTTGTGTAAGAATGCGAAATGTTTTATAGAGCAAACTGCGGAATACTTTTGTTGTAAATTAATTTTCATTGTTGAAGCACATCAGTCAATTGGTTAGTTATATACTTAATCTAATTTCGATATTTAAAATCTTAAAATCCTCTCTATACCTTCAATTATTATAAATTTATGAAGTTATTCGTTTTGATTGCAAATCGTGGCAGGAGTTAGTACGTTGTATTCGATATTTTAAAGAACATTAATTTATACTTTACAAATACAATACCATATACATATATCCATGCAAAAAAAAAAAAAAGTGTTATTATGTATGAAATAAAGTGATGGAACTTCAATTATATTTTATTTTTTAACAAATTTTGCATTAAAATAACACATTTTTTTTTCATACTAAATGCATAAATTAATTAAATGAATGGTATTATGTCGTCCGGGTACTTTAAAACAGGTCACAAATATTCAGATATTAAATTATTAATACTTGATGCGATTTTTTAATACCCGATAAAACTAGCAGCTTCTGGCCATCACAAATGTTTCTTTTATATTTACCTAAACAAATCCATGTGATTTAAGCCAAAACAGTAATCATCCCATTTTGGATGTTAAAACGAGAAAAAAAAGGGGGTGGAGAAAAGTACTTATTAAAAGATAAGAAAGTTTTCTTTCTTTTTTTTCCCCTTATCAAGAAAAAGAAAAAATAATAACTTTATTTTTTTTTTTCAAATTATCACATCTGTATGGTTTATAAAACATCCATTTTAGATGTTTCTGTAAATAATAAAAAATAATCTGGTGTGTCCCTCACACGATTTTCTCTTACCCTGCATTTTAATACTATAAAGACAAATTGCATATTAAGATTTAAAATTAATAAGATAAAATAATAAAGTTCAATGTACCTTTAAAATAATATAGAATAGATTTAGGAACATTTTTGACATAAAATTCTGTGTGAGGGGGGCTACCGCCTCTTCAAACCCCCCCCCCTCGTTCAATTATACTGGCTACATTTATTTAAAATGAAAAATCAAGACTGTTATTAATCTCCCTCCAAACTTACGAATCTTGACAAAAATTTCAAGTGGCAACTTCCAAAGCACTAA
This sequence comes from Salticus scenicus, assembly GCA_963930645.1. Lineage (NCBI taxonomy): Eukaryota > Metazoa > Arthropoda > Arachnida > Araneae > Salticidae > Salticus > Salticus scenicus. The sequence goes on along the minus strand of OZ005650.1, from coordinate 88,944,549 downwards.
ATTTGAATTTTCTGTAGTTATTTGTTTTTAAGTTATGGTGATAACAGATATACATACACATCAACCGCTAAATATTATACTTTCGTATTCAGGGAACCTCAAAACGTGATGTTATGCAAAAAACCAGAAATGAAAATGGAACTTCAAAATGTACTTTGTTTACAGCATGGGAAGGAAAAAATAATTTTCGTTTTTGAGCAGTGTTCATCGACATAGTATAATGCAGCAAAGCACTTCGATCAATTACACTCAATAGAAAAGAAAGTTTGACTCAATTTGGGGTACAAGTATAGTATTTCTCCACAGCTGAATTTGGCGATTTTTCTTTGGCGCCGATTCGAACGATAACGATGTCGTTCTGACCTGTTTGCGATATAATATGGCAGCCTGCATGCTATTTATTTTGGATTTATGGTTTTATGATTTATAATTTAGCTTATGATTTTATCATTTATGCTATATGATTTATAATTTAGCCATAATCGCCAAAAATAAATCGCCAAATTCAGCTGTGGGGAAATACTATAGTTGTTCCCAATTTGGGATAGCCCTGCATATTGTTTATAAACAATATTCACTTTAAAAAATATCACGTTCTTAAATGTGGTCTGACATGAAAAATATCTAACACAAAATGAATTACAATTCCAGCAATTTCCAAGTGCAGTTCTCAGTATATCCAGATACTTTGGGTAGCCCTGTAAACGAATGACGAATGATTTCCATAGCACAATATACACAAAACATGCTTTTATGCAAATAAAAAAAATGTTCATTCCGTTTTGTTTAAGGCAGCTTATAAATGTTAAAGTGTGTTTGCCTGTAATTTCCCCCATAGATATAATGTATTTAAATTCTCCTGGGTGGCTCTGTATATGAACCATTAGCTTGTTCAACGGAAAAGTTTAATGTAGCATCACTATATGATACACATTTAGAATACCGAGTTTGTACTTTTTGCTACTATATGTTCTTGAGATATGTTGGTGACAGACAGACAAACACATATATGACATATATATATATATAAGTAAAATTTAATTATACAAATGGAAGGGTGGGACTCCTGATCTGTAAATATATTAGTTAACCCTTGAACGTTCATTGATTCCACACTAAAACAGAAGAATTTAACACCATTTAATGCAACATTTTAAAAAGGATTTTTTTCTTGTTTTACGGGATCTAAAGAGTCTACGTGAGTCTCCCGACTCTACGTGATTCAATTTTACCATGACACGAATTACTTTAGTCTTTTTTTTTTTTTTTTTTTTTTTTTTTACATATTACCTTGATTCATATTACTTTGAAACTTTTACCGCCGAGAGTTTGATTATATAAATATTATATATATATATATATATATATATATGGATTTTACTAAATAAATTTTATTATTTAATAAAATCTTTTTGTAAAAAAATAGAACCAACTCCAAAAAGCAACTACTATTCAAACAACTAAGAAAAAAAAAAAAATTGGCATGAAATGAAACTGTAAATTGCGACTGAAAGTATAAAATAATTTCCTTCGCCAAACAACCTATAACACTGCAATTAATCATAACTTTTGAAGTCGGCGCAAAATAAAATAAAATTTAATTCGTTTTTAAAGGTTTGCTTTTAGATCGGTAACAACAAATGCTGTTGTCTCGAATGATCCATTTTCATGTTTCCTTTATTATTTTATCACTGTATACAATTGGTCCATTAGTAGCATCTACATAGAACAGTGGACATTCCTCACAATGCGATGTTTATATTTCTACGAAGTTAGAGTTTCCTTTGCAAATTTGGTATAGCTTTGATAGCTTTTTGATTTGGCGATGAAAACATAATGCAAAAATATACACGCAAGATGTATATTTTCATAATATATATTGTCCGAAGTATTGTTTCATATTCTTGATTACACTCTTAATATACCTTATCAAAATATTCATGATATCCCAAAGAAATTAAATTGCCAGATAATTTTGCGATTTTTCTTTCACCAGGGACGTCAGATACCAGCATTTTCGCTAACTTTTGCTGCTTACGAAATCTTATTTGTTTTCTTGAATCAAAGTAGTTTTCGGCTCCGTTTTGCAGGTGACAATGTGAGATGTGTATTTTGAATAGGATTTGATTTTTGTATTGAATAAATGTATCAATTTTTATTTAATTTTGCGCCGACTTCAAAAGTTATGATTAATTGCAGTGTTATAGGTTGTTTGGCGAAGGAAATTATTTTATACTTTTACTCGCAATTTACAGTTTCATTTCATGCCAATTTTTTTTTCTTAGTTGTTTGAATAGCAGTTGCTTTTTGGAGCCGGTTCTATTTTTTTACAAAAAGATTTTATTTTTCTCTTTTCAGTGAAAACTTATTCATATAGCAGAACATCTGAAGACGTTCGACAGCACTTTCACAAATCACAACTTCCAAGAAAAGTGACATAACTCAAAAAATGGTTTATGTCACTGAAAAATACATGAAACGCACCCAATGTGAACAAAAAAGTTACATCTCCATCTAGAAAATTATCCACTCGAGAGACAGCTGTGCCAGTTTTATTCTAGTCAAGTTATTTTTAAGTTGTGTCACTTTTCTTGCCTGTATCGGATATGAGTAAAAAACTATCTATTGAATGAACATACGTTAAATTAAAAAGTCTTTAGGAATGCAAAGAACGGACACGCTGTATTCGTAACCAAAAATTCTGTTAGGCATATATATTGAACTTTACAGTGAATACGTGTCACCTGCTGCTCTGAAAATTGTGCAGCGTAAAGTTCAAACAAAGAGCAAAATATGCATTGAAGCTGACGGACAGAAGTTTCAACATCGATACTTACATACTGCTTTTACTAGTGTAGCTGCATGCGTTTAGCAGTTAGAGTGAGAACAGACTTTTGTGAGTTTCCTGTAATTTGTTTATACCTTAATGAAATCATAATGAAACCTATTTCAAGCCAAGATCATTACGGCAACAAAAAAAGTATTAAAATTAAATCATCTCTTACGAAGTTATAAGCTAACAAATTTCAACAACAACAACAATGAGAAACATGGTTTGTATTGAGAACCTCTTCCTTTATGAAGTCGGTTTAAAACGTCTATGCGTTAATCGATGTGACCGCTTACAATAATCATACTTTGAATTTTACATAGCATAATTGTCACCCGCTACGCTACAACATATGCAATGTCATTCAAGTGAGCCCAAAATAGGAATTAGTGAACAAACAAATGCACGTTTTAAGCGTTCTGTTTTCAACATTAATGTCTAAACTATCTTTCCGTACTTGATCGATGATGCTCTGCAATTTTTAAATTCACTTTTTTCCATGTCTTGAACCGTTTCCGAGATATTAACGCTAACGCGACTGTTTTCCACCAGGTGGCGCTGTAGACGGTTGAATAACGTAGCACATGTCCACTTTACTATACCTACATACCACTTTTATGTCTATAGCTGCAGCTGTTCAGTAGTTAAAAGAGTCGGTACTTACTTTTTTGGACACCCTGTATTTTCTTTTGATCGTAAAGATATCACAATGGGACCTATTTCAGACCAAGACCTTTACGATAAAACAAAAAGTATCAAAATAGGATCATCCTTTCAGAAGTTATGAGCTAACAAACAAAAACAAAAACAAAAAAACATACGCTTTGAATTGAGAACCTCTTCCTTTTTGAAGTCGGTTAATTAGAGCATCTCTTACTAAGTTATAAGCTTACAAACACCAACAACAACACATAGCTCGATTTAAGAACACCCTCCTTTCTGAAGTTGGTTGAAAACGACTTTGCGCTAATCGATGTGACCGCTTACAGTACCAGTACTTTGAACCACAGGGTATACGTGTCATCCGCTACGCTGCAAAGTGTGCAACGTAGTTCAAGTGTGCACAGTGTAGGAAATTGCGAACAAACAACTGCATATTTTAAGCGTTCTATTTTTAGCAATAAGGTCTAAAAACTGTCTTTTCGTAGTAAATCGGTTATATTCTACAATTTCGTAATTAACATTTCTCCCTTCTTGAACCGCCTTTGAGATAGGAGCGCTAATTCAGCTGTTTTTCACCAGATGGCGCTTTATTTTCTTTAGATTGTAAAGATATCACACTTGTACCTACTTCAGACCAAGATCTTTACAACAAAACAAAAAGTATCACGTAACCGTATTTTAAACTATATAGCGTATGTCTCACCAGCTACGCTACAACGTGTGCAATGTAACTGAAGTGTGCATAGTGTAAGAAATTGCGAACAAAAAAATGCACGTTTTTAGCATCAATGTCTAAACTATCTTTTCGTACTAAATCGATGATGCTCTGCAATTTTATAATTCACTTTTTTCTCCTGTCTTGAACCGTTTCCGAGATAGGAACGCTAGCATGAATATCTAAACTATCTTTTTGTACTAAATCTGTGATACTCTTCAACTTTGTACTTCACTTTTTTCTCTCGAACCGTTTTTGAGATAGGAACACTAACTCCGCTATTTTCCACCAGGTGGCGCTGCAAGCGGTTTAACCTTGTACTGCATGGCCACTTTGCTATACTTACATACAATTTTTATCACTAAAGCTGCAGCTGTTTAGCAGTTAAAAGAGTTGGGAGTGATTTTTTTGGGCACCCTGTATTTTCTTTTGATCGCAAAGATATTACAATGGGACCTATTTCAGACCAAGACCTTTTCAACAAAACAAAAAGTATCAAAATCGGAGCATCCGTTCAGAAGTTATGAGCTAACAAACATAAAAAAAACATACGGTTTGAATTGAGAACCTTCCTTCTTTTTTGAAGTCGGTTAAAAAAAAAATGTATCAGTTTGATTAAAATTTGAAAAGGAAATATTGACATGTGCTCACTGCGCACAATATGGTGGCAAAAATATTGTATATAGAAGCAAATCGTAAATAATTATGTTTGTTTTTTGGATGTGTACCTCAAATTAAAACATTAAAATAAATAAATATGAAATATATATACAGTCGGTAACAAAAGTGTCCGAACACTAGCAAAAATGCCTATGTAAAAAAAGTACACTTCGTACGGTTTTATTAAATAAATGCTTGTCGAATCCTATTCTTCGTCAGTGAAAGAACATGATTCGATAAGGATTTATTTAACAAAACCGTATGAAGTGCACTTTTTTTGCATAGGAATTTTTGCTAGTGTTCGGACACTTTTGTTACCGACTGTATATATATATATATTAAATTTGTATTTCCAAAAAATGCTAATGTTTTAAAAATTTAAAAGTTAATATAATGCGTAATTATTAGAAATGTCATCATAATATGAGGTATAAGTCGTTGCACACATTAAATTCAACATTGTTAAAAAGCTTCAAGAAAATAATTTATAATGTTGTTCAGATACATTGCGCACAAGAGTAAAATTTAAAAAACTAAGGAAACAGCAGTTTAAAGATTAAATGTAATCAAATGAGATCACGTAGTAGCTTACTGAAAAAATCATATCTGAAGACATAATGCGAAATTTTTAATGCTTTTTTTTTTAATATAGTTACAAAAGAAGTTTAAAGAATAATAATGAATTAATAATAATAATAATCGATTTTTTGGCACATTTAAGACCCCTTTATCGGTTTATAGATTTTAACTTTTGTTCCTTAAATATTCATAGTTAGCAACTTTACTCCAACACACAGTCGGTAAGAAAAGTATCCGAACACTAGCAAAAATTCCTATATAAATAAAGTAGAGTTAATACTGTTTTGTTAAATAAATCCTTGTCGAATCATGCTCTTAGACTGACTAAGAACATGATTCGACAAGGACTTATTTAACAAAACAGTATTAACTCTACTTTTTTTATATAGGAATTTTTGCTAGTGTTCGGATACTTTTGTTACCGACTGTACAATGTTTCAAAAGAATCTATATGCATACACTGTTAACACTTTCGCGAACGCTGACCTAGATTCACATCATTTGGAGATCTGAAACTCCTCCAGTGGGCGTTTTTTTTTTTTGGAATATGTTGCTACATTTCTTAAGAATATTCCTTATATTCATATTTGTATAATCAAAATACTATGCATACAAATACCTCACTAGAAGGAGTATAATTATTATAAGTATTCATACGTAATATAAATACGGATGCAGAAAACCCTGTTCTGAAATTGTCTGGCTTGAAAGAGTAACGCCCACAGGTGGAACATACTATCAGAAAGGCAAAAATGTGCGGCCGCAAAAGTGTTAAAAATGACATGCTCAATGACCTATTCATTTCTAAAGGAGTAATTTTGTTTTTATAAAGGACAACATGCTTGTCTCATTTATGAAATAAATGATGCATGTTTTCTCCAATTAATATCTGTTCACTTCATAATTCAAGTAATTTTACGAAATTTCCCTCTGCCTCCCTCCTTTAAGGGCAGAGTGCGAGCAAAAATACGTTTTTAAGAGTAACTTTGTTCCAAAGCACCTCAGGAAAGCGATTTTTTGATATGTCGGGTGGCTACGCGTACTCAACACGCACACTACAAAGAGGTTTTGTGATGAATTTCCGCCCTACCGGTCTTGGGAGGTGGGGTTAAAAAACATGTATCCATGTGTAACTCTGCACTAAATTATCTTAGGAAGGAGATTTTTTATGTGTGGGTCGGTTATATGTATATCTAACTTATAGTATAAAAAAGATTTTGGAAAATTCCCTCCTTCGTCCCTCTTTTATGTGCAGGGAGGTAAAAAACACGTTTTAAAATATAATTCTGTTTCAAATAATCTCAGGATCTCGATTTTTTTTATGTCTGGTTAGGTATGTGTATACAAGATGCACTATAAAGGGATTTCGCAAAATTACCCTCCCCCTCTTCTGGGGCTGGCGTTGGCAAAAAACAAGCTTAAATATACTCCAGATTACCTTAGAATGATGAATTTTGATAAGTGGGTGTTGATTAAGTGTACGCACTATGCACATTGATGGAAGGAAATTTTGCGAAACTTTCAACATTACCCGTTAGGGAGAGGGTGTAAAAATTAAGTAAGGTACTGCAGAAGGCATTGGGGCTTAAGATTCGAAAAGTCTGGGGAGCAGGAAAACCACTACCAAAGGTAGCGGAAACTTTAACTTACATTTTGATCGATTTCTTTCTTTCTTTCTTTTTTCTTTCTTTCTTTCTTTTTTTTTTTTTGAGATTTTTATTATTATTAATGATATGAAATATTGAGAATTCATTTCGATATAATGACCAGCGAAGCGGGCAAAGCCTGCTAGTTTATTATAAACAAGTTGAAATATAAAAGAAGTTCATTAATAGAATTTCTACAGATTTAAACAGAAATAGTTCAAACACAAAATGTATTCCCTCAAATCTTAAGAACTATATTTCTTGACGGTTTCATACTGGTTTGCAGAAGAATACATAAATGGGAATCTGTGTTTGGGATATAATGGGATTCACGATGGCCGATGCCAATTTTTGAGCATTTTAATACAGTCAGCAGAAAAATTATTGATGCACACATCCATATTTTTCATTTTTCATTTTTCTTTTTTCTTTTTCTTTTTTTTTTTTTTGTTTGATCACGAATTTTAATCAACTTACTTTTTTTTATAAACAACGTAAAGACTAAGATCATGACAACTATTTACTTTACAAAACAGTATTAGTTGCACATATTTTGAATACGAATTATTGCAATAATTTTGCTGCCGACTGAAACAGCAGAGTGATTAATTTATTTGGCATTTATCGCGTTATTGACGATTATTTGTTTTAATTAAAAGATACAGCAAGCAAAACTTGTGTAAAACTTTACATTTTCAGCTTTTAAATATTAAAAACGAAATAATAAAATATAAAATACCTTACCAGTGAAATGTTATAGCTCCCACTTTCTTTTACCAAACATTCTTTACAGCTTTTTACGCAACACCTAACAACCATTGCTTGCGATAAAAATTGTTTTATATTTAATAGAATCTAACTTTTAAAGGGAAATAAAAATTTTAAAAAGAACTTTCAAAAATAAGAAAAGATAGCATCTGGGTAAGAGAAAGCAAAGTTTAGAGCTTGCCGAGAAAATTTCAGAGTTGGCCAGTTTGTTTTACAGTAGTCTTTGCAACGTCACGTGACTTTTTTTATGAGTAACCTTTGCCACAGAAAAAGGTTGCCATTGTTCCGTCCACTGTAATAACAGAGCATTGTAATAATCTATGGGTGATTTCAAATATTTTGTGACATTTTTGCGATGAATTGAATGGTTATCGCAAATTCGAAAGTAAAGACCTTGGCGAGAAACGTCTGAGCAACAAAATTTTCAAATTTCGCCGAGGGTGTCCCATACCAAAGTTGTGCCTTATTTTCAGCAAATAACAGCCATGGATAAGTACCGTCATATACAGCCGTTAAGAAAATATAAAGCACATTCAATTATTTGAGGTTGGTTAGAAACACGGTTAATTTAAAATAAACTAAATATGCTTTCACATTTAGAAACAGCTTTAGTATAAGAGCCCCTTGACGAAATTTGAAAATTGACTCCGAAGTAGCTCGGCCGATTTTCGCAAAGGCTTTTTCTTACGCAATGGACTCTTCCCAGCGTCGTCTGCTCAATCACGTGATATAGCAAAACAAAGAATCGAATTCTGAGAAGCGAATTCATTTAAATATTGCTCTTAAGAACAAAAGTATTAATATGTAATATAATTTTAAAAAAAAGTTTATATTGTGCATTTGTAAACAGTAGAGTAAATGTATTTGTAAGTTTAATAATTTTTAAAAACCACTTTATATGTTTATTTATTTTCACAAGCAAGAATCGATTTTTGTATGTTGTAGTGTAACGTGTAACTGTTACATTAACTGATCTAGCAATAAATAGTGGAATGTTTGTGGATTATAACTTGAAATTAATTTAAAATGTTTTAAGTTAAATTTAATCGCGTAAAGGTATTACAATAAGTTATTTAACTTAGCTGCTCTCCGAAAGGGCTTTATACCGTACGATGTTGCACTGTTAATTATATAAGTACCAAAAATCAGAGTACCTAACATGTTCTCCATCTAAATAATTATTATAAATATATACAGCAAACAAAAGATGATGAATAATGATGTAAAATGGATTAAAAAAGATTTATAAAGAAATAAAACAGATTAAATCAGATTGATCAAAAATAAGAATACAAAATGTGTTATTTTAGCAATTATAGATATGGAAGATTTCGTCTGCTCTTTGTTTATCTATGTCATGTGAACACTGATGTCAGGTGGGAAGAGCCCATTGCGACAACATTTTAATACACCGCCAAACTGACAAAAAAATAATAAAAGTCGTCAAAGTGGTTCCTTACTAAAACTGGGCTCACTTTATTTTACGCTTGATAAAATCCACGGAAAAAAAACTTTAAGACTATTCGATTAATTTAAATTAATATTTTAAAATAAATAAATCTAAATAAAATTTTAAAGCTATTATGACGTCAATTTTATGAAATATTTTTGTTTATAGAGGTATAATTTTTAAATTTAACATTCATGTATAATAAAGAATGTATAAAGAAATGTAATTTTTTATGTTAAAAAAAAAAATAAATAAATGAAGGGAAAAGTTCTGAGCTTTCTATATTATTGCCGTCAGCTTGAAATTACAACTCAAAGAAAAATGCAAAAAACCACATTTTTAGGAATCTAACAGAAATATGGAAAATTTTAAAAGTATATTGCGAATCTGCACACATTCCTTTATCCAGAAAAAAAAAAAAAAAAAAACTGTAACAGGCAAAGAGACAAGAAAGACAGGAGGACATGCCTTCAGGAATATATATAACTTCTTTTATTCGTATAGAAGCAGGCTTTGCCCGTTTCGCCGGCAAAAAAAAAAAAAAAAAAAAAAAAACACATATTATATATATATATATATATATCGATTAATTGAAATCAATATATTAAAAATAAATAATTAATTAATAATAATGAAGCTATTATAACCGCAGTTTAACTTCTTCTTCTTCTTCTTCTTTTTTTTTTTTTTTTAATTGAATAATTCAAAAGTTTAAACAAATATATTTCTATTGACGACTATTTTCGGCACAGCTTTAATTATGGCACCACCTTGGCGATTTAACTTTTTTTTCTATTTTAGCGATAAACTGAAATGGTTATTGTTATCGTACAGTAAAGACCTCGGCACCAATTATCGAAAAAATGGCCAAAAAAAAGAAAAAAAGAGTGAAGTAAAAGTCGTCAAGGGCTTTGTTAAAGCTGTGCCACGTTACTTTAGTGGACCACAAAATGAAAGGGAAGAAATTTATTATTATTTGATGAACTGAAAGTAACACATACACACACACACACACACACACACACACACACATACACACACACATATATATATATATATATATATATAACTTTTTTTTAGGGGGGGGGCAACATTTTTTTTAAAGTTAAAATTGAGTTTTTATTTAATATCTTTTAAACTAATTATCCTATTAAACTAAAAATTTCGGCGTTAGATAGGTTTTAATCTGATTAATAAGTGTACCAACTTTTGTAGTGGTCAGTGGAATGGTGTGCTTTGTATACGGAATTAAAACCTGATATATCTTGACACCAATTTTATGAAAATAAAATCGCGGTCGAGAAATTTTTTTGGAGTGGTCGTACCTGACACCGTTCTAAAGGCTTCATGCTTATTATTATATTTAACAAGAAAGGAACATAGTTACAGGGATTTTTTCCCTGACACACGTTCTTTTTGGACGCTTTGTGGAAGACGAAACCCTTTTTTTTTTTTTTTTAGTATATTTAAAGCTCAAATATACTTTTAAAATCATTTCTAAGACTTTGATAGGGTGATTTGCACAAGAAGAAAGTAACACCCTTTCCCTCCCTCTCTCATAAAGGCTATTTTCTTCAATGAAAAAATTGTTTTAGAAAATCAAAAGGGAAAATAGTTCTGTAATTGAAGATTTTTGATTTTCAAACGAATAATGGACAAGAAATTGTAACTTAAGACTACCTCCCCTTCTTTTCTTTCTTTCTTTCTTTTCTTTTTCTTTTTTTTTTTTTTTTTTTTTGTTCAAAGGGATAAAAAAAAAAAAAAAAAGAAAAAGAAAAAAAAAAACTAAATTTTATGAAAAATTTTAAAATAACTATTGGAATAATTAAGTAAAAATAATTTCAGCTAAGAAGAAAAGATGAAAGAGTTTTGAAATTAATAGTTTGGATTTTAGAGTAAATTGTTATAAAAGAAAGTAGACTTTCTTACTTCTTTCGCCTTCCATTAAAAAAAGAAAAAAAAAAAAAAAAAAAAAGAAACTTGTTGAGTTCAAGTAAGTTTTGTTTTTTAAATAACTGCTTGAACATTATGTAATACCGCAACACCAAGGAGAAACTGAAAAGTGGTTCTGGGCTGCATCCAATTGTGTTAGGATGAAAATAGTTCGGCAGAAGGCTGTACGAATGCTTAAGATGAAGACAATAATTACGTCACTGTCAGAATTTACGTCACCTTCTGAAGTGAATGTGCCCCTATTAACCTACAAGTAAAAATGACCGTGTTCATTGAAAGTCACGGATAAAAATGTCCTTGTAGAAGAAAATGTCTTATGGTGGTACAATTCTTTGAATAATCTTCATATACCGAAAAAAAGAAAAAGAAATGATAGTAAATTTTCATTTAATGTTGAATACTGAAAGATACTCGCATAAATGTTAGTGTTAAATTTCATAATTAACCCTAGAATTACCCGTTACTTATCGTTATGGTTTATGGGCTCAAATTATTTAATGTGCGATAGTGTCTAAACATCTTATACAAATAAAATGAAAATTTATACACATGTTATAAGTCACCGTCCCACAAACTGTATAGATTTTGGTGAATCTAGGACTTACAGTTTTTTTTTTTTTTTTTTTACAGGGGCATAACAAAAAGTTCTTTATCAATATGGCCTGTAGGCTGAATTTATTTAAAATGCGATAGCATCTAAATGCCTTATCCGATTGAGTTGAAACTTATATGCATGTTATAGGTCACCATCGCACGAACTGTATAAATTCTGGTGATTCTGGAACTTATATGTTTTTACAAGGACACAAAGAAAAATTGTTTATCATTATGGCTTATGGGCTCAAATTATTCAAAGTGTGATAGCGTCTAAACGTTTTTTTTTTTTTTTTTTTTTTTTTTTTCAAACGAACTGAAAATTTATATACATTTAATAAGTCATCGTCACACGAACTTCATTAATTTTAGTGAATCTAGCACTTATAGTTTTTTTTTTTTTTTTTTTCCCGAAACCTTTTCCTTAAGTGACAATATGAAGAACTGATACTAGAAATTTGAGGGTTTTAGTCACTTTATTCATTTAGGAGCCCCTCTTAAATTTCAAAGAGGAAGCTCTTGTTTCCCGAGTCTTTTGGGTGATCAGGCCAAAGAATCAGGCCCTGTTCACTGGGTACACCATACAGTACCCAGGCCTAGGACCCTTCGGTAGTCAATTCGCAATTACCTTTAACCCCATCACCAACACCTGATCCCGGCTACTATGTGTTCTGATCCTGGAGATCAATCAATAAATAGAAAGCAAGCGAGTAACTTTCTGGTAACCATATCAACATGTTGGCAGGGTTCGATGAATCTCAGGTCCTTCGTATAATTGCTTTCACTCTTTCTAGACTGGAAGTGCCAGGTTCGATCCCAGATCTTGCTCATCGACTTAGTCGTTTAGAGTTTTCCGTGGTATCTTCCGAAATTCGCTTAAATATCGGATCCATCTGAAAGTTCTTCACGGATGGCATTCCACCTATAAGCCTAGGATCCTAGTGTAGTCAATCAATTTTAACCCAGATAAACACAACCTTTCTTTCTCAATTTGTGATTTCGAAAAAAAAAAAAAAAAAAATGCAAAACACAGGAGCCGAATATTTTCCAATAGGGTTTTCAAATTAATTTTAATATTGATTAATGATTTCTCTTATCTCTTTATTTAATCTCTCGTAAAAACTTAGCTCGAGTTTTTCCATATACATAATAATAATAATAATAGTTCGTTTCTACAGAAAATGGAAAATGATAAAAACAGCGATATTACACAAAATAATCATACTATATTTTATCTACGTGGTAAAATTATTGTCTGATCAGATTGGAAGATGTTATTATTATTCAATTTTAATATTGATAAATCGAAGAATATACACTTTTTTCATGAAATGTTTGGTGTCGCCATCTATTGTTAGATTAAAGAACAAAAAGAAAATGCCAAGAATTTTTTTTCCTCTGATAACTGAGTATTGTTTTAAATGTTTAGAGTAACGTTAACAAGATAAGATTTTTTTTTCTTTTTCCTTAAGAAAGCTTGTTAAATGATTAATATTTCATCAAGGTAAGTGATGCAACAATTATAACAATTTTATACTGCAAATATATATATATATATATATATATGAATATGAATAAATAAATATATATATATATATTTAATATTCACATAATTAATATCTTCGAAACAAGAATAGATAAAAAATGTTTAGTAATATAGCTATAACTAATTACTTATAAAAGTAGGAAAGTCATATAATAATATTAAGAAGAAAAATAAGGTATTGGTTTAATGTTTTACCGCATGTAGCTTGGCACACATTTTAAAATACTAAAATACTTTTTTTGAAGAAAAGGTATGGTAATTTAAATTATCTAGATAGAGCACTCATTGATTATAAATGCCCATATACAGGAATACAGTAATCTAAAGCCTCATAATTATGGACAAAGAAACTCATACCAACTTTTATTATACAGAAATATATTTTATTGTATTGAAGTATATGTAATTTTAGTAAAACAACATTCATACATTCTTTTTTTTAATTACATGACTTTCTTTCCTCAAAGCTACTCCCTACGTGTAAAAATTTCTCTATCTCCTGTCACTAAATCTTATGTAAGTCTAGGAAGAAATTTATTACTAAATGTTCTTATTACTTTAAGTATTTCTTGAAATCGTGGTTTCATATTCAAAATTTCCATGCATGACGTTTTTTTTTTTTTTTCCTTCGAAAAATTTAACTTTTTAATTTTTCATTTTGAAGCCATCAGATGAGAAAAATACATTCACAGTTCATTTTTAACATTTTTAGCTCCAAAATGAAATATTAAAAATTAAAGAACAACAACAAAAAAAAAAAACTTTTTTTTTTTTTTTTCTTAACACAAACATTCTTAACAGTTATGAATTTTCTGAGTGGGAAAATGGAACTTATAATGATACAGTCGGTAACAAAAGTGTCCGAACACTAGCAAAAATTCCTATGTAAAAAAAGTACACTTCATACGGTTTTGTTCAATAAATCCTTGTCGGATCCTGTTCTTAGTCAGTGTAAGAACATGATTCGATAAGGATTTATTTAACAATACCGTATGAAGTGTACTTTTTTTTACATAGGAATTTTTGCTAGTGTTCGGACACTTTTGTTACCGACTGTACACTTGATAATAAGAGTCATTTTGTTAACAAATTTCCCCATTGAATAACACGGGCTTTCGCTTCTGGCGACAGTAGATAGAGAGTGCCTTATAATGGATAGAACACATTACGAAATGAAAATTTCAAGTTAAATCTGCTTCTTGTTCAAAAGTGTTAATTAAAAGTAATGTGTTACAAAACAATATATGTAGAAAAATCATCTTGGAAAATCTTTTACTATTTGCAAAAAAATTATGAAGAAATTATTTATTATATTTACTGATAGAACACTGGAAATATCAGTTTCTCAGTGTAAATAGGTTTTGGGGAAAAAAAAAAAAGACACTTATTTAAATAAATATTAAAAGAGTCTTATCAATAAAATAAGAGGAGATTATTTTTGGAGGTTTATATGTGCTGAAATGAATCTCTTTTCCAAACTCATCATACGTGGCAATTTTAGTTTTATACAAAATATTTAAAAGGAAGATTTGTTTTCTTTGCGCAACGGGTCCCATCAGCGGCCGAGAGGGTTCTGTGGTTCTATCCTCGAAGTTGGTAGATGTGGGGTGCCGGGCTCGAGCCCAGCTCGCGCTGGTCGGCTTAGCCGTGCGCAGTTTGCCGTGTTTTTTATTTATTTCCGAAACTTGCGTAAATACGGGATAGGGCCCCTTAGGAAGATTCTCCCAACGAAAGGCACTCCTGTCAGGCCTAGGACCCTAGTGCAGTTAATGGGTCTTAATTTCAATGCCATTCCATACCTTTGAACAGCATACGGAATTTTTCACTGAACTTAAAATTCTTTTAATCATATAGAAATGCAACCTTATTAAATCACACAAGAAATTCGTATGCAAATATGACATATACGCATCGAACTTCATATCAAGTAAAAATTTTCAGTTTTCTTAAAGAAAATTATTGCAATTCAATCGTTTCGATATTTTCCGTTGCAGAATCGATTATTTATCGCGTTCATGGTTACAAAATTTCTTACTGAATTGATAATACCATCATCCATCTTTGTCAGGGGAAACTTTTTATATTATATTATATTATATTATATTATTATTATTATTTTTGAAATACAAAGCTAATTCCGCAGCTTACTTTGAGGAAGAACGGCAAGAGTACTTAATATCACGTATGTGCATCGAAAACACTTCTTTTGTTAGGAAAAACAAATATATTTTCTTGGCTGTTTTTAAAAATTTATTTTGTTATTTTAACAACACTTTTGTACAATTAATTAAATCAACTTGCTTCGATTGACCAAAAGAATATGATTGAGAGAAGAACTGTTTTCATACATAACCCGATAAACTAGGACGTCATAGATAAGCAGCCAATGCGTGAACGACGTGCTCTTTTCGATTCTGGTAAATAAAAATAAATAAATAAATAAATATGTTGAGGCTTCGTTAAAAAAAAAAAAAAAAAGTTTGCTTGGAAAAATTTTTGTTGCTCTAACAAAACAGTTTTATTTTACTTTATTTGTGTGCTAACTTAATTTTTTGAGTTATTTGATATAATTAAATATTATTCATCTTGTTTGTGTATTTAAATGGAGGATCATACATGGTGTCTTAAAATTTACTAATCAAAAATTTCACCTAGAATCTTCCTATCATTCATTCTGATCATTCAACTTTTCGATTACATATTTCAACGATGAATACTCAGTAGTCATTGGCGTAAGTATGCATGGTGAAATCCAGTAAAAACAGACACGTTCAAGAAAAAGCCGAAATGTTATGAACATAATTCCAATTTAGCCCAAATTAACATGAACAAAACGCGACTCTATTAAAAAGAAAGTACCACAGAACTGGTGTTTTAAAGTAATATTAGTACAAAACTTTGAAAAAACACCATGAAATGCAATAAACTCGCAACAATTGTTTCGGGTCGAAAGAACACACGACCCTTCGTCAGGCGAACAAAGTAGGCACGGACGCTGCAATCAAAGCGCCAATGCTGACCCAAAACAATTGTTAGCGTTGTTGCTTTGGTTGCAGCACTCGTACCTACTTTATTCGCCTGACGAAGGGTCTTGTGCTCTTTCGACCCGAAACAATTGTTGCGAGTTTATTGCCTTTTATGGTGCTTTTTCAAAGTTTTGTATTAATAAAACGCCACTCTATTACACTTAAAGGAACAATACCCAAGTGTCCAGTTCCGATTTCAATGCAATTTTATTCTCTGTTAGTGGGCATGAATTAATTATTTTTATGAAAATAAATTTGAGATAGTTCATGTTTTCTAAGTTTATTGAATTTTTAAATGTTGCAGTTTACACAAATGTCCAGAACGGAATGTTTAAGAAAAATAACTAAATCGTAGATACAGCCTCACGATGAATTACTACACACTAAATATTCATATACACTAAGCGACAAAAAAAAAAAAAAAAAGCCGCACTTGGATATTTTCCTTTTCACCTTTTACAACCGCCAATTTTATTGTTTAAAAAGCAAATTTTCGAACAGATTTTATTATGTTGTAATCCACATACACTTTAGCAATGAGTCCAGTGTTAAAAACAAAATGTAATGGTCAGAAAACTGTAATTTTAGAAATTATTTAAAAAATGGTAAGAATACGGACGTTAACGATGCCACAAAAAGTATTAGTTTTTGAATGAAAATCAAAAAATATTTTAATACGTGAGAGGGCAAAATAATTAAATGTTAACGAAATATTTGTAAAAGGGTTTTTAACAAGATATAAAATTTTTTGTCCATTTAAACTGGAAATTTGGCTTTAAGCGGCCATGTTGCTCATCCAAGCGAGATGACCGTAAGTTAAAAAGCCATTGCTTATAAAATCAGTTTGTATTACATTTTAAACATAAAAGAGATTCAGAAAAAGTGTTTAGCAGCATAATTTCTTTAACTACAGTGCATCAACTGTTAAACAAAGTATATTTAAATGACGGAAAATTTGAAAAAATTCCATTCTTAGTGAAGAGAATTAGGAAAGCAAGACCTCAGATGGCTAAAAAAATTAAAAAATGATTAGTTAATTATTGGGCTGAACTGGTTCTCTTTGATGAGTCAAGTTTAACTTATTTCGTGCTAAAGAAAACAAGCAGATATGACAACGAAAATATGACCGACTTAATGAAAATCGCACTTTTAAAACAGTGACACATTCTCCGTACATTATGGTACGGAGGTGCATAACTTTTCAAACAGTCGGGCAAATTTTTATGCTCAAGGGATCAATTAACTCGAAATAACACACAGTATTTATAAAAGTGGTACCTGACCGACTATTTTGGAGGTATCTTGGACATTTCTGAAAACAGCATTTCAAGATGACAATGCACCTTACTACGCGGCGTTGTGGTAAGTTTATTCACTTCATATTGTCAAAATTTTCTATTCATTCCCATGAGCACCTATAATTCTGTAAGTAATCATATCTTTTTTAACTTTAAGCTAAATTCCACAAAATATATCGTAGAATTTCTTCTTTACCAGACATGCAAATAGTCCTAATCGCGATCCGCTCGAAAATGTTTCGTCTATAAAAAGGCAGGTGAGAGGGGAGAGGGTTCGAAATTTGCAGCCTACAACCAGAGCCTACTTAAGGAGGCTCTGCTACAACACTGCCAGAACTATAGAACAAAATATTTGTGATATTTGGCACATTGAAATTTCTGAGATTTATATTAAAACACTGTATAATACTATGTCATTGTGCATTAAAGCAGTAATTCCATATAAAGGTTGAATTAACCCAAAACAGAATATATATTTTTAATAAAAAATTGCTTAGATCTAACAAATAAATAGTTTTATTTCATATATTAAAATATAACTTGCTTATTTCATATAATAAATCATAATAGAATGCAAAGTGTATGGTTATTGCATTATGTTTAAAACGAAACTTTTATGCAGATTCTTATAAAGTACTTCGAGAGTGTAATAAAGCGAATTATTATATCGAAAATGTACATAGGTATCATTTCTTCTTTATTTGTTTCAACCCTTAATTTTAAAGTTATTACAAATAAAAAAGGTGTAAGTCATTTTTTCTGCAGTGCGGCTTTTTTTTTTTTTTTTTTTTTTTTTTTGTCGATTAGTGTATGTAGTATATGCTGACGATCGGCGTCCGAATTTCTAATACCCTGTTGAATTTTGCTTCAATCTGTTTGTCATTAATTGCGAATTGTGCTCTTCGTCAACTGTTTTGAGTTTTTGTAGATGGTGCATAAAATATATTTACTGTTTATTATCCTTAAAGAATAATTACTTCCAATAAATATCTATTGAAATAAATAAAATGTGAATTCGTAAAGCGTGTTGGGTTTATTATTATTGTGCCACTTGGATACTTTGCGCTAATTGCTGCTAATTATTTATTCTTTGATTTTCTTGTACCTTTTTTTTTTTTTTTTTTTGAAGTGGGGGGGGGGGATTTGTGCAACATTGTCTGGTTTATCTCTTGATGATTTTGTGTTACTTTAACGCTTATTATCGTCTATTACTATTTCATTATTGTTTGTTCATTTCTGATTGGCCTATAAGCTTTTCATATTATTGTGATTTGAAATAAATAAATATATTGCAACTTTTAAAAAATTCAATTAACTTAGAAAATAGGAGCTATGGTAAAAATTTCTTTTGTAAAAAATATTTGACACATGCCCTCTTATCAGATAACGAAATTACATTGAAGTCGGACACGACCACTTAAGTGATGTTTCTTCTTATTATTAACTGGTAAATCGACATTTGATCTTGGAAGATATATTTTGAGATACCTTGGATGTCTTGACATCAAATATCATAATAAATAAATAAATAAATAAATAAATCTCTATGAGATAGTTCGAAACCTGTAATCAAAATTATAAACACGCAAGCGTATTCTCACCAAGTTACTTCCAAATTTTCTGTTTATTTATTTATTTTTTCACGTAATTGAGAAATAATATACTTAAATACAAAATAAATTGTGTTTTCATCTTCCAAAATATATCTTTGAAGTATACAAATAGTTTAATAGAACTTCATACAGCTTAATGTTTGCTTACAATTATTTTAAGAAGTTTCGTTTTATAATCTTCTAAAATTCATGTATTTACATGCAATAAATTTAATTTTATGATTCGTAAAATTAAAAAAAATATTTTTCCTAAGTTGCTCTATAATTGGTATGGATGTGCAAGCCTATTTGGTATCGTCTTCATTTACACTGTATATGATTTCAGATCGTTACGTGAATTCTATGAGTTTCAAGCACGGTAAAATACTCATAATTTCTATGTACTATCATACACTGTAAAAAAATAACTATTACCAGCTGCAATCTGTGATTTATTTTATCCAATCATAGAGAATTTCTTGCAAGAAATTCTCTGTGATTGGATAAAATAAATCACAGATTGCAGCTGGTAATAGGTTTTTTTTTACAGTGTACCTAGTAATAAATTATAGCACTGAATGCTCAGATATACGCGACAAATAACAGACAATTGGAATTTTTCTAATTTGAAATAGAAAATATAAAATTTTTTAGCCCCCCCCCCCCCTCAGAAAAACGTATAAATAGTTCACGTAATTTTGTTAGTTGACAAAGGAATTAATAATATAGCATTAAAAATATGACATTTTTCACACTTTTTTTCTTAATAAAAAATTGTTTAATTTGTAGAAATTATTAAAAGATGATTTTAATGAGACATAATTTCATTTAATAAGTATTTCCAATTTCAACCCATTAACGATTTCATTTATGTTATCATTGATTGGGAAAAATATTATTGAAATATCATATAAGACAACTTGAAGACTGCAAAATGCGATGCTTTAAACAGAAAGTTTACTTTTTACTTTTTCTTACGCATACATATTTGTGAAAGTATTGTTTAGAAGTTGAATTTTAAAATTTGAGTATTTGCTACAATGGTATCATTTTTGATTTGAGTTATGCTGGTAAGAGACACACGCACACTAACACAAAAACAGATATGTCTGGAAGTAGTCCAAATTTTGCATTCTAGATGTGTATTTAGTAATATTATTTGAAAATTTTTCTAACGGATAAATGATCCATGTACAGGGTCATATAAAAAAATAAAAATAAAATAAAAAGATTCAAATATATTAGAGCCTATGACAGAATTGGAACTTTTTAATATATTTAGACACTGTGGACATATATACAAGGAAATTATGCATATTTTTTTAAATGTATAAAAGCATGTCTCCTACAGAATAATTTACGAAAAACATTCACCTTTGGATTATCAAAGAAATTGAATATATTCGCGCTATAACTATGGTTTGGAGTTTTTTTTAATGTGCATTTCACATTGTACAATCATTTATATATTTATTTTTTACTGGTCTAAATTTAAGTACCCTGTATGCGGTGCATATACATTTATAGACGTTGTACAGGGCTATCGAAGTACACAAGTTTAATTGAAGGCATTATTTATATTGGACGTAACTGACAAAAATACTGTACAAGATTATATCATGGTACTATAAAAGCTTTCACCTGCACAGCAAGAAGGTAGGACTATTAATAAAAACATTTTCTATTAAAATACATGTTAAAAGAAAGAAGTGTGAGTGTCTCACCCTATTACTAAAAAATAAATATGGTGCAAATGAATATAGTATAATATATATAGAGAGAATTTCATTATCAGTAAGACATAATAGTTAGTAGTATACTAATAAGATTGCCCCTTGAGGAGAAATATCAACAAACTTAAAAGCATTTGCTGTTCACATTTGACTTCTGCCATCTTACAAAAGTTTTCCGGTTAATCCTAGAGTGCATTTCAGTCGAAAAGTCAAGGATCTATCTTCGATGGATTAGCTGGTTTGTGGGCCAAAACACATTTTACGAGATGACAAATAAATAATAGCTCGTTAAAATAATAATAATAATAATAATTAAATTGTTCCTCTGCGGGATGTTTAGAGTGGGGCTGCTTTATAACTTCAGAAATTAAAGTAATTTATCGTACTTTAATTTTTTAAACTTAATAATTTTCATTTATTTTAACAACATTCGAACTTTCTTTACCGAATTAAAACTAAGAAAAGGGTAGTCCATTCTCTCTGTTTCAAAATGTTTATAGGATGAGAAGAGTTATAAAAATATTATTATCAAAAAATTTTAATAGCTACATAATTATATATAACTATTAATAATAATAAGTGTCTTTATAAATATGCAGATGGCTGATAAAATAGTGTGAACACTTTCGCTTTTTTGCGCTTTGTCAAATATCTTGAAAAGTTCTTTAGGAATCATCTTGAAACTTTGGTAGTGTAAAGAACATGTTATATCTCATTGATTTCAGTAAAATTGTGTCATGAAAAGGAAAAGGGGACCAGTAAAAAAAAAATCAAAATTTTTTGGATCACCCTGTAAAAGGTAGTGCTTTAGATGCGTTTTGGCTGTAGCATGTGATTATGAGGACTTTTCTCATTATCTGCATAAAAATTTTATGAGGCTACGATATATATTCATGGAAACATAACAGTTTCTTTAAAAAATTGCAAAAACAATTTCCACTTTTTAAATTATAACACGTAGGGTATTAGATCCAGTGCAAAGGCATTTTCAGGTTGGTTGGTTGGTTGAAGTGTTGGGCATAATTGATTAAAAAGTAATTAAATTACAATTGAATTACAATTAAATTACAATGATAATTATTTTACTGTCAATCAATTAACAAGTAATTGGTTGGAAATAAATTGAATTACTTATTCAATTTATTTGTAATAATTCAATTTATTTGTAATCAATTACTTGTTAATCCATTTACAGTAAAATGATTATAATTGTAATTTAAATTTAATTCAATTACTTTTTAATCAATTATGCCCAACACTGGTTGGTTGGTTGGATGATTTAAGGCCGATTGACTCCGCATGTGTCCTAGACCTATATAGGAGGAATGCCTACCGTGGGAGTCTTTCTATGGGGTCCTAGCCCGTATATACGCGAGTTTCGGAGGAAACCCCGGAAAACTCCGAACGACTAGGTCGATGAGCGAAACCTGGGATCGAACCCGTCACCTCTCATCTACCAGCTTTGAGCGCAGGCATTTTCTGGAAATATGGCATGCTACATTAGACACAGCATACAGCAATCAGAATGAAAAAATGTTAAAATATTACGAAATACGAGACCTTTTAATAAATAATTTTTAACTACGCATGCGCAAACTTTATAAAAATTTCCTTTGCATAATTTAATAGCCAAAGACATTGAGCAACTTATATGAAAACCCCGAATAAATATCATATAAATTCAAAACGTTATGAGAGATAGATGAAGAGAATTTCAGTTCTCTCAAAATAAGAGCTAAACTATAAGGGATTTTACTCACATTTCAATTTTGATTCAATCAATGCCCAATGATATTACAGTGTATTCACTGATTGTAAATAAATATTGATAAAAGCCCCTATCATCTTTCGTGTTCTTTTTTTTTTTTTTTTTTTTTTTTGAGAACTTAAATTCTGTTTATTATATCTTTCGTAACGTTTTGAATTTACATGATATTTGTTTGGGGTTTTCAGGTTACTCAATACCTTTGGCTATTAAATTATGCAAATGAAATTTTTATAAAGCTTGCGCATGCGCAGTTAAAACTTATTTAGTAAAAGTGCTCGTATTTCGTAAGATATTTAACATTTTTTTCATTCTGATTGCTGTGTCTACTGTAGTATGCCATATTTCCTGAAAATGGCTTTGCACTGGGTCTAATACCCTACGTGTTATAATTTAAAAAGTGGAATTTGTTTTTGCAATTTTTTAAAGAAACCGTTATATCTCCATGAACCTGTGTGAAAGCCACATAAAATTTTATACAGATAATGAGAAAAGTCCTTATCATCACATGCTACAGCCAAAACGCATTTAAAGCATTATCTTTTACAGGATGATCCAAAACATTTTGATTTTTGTTTATTTTTTACTGGTTATAACATTATTTTTTACTGGTTATTTTATTATTTACTTTCATAATTGATTAAAATGAAAAATAAAAAATTTAAATTTCGGCACGACATGGTCGGGATAAAATGTAATCCAAGTTCGACCCGGTCAGGTCGTCTTAAATACACAGAGAGATTTAAAAAAAAAAAAAAAAAAAAAAATCAAGTCTGGGCCCGGCTTGATACCCTGTCCTTTCTCTGGCCTGTGCAAAGTATACACACGTTTACAAAGAGGGAAAAAAATTGTGAAAAATATATGTAGGTATTTTAGGATTTAATACTTTTCAGATGTTTTATGTGCCCCCCCCCCTTCTTTGTTCATTGGCCCCTGGGCAAATGTCACCGATTCCTCTTTGTCACCGACCCTTTTCTTAATCAACTTTTAAAATAATGGCTTTTGTTTATATAGACATACATATATATGTACACATATTTATGTTTAAACAGTGGGGTACAAAATGATTGAAAAGATCATGTTTTTTGCCTAAAACATGTATACAACTTTATTAATTCAAATTTATACAAAATAAGAATATTTTACAAACTAAAACTACAATAGAAATATGTAAAAATGATTAAAAAAATATTTGTATTATTGTATATAATGATTCACTCATATTCACTGGATTTGGTGTAGAAATAAAATAGTAAGGACGGCACATCACTGAAAAATATGTCCTATTTGCTGCCAGAAATTTTCTGTAATTACGAAAAATACGTTCTGACAACGTAATATTTTCGTAACGCCTATTTTCTCTAATTACAGAGAATTTCTGGCAGCAAATAGGACATATTTTTTACAGTGTAATTTTTTCTAAATTATAGCAGTAGAATTATAAAAAAGACTAGATCTCCTTTATGCTTAATAGTTTCAATGAGGTATGCAATATAACATTTATAAATGTAAAAAGGCAATAGAAAAAAATCTGGAGTGACTCCATTCGACTTTCCGAACATTGAGTAATTAACAGTTTTGTAGATAAAGTAACGAAAAAGGAGTTGTAAAACAAACAAAAGAGAGAAAACCGTAATAGAATGTTTGAGTATTTTTCTCCATATATTACACGATGTTTTATTTAACGCTACTGAACTTTGAGCCCATAGATCTTAATGATAAAGAATTTTTCGTTCTGCCCCTGTAAAAACCTATAAATGCTAGATTCACCAAAATGCTTATAGTTAGTGCAACAGTGATTTATAATATTCATATAAATTTTCAGTTCAATTGAATAAGGCGTTTAGATGCTATCGCACTTTTAAAAATTTGGTCCCATAGGCCATAATGATATAGAATGTTTCTCTGTGTCCCTGTAAAAAAACTGTAAATGCTAAATTCACCAAAAGCTATACGGTTGGTGCAGCTGTGACCTATAACATGTGTACAAATTTTTTGCTCCGATTAATAAAGCGTTTAGGCGCTTCGCACTTTTAAAAATTTGGCCCCATAAGCCATGATGATAAAAGAATTTTCCTGATGTCCCTGTGAAAAAAATTTAAGTGCTGGTTTCACCAAAATCAATAGGGTTCGTACTATGGTGACTTACAATATACGTACCAACTTTCAGCTCATTCGAAGAAAGCGTTTAGACGCTAGCGTGTTCACTCACAGACATACACACATACATACACACATGCATACACACACACATACATACATCATCATAAAAATAGTGAAAACGGACTCAGGGAACCACGAAACGTATAGATACATCAAAATTTCAAATTCGGATTTTTGACATGATTACAATACTGTACGGAAAGTAAAAAGAGAAAAAGAAAGGGTAATGAGTAATTATACAAACTAGAATAACATGGACTTTGACTATCGGTGAGGCCATGTATTGTAGGCACTTAAACTTGAATAACGCATATCATTTTTCATGATATCGTAAAAATATTTACGATAGTTAGAGAATGAACAGACAGACGACAAACAAATAAACAAATAAAAGTTGCAAACATTTTTAAGTATTGTCGAAAAGCGTTAACCCCACCGTGCCCCCCTCCCCCCCCCCAAAAAAAAAACTCATAATACATTTAAAAATGCCCCATTGAGGCATTTCCATTTCTATCTGACAATGTACAGTCGGTAACAAAAGTGTCCGAACACTACCAAAAATTCCTATGTAAAAAAAAGCACACTTCATACGGTTTTGTTAAATAAATCCTTGTCGAATCCTGTTCTTAGTCAGTGTAAGAACATGATTCGATAAGGATTTATTTAACAGAACCGTATGAAGTGTGTTTTTTTTTACATAGGAATTTTTGCTAGTGTTCTGACACTTTTGTTACCGACTGTATATGAATATTTTGTGTGCCCCTGTAAAACAATCATTAATGCTAATCCTACTCCATTCTACAAGAAATATGTTTATGCACATCTGCATAATGTATATTAATTTCACTATATGTTTTGTGCAGTATAAAGGTATAAAACATGTTTTAAAGAAGAACCTCTCATAGATCGTAATGTTTTGTAATACTTTGTTTTTGTGATTCCTTGTACATTATAGTGACCATATTAGAGTACACGTTTATAGTATTTTAGCATTTAAAAAGTATTACAATTATCAAAGTACAGGGATATAGTTTTTGCTAAGTGAACGAGGACTAAGAAAATAATAAGTATTGTAAATAATTTTCTTGTTACGATTTTTCAACTGTTTGAAAAATTATTTCAAAATGTGCCCTGTTTTCGAATTTCGAGGACATGGGATTACGCTACTGTACACTGTAAAAAATATGTCCTATTTTCTGCCAGATATTCTCTGCAATTTGAGAAAATACGTTCTAACAACGTAATTGTTTCGTAAATTACGCGCATTTTCTCAAATTACAGAAAATTTCTAGCAGCAATTAGGACATATTTTTCACAGTGTACGCAAACCGTACTAGTGTTAATTATACAATTCCAATAGGGAACATGCTGTAGTGAACCCAAATAACATACATCGATTTAAAAGCATTCTACAAATATTTAAGGTTATAATAGCGCAGCCTGACGGCCAAACAGACAGACAGACGAACATATAGATGGATAGATAAACAGGCAAACCGAAGTCATAAACACTTTACAAGTATGCTAGAAAGTGTTAAAAAAAGTTTTAAGATGGCAATTCAGATAATTTTAAAATAAAATAAAAATATGTACAAATCATTTTTAAGCAGAAAAAAAAAAAAAGAAATATTTTCTTCGAAATATATTGTATGTCCCAGAAAGATTAAATATTTGGTAGTATATTTAAGAAAAAATAAAATTGGGGTATGAATATAATAAAACCTATATTAAATTAATTTACGATATTAACTACAACATAAAAAAAAAGACAATCTAAATTTTGAAACTGTATAAAAACTATTTCATAACTGAGTATAATCTTGACGAAACTAAATGATAAAAAAGAAAACGATAAAGAAAAAGAGATAAAAAAAATGATTGAAACATAGCAGCCAGAAATAGCCAAAGTAATTTAATTAAAAGATCTTGGCCATTAGGTAAAGTAGGTAAAGGGTAAATCGCCAGCCATTAAAAACTAATGAGAATCTGACCTGCATAATCAGTAGCATGTCGAAGGAACTAAAGATAACGATGTTTTAATCACGAGATTGACAGCGATTCTCTGCACTCAAATACTTGAATGCTGACGCAATTCGTTACGATTTTAAAGCTGTTTAATAAGAATTGAAGAATAAATATCTCGATTCAATGTTGTGATGAAAGTACACATTTCAGTATAAATTTTTAATCATTTCTATCATTTTCCGTTGTACTTTAAATAATCTGGTGTGGTACTCGCACTTCTTTCTCTTACCCTAATTCAGTATAAAGGTGAGAGATGTAAGATAAAAAGTACTGTATTTTAACATTTCCGAAGTATTTTAGAAACAGTGAAACATAATTTTAGAAACAGTTTTGTTTGGCATGTATTTCTGTGAGAGGTGGGAAAAGCTACCACCTCCTTCGACCCATTTCCCCTCCGTTTGAACCATAGATATAGTAATAAGACATAGATTGATCAGCGAGAGGGAAAAAGTGATTCCTTTTTACTCGGAAAGAGTCACTCTAATGGCTGTCTTTCCACGAGTAAATTAAACACAGGAATACACACGGATAATTTACTAAATAAAATGTATTAATAATTTATTTACTAAAGGTGAATGAAAAACTCCAGATACAGTTTCAAATTCATTTTTTTTTTTTTTTTCAATACTCTCTAATGGCTGATTCCAAAATCTTTTTTCGCAATCAAAAATTTTTGCTCGATAACATGGGGATGTTAGATCTATATATATTACTATATCTATGGTCTGAACACTGTAGCTACATTCATCAAACCTGTAAGGCTGTTATTAAATTTTAAAATGTATTTCAAATTATTCAGTAAATTAGGCGCCATTTAAAAATATATTACAAAAAAGTTTGAGAGTATGGTACTAGGTTCAATTTAATAGATGGTACTTTTTAATAATCCAATTAAATAGACATTATCCATCTTACAAGTACCGGGGTGTTAGGGGTTGAATGTTTCCTATCCTAGGCCGGTAGATCTGATATGAATCCAGTAGGGCATTTTAAGCTGTATTGTGTATGGAAAACCGAACTCAATAAAGATCAAGTCTGATTCGAATAAAAACACAAGTAATAATTTATGCCTACACCACTCTTTGAAATTATTACTTGCGTAGATTTTTATTATTTATAAATTGTATAAGCACCAAATAAAGTATTTAAATTTAGCACAGAAAATAAAAATCATAACAGAACTTAAAATGCACTTCGAGTCATTTCCAACTATAATTTTAATATGTCCGAATTCTTTTCTCTGATCTGATTCTGCAAACGAAATATGAACGCTTTTCATGCTGTATTTTTTGTGAAATATGTTCTTGTTCATATAAATAATAAAAAAAATATTTATATGTTTATTTTATTTTGTTTAATGCAGTCCAAACGTGTTAAAATAAGGGTAGGTCAAAATGAATATAGCGATTACAAACGGCTATAACTATGTAATGGAATATAATTTATCGATAAGATTAACACAGAATGTACATGGAACTTCAAAATTTTGTATACATACGTCATAGATGTTTTATGTGACTTCCTTTGGTCACACGGACAACATCCATTTCACGCCATACATTCTGAAGCATTTAATCAGTCACCAACGCAAGCGCATTGCAAATGCGTACTTTGAGTTCTTCAATTGTTTTGGGCATGGAAAGCACATACACCCTGTCTTTCACATAAACCCATAGATAAAAATCGCAGGGTCTCAAAGTACGCATTTGTAATGCGCTTGCGTCAGTGACTGTAGACATGCTCCAGAATGTATGGCGTGAAATGGACAACCGTCTAAATGTTGTCCATGTGACCAAGGGAAGTCACATAGAACATCTATGACGTATATATACAAAATTTTGGAGTTCCGTCTACATTCTGTGTTAACCTTATCGATAAATTCTTTCCCATTAAATAGTTATAGTCGTTTGTAATTGCTATATTCATTTTGACTTACCCTGTATATCAACGACAAATTTCCCCCATACACATAATGTATTCATTGTCTTATAAATAAACTACTCATCTAATCTCAATAAAAAATTTAACCCCATAGTAATATCCCCATATCATGCATATATAGAACACCAAATTTAGGTTTCCAACTAATGTCTTTTTTTTTCGAGTTATGCTGATAACAATCTCACATATATACGCATAGACACACAGACATACCGATGGACCGCAAAAAGAATTATTTTCGGATTCAGGGACTCGAAAACGTATAATTATAGTGAAAACTCAGTTTCGAAAATTCTACTGAGAAACAACAATATTTTCTTCACAGCATGTATACGGTTAAAAATAAAAAATAAAAATAAAAGGCTATTTTCTCAACTATTTAACACAGAAACATACTTCCATTTGTATAACTGTCATAAATTTTAAAATCTATCATCTTAAATATAGTTCAAATCATTAAATGCATTTTTATAAAAATTCCAGAATTTAAATTGATGTAGTAATCTACAACTAGTTTGGTTGAACAAATCATTTCTATACAACTTCATAAATAAATAAATCACTAAAACCTTCTTTTTTTTTTTTGTTTTTTTTTTTTTTATCATACAGTTCTGTAATTGCCATAATTTTTTTATCCAGCTATTGTAAATAGGTTCTTAAACGGTGGTTCACAATGAATAGCTAATATAACATACAATTGTAAGAAAAACAGTTAATGCTCAACATTACTTTCGCCTCAAATAATTAAAGAAGAGTTAAACTGTTAATAATACATTAACCCGTTAGCGCCCAGTGTCCTCATTTGAGGACAGCTAATAAAATGTCACGTATATTTTTTGTGGTTTCTTAGAATGATTTCTGCTTTTTAGTGGCAGTTTATAGCGTCACTCTAAATGATTCCTGAATGTTTTATGTGCCTACTGTTAATTATTATTTCATAACTTGGATAGTCATTTTATGATTTTTCATTCGTTGCACATATCTTTGCTTTTTGCGCAGGAATACTAACTTAAATCAAGTTGAATAATAATATATATTATAATACTTTACTTTCGAGACCTTTGTCAACCTATAATAGGAAATTAATATGTTATCTCAAAGTTTTTCTATCTCGAAGTTTTCTCGCTAGAACACTAAACGTCAATAAATGAGGATAGGCTTTAAATTTAAAACTATCAGAAGAATTGTTTAAGTTAATATATTTTACTGTCAGTTGTGTATATTAATTTACAAGTGAAATAACCAGCTAATAATATTTTGCAAAATTAATTCTGGCGTTAACGGGTTAATTGTAACATTTTTGATTTGATGGATATATTTTTTTTTTCTATGGATTTGTTTCCATAATAAAATGAATATAGATCAATATTTGAATAACACTCACCAAAAAATCGCACTAAAAAATCTTACCTTTCAATCAAATTAGATATAAATCTTATGAACTTTTTACAATTAATTACATAGAAATAGATTTATAAAAGGTCAATCTTAAGGTTTGTTTTCCATATTCAAATCCAATAATTTTATCGAATTTTTATGTCAATAAATGTATCACAATTACGTAAAAACAGAGAAAGATACATGAAAATTAATCAAAGAACTTATTTAAGTAAAACACTCAGGACAAAGACAATTGCATTTTTCTGTGCCCATAGGAAGATATGCATACGCCGTCGTCTGTTTCCATGGCTTCAGCCTTGCTTCTCGGGTATGCCTCCGGCACTCTGCCTGTAAATTAGACATTTCCTCAGATATGAAATAAAAATTAAATATATATAAGTATGTTTACATATATACACACGCATATATATATATATATGCTAAGTGCACCAGTGATTGACATTTTTAGAGCAATCTCTGATGTTTTTAATGTTCTAGTCATGAGAAAATATTTTTAGAAATTTTAAGTTAGTACATATGGTATGAATGACATTCAGAACCATATATATATATGTGTGTTAAAATATATACGTTTGATAATAAATATTTTTTTTTATGAATTTTTATTTTACACTCATTGAATGTTTCAGTAATTGACACTGCCAGTTTTTCATTTTTTCAGTAATTGGCACCCTATGTTCCAGTGTTTGACACCGCTAGTGATTCATCTTACCAATTATTAGCACCCTGTGCTCCAGTGTTAGACGTAAAATGTTAAAATTCTTATATGTAAAATATATGATTTTATTATTTTTCTTACTTATTAATTATTTCGGGATAGATGTCAATTACTGGAGCATGCCAACCACTGGAGCACCTACCCTATATATATATATATATATATATATATATATATATATATTTTTTTTTTTTTTTTCATGCTTCTTTTTACTTTTTATTTTCTCTTATCCATGCAAAATAGAGATAGTAATGTTCTTGAGTAGAGTTTTCGAAATTGAGTTTTTTCTATATTTACACATTTTGAAGTCCCCCTGAATCTAAAATGAAGTTTTTATTGTTTAGTCTGTGTGTGAATCTGCTACCAGCGTAACTAACTCAAGAACAATTACTAACAGTACGTAAGTCTGAACTCTGTATTCTAAATCAATATTATATAAGAATGCTTCAAGTTTTTATTGAAATCGTACAAATAGTTTTTCTACAAAAGACAGAAGAAAAGGATTCAAATACATTACATCTATCGGTAAAATTACTGGTAGGTACAGTTTAACATCTTTAGACTGCTCAAAGTAAAATAAAATTGACATATATTTTTTATAAGCACAAAAACAGTTTTTACTATGGATCAACATAATATTAAAAATAATAATCCTTCGTTTATTGGGTCACACACAAACATTAGCGCTAGTTTGGAAGTGGCTAAAATGCATTTCAAATTGTATTTATTTATTTATTTATTTATTTGTCTGTGCGTGTGTGTTCTAAATTTAAGTATACAATTTGGTCAAGGGACCTCGAGGAATATGGATTAGTCAGGTAAAGTGGAATACTGTTATGTTTCACACGTACGGTGTTGAAACTTATAGGAAATAAAATTATCAACAAAATTATCAGATTATTATCAAATTGCAAATGATATAGAATGGTTGTTATTCCATGATACCCGAATCGCCATCTTTGAGAATAAATCAACCTCCAACTGCTCTACTGAAAAATGACACTAGGTTTTCGCTCATTTTACTGCTTTGTAAATAGATTGCAGGATTCATAAAACAGTCGGTAACAAAAGTCTTCAAACACTAGCAAAAATCCCTATGTAAAAAAAGTACACTTAATACAGTTTTGTTAAATCCTTGTCGAATCCTGTTCTTAGTCAGTCTAAAAATAGGATTCGACAAGGATTTATTTAACAAAACTGTATTAAGTGTACTTTTTTTTTACATAGTAATTTTTGCTAGTGTTCGGAGACTTTTGTTACCGACTGTACTTACCTTAAAAAAGGTCTGAATATTGGAAAAATAAAGAATTTTGATGGCACAAAAACTTTTTTTCTGACTGACACAAAGTGGCCTACCATTCATATTTAAGGCCTAATGGTGACGTCTGATGTGGTTTCGATGTGTTGCAGCACCGTACATGTAACGGAATTTCAATTTACCTGACTATATTCCATATTCCCTACTTTTCATCTATATAAGTGTATTTTTTTTTCTTTTTTTTTCGCTACACAAAAATCCTCGCTCTTTGAGGGATTTGAAAGAAATTTGTTATACTTGTTTTCGAAACTGAATTTTTGCATTAGTTAAACGTTTTCATTTCACTGGATCTGAAAATGAGGTTTTTTAGCGGTTGTTCTGTGTTTGTGTTTATATGAGTGAAACTATCTTCAGCATAACTCAAGAAAAAAAAAATATATAGATTTTTTGCAGGGAGTTAAAATTTTGTATTTTAAATCTGTATCATATGAGGATTATAGTTCATTATCAATTATTTTTTTAAAGGTCGGAGAAATGGTTCGTGTATAGGGGACCTACTAGATGGAATTTCTTTGTACCTATAGTACGCTGGAGGAATTAACAAGAATATCACAGATTTTTGGCGACAAGAAATGGAATATATATATATATATATATTAAAAGAAACGTTTTTAAATGCAAAACTTCAATTTTTAACCTCTGTGAAAGTAGTTTTGTTAAATGAACTTGTTAAAGTTTAGATTAAAAGTAACAAACGAACACCTAAATGACTTTATGTATTTAGCCTTAAAACATTGTGTGTACCAAGAAGACATACAGTCTCGCATTAAAATATACGTGTCCTGTAATTAACGCGCACATTATTAAAATTTTAATAAATAATAATATAAGATGTACATAATTACACGTTTTGTACGTATCACGCTACAAATTATGCAGTATTTATGTTTATAACTGCAACATTAAAAATTAAATACATAATCGTGGCTAACCAATTTTTTTTAAATTCCAGATTGGCTCACGTGAAGTTAAAGTGGCTCACGTGAAGCGCTACTGATTTGTAGAGACTTTTATTTATTCATGTTCGATATAAATTAACACAAACTAAACCATTTGAACTCGATTAATCGCCGATTAATGCCAGGGTTAATAAAGATAAATATAATTATTTTTATAACTTTATTTTTGTTCTTTAAGGTGCCTGCCTACCTTTAAAATGCAATTTTCGGTTATAACTCCGATTTTCTATTTTTGGGTTAGTACTAAAGCTTGACATTTTAGCTTTCTAAATCAGTGTGAATTTCGTTTCTATCTTGCTTAGAACTTGAGTTACAGGCATTTTAATATTAGTCACTCGTCAGTTTTTGAAACCGGAAGTGACCCGTAAATGTTTGTTTACATAAATGTTTTACTCAATAAAAGCATCAAAACTTGTTGCTGAATATAAAATGAATTTAAAAAAGAAAATAAAAAACTTTGAAATAAATCAGAAACTTATTAAAATTATTTTTTATTTAATAGGTAAAATCTGGTTTTTAAATATGTTTTCTGCTTTTTCTGAGATTTTTAACATTTTGCTTTATCACAAAACATCATAACTCCAAAAGTTATGATTTAAACGTTATGAAACTTTGACAAAATACTCTAGAGGAGTTGTTTTAGGGATTGAACTACGACAATGAATCTAGCTTTTTTTTTTTTTTTTTTTTTGTCGATAGAAGTTATGAACTGTTATGTATATTAATGATTTTTTCAGCATGTAAAAATGTTATCTTCTCTAAAATATTAAATAACATGGTTATAGTTTTGAGAGTAGTTCACTCCCTTAAGGACCTTTCAATAATATAAATAAAATTTACGGAATAAAAATTTCTTGATTTAAATTTGACTTATGATGTTTTGTAAAAGTGCTTTTTTTCGCAAGTTTTATGCATATTTTGAGCGTAAATATCAAAATATTTAAAAATTTGCATATTTTTTTCAGGTTATTCACTGTTTCTTACTATATTCTATCATATAATGCACATAAATAGGCAATTTTTCAATTATAAAAAAAAATCACCCCCGACAGAAGGCAGGCACCTTAATAACAAAATTTTTAATGTCAATATTAAAGAAGGCACGTTAACCCTAAAAGGTAGGTAAGAGAAGCCAAACCTGCAAAAATTCAGACAATTGGCATGCCCGTCTACTAAATTTCGATAATATTTATCTACGTGAAGCGACCAACAATGAATGAAATCCTGATAGATAGACATCAAAGAAACATGACAGAAAACTGGGAGAAATAGTTGTTCTATTGACCCTTAAACATAATTCGCTTAAAAAATTTCGAATAACCGCTTTTACTTTCTAACCGCTTTGCGTTAGTAAACCGTGACCGAGTGCCTTCACATAACTCATCACTATTGTTATTATTTTTTTGCGGGTATTTTTTCCATCACGTATGTTATTTACAGGTGAAAGTTGTTGCACTGAATTTGAGAAATTTTATGTTACTTCAGTTGTCCAGCCTTGACACCAGACGTTAAGAAAACGATTCTCTCAAGGCTGAGTCAGTGACCGAGAGTTCAACATCCCTAGTGTTGCGATATTACCCACCTAAACACGAACTCCTTGAATTTCAGCCCTGTATCAGCTTATAACTGCTGGTTCATTAATAATTATAATAAAATAGTAATAAAATATCTGTCAGGGACCGGTCAGCGAGAGGTACAAAAGGAGCTTGATAATTTTGTCGAAGGTTCATTGACTTTGGTTTAAAGTAAGTGTTTTTGTTTGTAAACTGGGAATATAATTTAGTGTTATTAAGTGTATCAGTTTAATAAATTAAAGACAATCAGGTATCAATGTTAATTTAAATTAATGCAGATGGTAGAGGCTGAAACTTCGTTAAAACATTCCATTAAAAAAAAAAAAATTCAAAAGCACTTAGAAATAAATGCAGAATTATTATATTCAAAGATCTATTATTAAAGAAAATAAATTCAATTGCTATTTAAAATAGATCCAAAATTTTGTGATATATCTGCAACTTTGCTGAAAACAAATTCATACAAATTCATTCTTACAAATTCATAAAAACAAACATGTAAACACCAAATATAACCAAATTCATCAACTGAAATAACATTTAAATAACATTTTTGCAAGCCTTAATTCTATTGAATACCTTTAAAAAAAGTAAAAAAAAAAAAAAAAAAAAAAACTTTTGATTTATTTATTAGTTTTAAATCATATATATTAACATATATATGTATATTACTAAATAAATATAAGTTTTACAGCGCAACTTTCATCTTGACCATGGCAAGCATTTTATGAATTTGAGGTGCACCAAGAGAGTCATAAACGTTATATTAATATTACAAAAACATTACAAAAATAAATTATTTAAAAACAACCATCTCAAAATACATCAAACAAGGATAAATAGAAATTAAAGAAAACTTAAATTGGAAAAAAAAAAAAAAAAAAAAAAGATATATAGTGAAATCTCTCTCACCGTCCATCTCATTTATTTCCAGTTCCAAAATTTTCTGATAGGACTTAATAACAAATTTACAGTTATTAAAGGTCCACATACAATTGTGTACTTCTTCTAAGGGTACTTTGGTAGTCAGATTCCCTCTTTCTTCCTTCCTACGTAATACAATGGATTTTTGTGGCTTCGTATTATCAAGGTATTTCATTTAAAGAAAAAGGTTTTTGGAATTCTGTTTTTGAATTTCACTTTTTGATTCTGCCACCTTTTATCTTAAGAAACAATTAAAATAAATAAATAAATATTTCTTTGCAAGATTGAAAATTAGACCCTCAAGTTCGCTTAATGAAATAAAATATTTAAATTTCTAGATATATATACACAGGGTACCAGGAATTGAAAAAAAAAAAAATAAATAAATAAATAAAAAGACTGGTCTACAGCAAAAATTTCCGGTGGTCAATAAAAAATATCCCGCACTTTTTTTCCTTTCCTTTCCTTTTCTTTTTATTATTATTATTATTATTTTATTTGAATATAGAAATTCTATGCATAAAAATTAAATATATACTAATCAAATATATATAGGCTAGAGTGATACATCAAGAAAACCTGTTTAAATTTAACATCATGAAACCAGCATTGCTATTTTCACAAACACATACACCATCAGCATTGATACATCATTACACTGACCAAAGATTCAGCACCAGGTTGCTAAGCATGCGCAAACAGAAGCAGTGTGAACCAATTCCCTCAAACGGTGTACTAATTTAATACCGAGTTTTGAAACCTGCATGATGAAAAGTGGTGTAAATCTAACTATGCATTTATTCAATACAGTGTCTCAAAACGCAGTGAGAGGAGCAGGAATCAAAATGGTGAGTTAGACTGCATTGAGAGTGAACAGGAGCTGAATCTGTGACCATTTTTTTTTTTTTTTTTTTTTTTGCCAAAATATTGAAATTAAGCATATATATATATATATATATGTCGAGTTTTCTTAAAATGGAAAACATAGTCGCCAGTTAAAATATATTGACCGCCATTGGTGACCAGGTGACCATATTTCACGAGCCTTGTACATACATATATACAGTCTGCAGCAAAAGTATCCGATTACTAACAAAAATTCCTGGGTAAAAAAAGTGCACTTAATACTGTTTTGTTAAATAAATCTTTGTCGAATCATGTTATTAGACTGACTAAGAACAGGATTCGACAAAGGATTTATTTAACAAAACAGTATTAAGTCTACTTTTTTATATAGGGATTTTTGCCAGTGCTCGGATACTTTTGCTGCCGATTAAATATGTATATGTAATTGCTCCCTTAGAAGAAAGGTGACATGTTTGAAGAGTGAAACTGAAATTACAGAATTCGAAAAACTTTACTTCTGAACGAAATATCCTAATAATACAAAGCAACAAAAATCCTATTAAATGATTACATGGGGAAGGTGAAAATAGGGTATTTGCTATCGGTAAAATTTGTTGTGCAAATTACTCATTGCTTAATATGTATATATATATATATATAATTACGTTTTCACATTTAAGATATGCAGAACAGTTAAAATGATTCTCGTTTTCCAAAAATGGCTTTTTAAAAATTTTAATATTTCATTTTTCAGCTAGAAATTGCAGAAAATGCACTTAGTTTGATTTTGGTGCATTAAAATGAAATATTAAATATTGAAAATAATTAATTATTGAAAAATGAAAACCCTTTTAACTGATATGAATTTTCAAATACGAAAACGGGATATTAAGAAGTACATTAGATAATGAGAGAAACGGGATTTATATAGCAGCTTTGAAAAAAATCGTTAGAGTCATTTTTAATAAATGAATTTAAATTAAAATACCGTCTGAATTCCGACATTCCATGTTCCTTTGAAGTTTTTCAATTTTCACCAAAAGTTGGCAAACTCATCTATACACATTTAAAAATTTTGTGCTAGGTTGAACCAAAACATGATATTATTGCAGCTTCAAACATGAGATGGAATTTTTTTTTTACCATGATTCAGTTTTTTTCAACGAGAAGCACCATGTCATTAAAAGGTTTCACCGTAATATAGTTGTAGCTACTATGGGGGCTAATATCAAGATTTTGTTCAATATACCACGTTGCAGCAACTACAATACCAAATTTTGGTCAGTTTTTGAAAAAAAAAAAATGAAAATTTTAACTGAAGATTTTAACATTGTACAGGACAGGACACCAAATCATGACCGAAGCTGAATGCCTTATTGGTTGAATTCCATGGTCCGACGTTGAATGTCATGTACACAAAATGAACTTTTGTTAAATGTAAGAACCTCTTGGGCTTAATTGTCTCATACTGCACTTTAATTTATTTATTATTTTATTGAATTTATTTATTTAACAAGATACCTTTAAAAAAAAAAAAAAAAAAAAAAAAAATGTAAACCAGGTAAGAGTTCGATGTAAAATTTTTTTGACCGATTACAGCACTTCCATGACCTATGGTAGTCAGATAATGGAAATAAAAATGTTCTCCTACAGCAGCGCCAAATATGTGCAGCGGTTGGACGAAAAGCGACAAACAAATGTGAGTAGCCAAAACAAAATACTCTGTCATGCACAATATTTATAATTGCACGATAAAAAAGATTAAAGTCCCCAAAACTATATGCAGTCTTGTAATCAAGGAAAACAATAACAGTGCACGCATTTTTTCTGAAATGTTTTTGGTATGAAATAAATGCAAAAGTAGCGGAATATGACATTTTTGTTGTCGGTTTCCACTCCTAATATTAGTCAATCAGGACGTTTCATTCTCTATCCAGGTACATGCTCGTTTATTGTACAAAAGTTACTAGGGGTGCCATTTATACCATTTTCAACAGAAAACACGCTTTCGTGAAGCTGAATAATATATATCAATTCTGGAAATCTAGTCTTCCTAAACTGGAAGCGAAATGGTGGAGAGATAGATGAACTGATATAATCATATTTCAAATTTCTGGAAAATTGTTAATTAAAAGAGTAATTACATCAGTCTTTATTTAAGTGCACGTGCGGGTAATTAGTAAAAGAAAGAAAAGAAAAAAAAACCCAATAAAAATGTGTGTAAAATTAAAAATTTTATATATTCTTTTTTAATTTAGCTCCCCTTCTAGTTAAATAAAATCGACAAATGCAGCTGACTTTGATTTGTTTAATTATAATCAATAATGTAATCGAACATTAATTATTATAACAATATTAAATTAATTATAATTAATTGAGTGAAAAGTTCTATTATTTCCGGCTCTATTGTTTTGTTATTTCTCAACTAAGATTTCATACCAAGTTTCTTTTTTTAAATAATCTGTTTTAATTAACTCTGAATCATGCGTAACCATTAATAAATGAGAGTTTTGATTAACTATTAAAAGTGATTATCGATTTAACACAGCCGAGTAATCTAATTAACAAATTTATGTAAACGGTTGACACGATTAAACACTAGCTCATTTAAAGATGATCAATTGGCTATTCATTCATACAAACGGATGATCCAACTAGTCACATACAAATGAATGATGTCTCATAAAAATCAATCATTTAAGTCATCTATTGTTTTTGTAAGCAGATGATATTACTAATCCATATTCATTAATTGCTTAAACAGTGACTATTCTGCCTAAACAAATGTGAAAAGAAGGCGATTTTATAGCGGCCAAAATACTTAAAAAAAAAATTCATTAATTTAATTAAAACTTATCGAATATCAGGTATCAGATAGACAAGATGTTCTGAAATATTTTCTTTTCTTTCTTACTTCTTTTCTTTTCTTTTCTTTTTCTTTTTTTTTTATTACAGTGAAGAAAAGTAATATCTATTCTATTTTTAAAAATATATCGTAATTATTATTTTTGAGAATACATTTTTTATATTTAAAATGCGTAAGAAAAATTAAAAATTAAAGTTTTAAATCAATAAAAAATGCACATTACACCGAACACTTCCAAAACTTATTTTGTCGAAATGATAAGTGTCTAACATTTTTTAGTTACATTTTTAATCTTTTTCTAAAAAAAAAAACATAATTTTGACATTACTAAAAATTATATCAATATCTTTCTTTTTAAGTTTTACAACATAATGGCTGCTTGGTAGTACAAAAAAAAAAAATAATAATAATAATAATAATAATAATAATAAAAATAAATAAATAAAAATAAAATAAAATAAATAAATAAATAAATAATAATAAAATAATAATAAAATAATAATAATAAAAAAATAAATAAATAAATAAATATAATAAAAAAAAATAATAAATGTGTCGAAACCCACTAACATACAGGATTTTCATTTTAGTAAGAGGTTACTGTTATTTTCTTAAAAATAGTGTTCTTATAGATCGAATATTGTTATTATAGCAAAATTTCGGAATTTTGTATTTTATACCTATATATTCCAGCTCTTGTAATCAATATCAAAATAAATATGTTGTGTGTGTTCAGTTGTACAAACGAATGATCGATAGCTGTCAAGAAGACGGGCAACTCCGCCTCTCTGGCCAGAGTCTGTGGACCTCGATGTTCCTCTGGTTCAATTCCAGGTGGCAGTGACGCTGCCTGTCTGATATATTCAAGTTATTCGTGTTGTAATACAGTTCTGTAATACTGTTCGTTGATGCCTGTCCTCATCGCGACGAAGACTTAAAAGCGGATTTCGGATTATGCATACACGTCGGCTATATGTATAAACAATAAGTAAATAAATAAATAAATAAGAAAACTATAAAAGATTTTTGGGCAGGTAATACCATTGATTGTATTCATATCCATTTTGGTACGATCAAAAATAATCTTAGAGTGAAATTGATTTCTACACCATCGGAATGCTCAAAAAATTGAACCCAGTATCTGCTATCGATAACAGAAAGAAGGACATGCTTTTTATTTTCAACCTCAGAGGTTTTGATATTTTGAACAGAACCAGGCAGGACTATTTCAACCTCTTGCCAATCCCAGAACTTGATTTCCCAAGGGGCAAATGCGGCATGCGCTCAGATCGTCATTTATAAGCGGACCCCAAGATCAGTTGCTTTTGAAAAAAAAAAAAAAAACCACATATTATATCTCTCGAAAATTCAAGTACTTAATGATCTGCGAAAACAAACTGCCTATTTTCTAATACTGGGGGTTGGAACAGTACTACCGGTAATGGTGTAATGTAAATTTTTGAAGTCTGTGAAAAAGTAGTTTAATATCCTTACATCAAACTTTTCTATTTGACATAACTATTCACAAAAAAGTTATAAAATTATATGAACTATTATTATTATTATTTCAAAACATTCTTCCATTTCATTTGCTTTTCTATTTAAACTATAATTATTAGTTTGAAATGCACATTTGTTATTAAAATGGAAGCAGGCATTTACATTTTGTCTTCATTTATTGGTATAGTAGAAGGGGGGTCCCCCATTTATGTAAGTCAGTCCTTAATAATACCTTACATTCTATTTCAGTGATTTAAACCCATCATTTCAATAACGGAATGTAAATAGCGGAATGTACACATTCGAAGCTTTCTTTTCCAAAGCATGGCAATTTGCAATGCAGAATTTCAGAACTTGTAAACTAATATTAATGTGGTTATAATAATAGGTTTAACAAATCCATTTTGCATAAAAATCTCACAAACAATTATATTTTACTTTTATAAGTTGCTAATATGATAAATTAAGAGCGGACAATACCTAATCTCGCCGGCAGCCTTCGCCCATGTTATTCTATGGGAAAATTTGTTTACATAATTACTCATTACCTAATGAATATTTTTCAATTCTGTTTTCACATTTAGAAAATTCATAAGCGTTAAATTAGTACTTGTTTTCCAAAAATTAATTTTTAAAATTTTAGTATTTCATTTTGCGATTAGAAAATGAGAAAAATGCATTTTGTGAAAAATCGCATTTTTGAACTCAAAATTAAAATGTAAAAATTAAAAAAAAATGAATTTTTCAAAAATGAGCACTCATTTAAAGGTTATGAATTTTCTGACTGCGAAAACAGAATTTAAAAATATTCATTAGGTAATGTGTAATTGTAGCAACAAATTTTCCCATAGAATAACATGGGCGAAGGCTGCCGGAGAGATTAGGTATTGTCCCCTCTTAAGCTAATATGTGTAGATTTTAGAGCAGAATGGACGACTAGAACGAGACGGAGCTTTCAATGTTTGTGGGAAAAATCTGTGCTATGATTGCTCTATTCTAACTGTTGGTACTTTAAATTAAGACTCCTGTAGGTTAAATGAAGGAAAATCGATATGATGACGTCGAATGACGTCACAGAGGCATGTCGTCTATTTCCTGTTTTAACTTAAATGATCAAAGTAAGGAATTACCAGCTATAAACTTTGATTTATGCAAGATTGGTGTTAAATTTGTTACACTTGTTATGACAAAAGGAGACCGCTCACCACTGTTTATCGGTTTAGAGCTATTTTAATTATTCTCCATAATTTAATAAATAAATATAAATAAATATATATATATATATATATATATATATACACATTGACTGCCGATAATAAAACATTCGCGACTAAAGGCGGCATAAGAAGTAAAATTGAAATGTAAGAGACTAAATTTTCAGAAAACGCAAGAAACAGAGTCCCACGCGAGCAAGGGGCGTTGAGACATATTAGCTGTACGGAAGCCACTGTCAGATTATTTCGCGAGCAGTGGGCATCAAAACAAATTGAGTAGTTTTACGTCTCATTAGCGTTTCGCAATGAGCAATTGGCGACAGTCTGGGTCTACTAGGGGTGCTACAGAGACATGCTGTCCCAATTATGATCGCGGAGGGATTGTCTACTCCAGTACGTAGATCCCCCAGACGAACTATTTGGCAGCGTTGAAATCATTACGTCCACGACGGTTTTTACATACATCAGACACCATTAATATACACGATGGTCTTCGGACGGCTCGAGTTTCGAACTCGCAGTCTTATAATTACCATCTCAGCACTCTACGAACCAGAATACAGCACAGATTACCATACAGATAGGACAGTGATGCTAAATCGAAAACCTGGGCGATAGTAGTACCACTAGCGTCAACGGAGGAGAACTTAGTACTTCTACATGGTTAGATCTACATGTATAGCATCTTTGATTAACATTGTTTTTCTATTTCGCCTGTAGTTTGTAGCCGATTAGTATCTAAAGTTGTTCTTTTTTTCACTTTTTATTATTTTTGAATTCACATTATCATATTCAAAGCATTCAGAGATACTCTTCAAAGAAATAAAATTAGTTTTTATAATGTTTAAATTTATACTTTGCCAAATACATTCATACTCAACTACAAATAAAAATTA
This sequence comes from Salticus scenicus, assembly GCA_963930645.1. Classification (NCBI taxonomy): domain Eukaryota; kingdom Metazoa; phylum Arthropoda; class Arachnida; order Araneae; family Salticidae; genus Salticus; species Salticus scenicus. The sequence continues at coordinate 88,901,386 of OZ005650.1, read as the reverse complement.
CATAATGTAATGCTGAAATAACAGTTTGAAATTATTAAATATTTAACATTGCTAGTTTTAAATAATGCAAAATGTTGTAAAAGGAAAAAATGTTTTTGATTCATGTATGTTTTCAAAATTTATTTGCTTAATATTTAGTACTTGTTTTCTAAAATAAATTGCTTTTGACGATCAAATTTCTAAACAATATCAAAGTTCCCAAAAGAAAACATAGATACAATAAAAATAAGACCAGCGATTGCGTAAGATGGAGAGTTCGAGAGAAACTTACAGCCGTTGCCCGCAGGGTCACTGTAATCGTTTTTCGGTTACCATTGAAAAAATGGGAGTGTCTTACGTATATAATAGTAATCTGTGGGCTACGGTGACTACAAAATTATCTCATGGAATTTTGGACAAAAACCATAGATATAGTAATTTATATAGATCTATCATCCCATTGTTATCATGCAAAATTTTTAATGACGAAAATTTTTTTTGCCATCAGCCATATAGTGGTATTGAAACCATTGAAACTCGGCAATTGTAATAGAATAGAATAGAATGATGATGAATTTTCAAAGTGTCGAAATATTGCGTCTTTTAATTCTTCTAATAAATTTATGAAAAGAAAGGGACAAGTTATCATACAAGTAAATTATATTTGACTAAATTATGAAAAATATATTTTTTATAATCAGTTACTTTGTTAGTATTATGAAATAAAAACTGGTTTGATTTTTAATGGAATACGTTTTTTAAAGTTTGATATTTTTTAAGATTTTGTATTAGTAAGTAATATAGAATTTTCAAAATTCTTTTAAATATAGTTAGCAGCGGCGTAGGTAAAGAACGTAAGTTTTAGGTTTTAGTATATAAAAAGAGTTTAACTTTAAATATTAACTAAATTAATAAATATATAGATAATATATTTATATAGATAATACAATATATATAGATAATATAAAAATATATAGAAAAAAAAGATAGAAGGAAAAAGAAAAAATGAATTTGTAATTGTATCTGCAGTTTTTAATTCACCTTTAGTACATAAATTATTCATAATTTTTTATTTTCTAAATTATCTGTGTGTATTCACTCGGAGAAAGACGGCCATATTGTGGACTTTTCTCCGAGTAAAAAGGAAACATTTTTTTCCGCCAATGATCTATCTATGTCTTATTACTATATCTATGACAAAAACAGACTTCTTATACTTGACATTACTCTGAGCTAATATTAATTTAATTATCTAAACCTCGCTGAGCGACATACCTCCGTAGAGGATGAAAATTGTGATGCATTTCTTCATATTACGCTTAAGTACAGCGCCTAGAATATACAGTGTGGCATGCGCTTATAACCGAATGCTTAAAATACTGCTAAAAAAGTTAAGTCTCCTAAATAGTGCTGCGATAGAAATTTTTGCTAAAGTCGAAAGAGTTGATTGGCGCTTCCCTGTTTCATCTGTTCAGTAATGTTATCTGAACACATAAGTAACCAATAGGGATTCTTTGAGCAATAATTCGATCGCAGTGACCTCTAGTGAGAGGCTTAATTATAGAGCACTGATTTGCCCACCGAGCAGATATACTAGCAGAGTACGGATTCCCTATACCGGCTATGGAGAAAAATTCCGGGAACATCACTGCGGTTTTTGCGCCTTCATTCGGCGATAAACACCTCTTGGCAACTGTTTCTTATTTTACATGTTTTAAATGGTTTATTCCTCTTACCGCCAAAACTCCAAAGAAAAGTCAAGCAGAACAGCTTTCAATCAATAACAAGGATTAGATTAGTTGCTTTTCATTTCAGCTAGTGCAGATTGTGGTTTATGTTTAATTTACACCCAATCGAAATATAAAACAGTAATAACAAAGGTGGAGGAAGCTGGCTTTGGTGGAAGTGGAATGTCGGCTTGGCGAATGAATTGGCGGAATGGTGGGGATGTGATGTTCGAAAACAAAAAGGTTACTAGTCCGGGTTCTACTTTAATATCTAGTCGATGGATTTGCCAATCTCTTTCCACACTATGTATTCTTGGCGCTGTAACTTAGGTGTAAGTCTCATACTGTCACCGATTGGCCAGTATAATATTAGTTCGACTTAAAAACTCATTCAACCACAAATTCTATAAACTGGATTGCCATAATATGGAAAAAAAAATTGTAGTGTCTGGATCTTAGCTTGTCTTGCGCGTATATCTTTGCTGTAATATATAGAGATGTTGAGATTCAGTTGATTTTAATGCCGCACTAGCGCTAAGCACTGGGCAATTAATACATAGTTAAATAATTCAATTATTGCCAAATATATATATATATATATATCCGGTAGTTGTTTAGATTAAACAGATTTTGTTGATATTTTATACTCAATTTAGACTGATTTTACTCTGCAATCTTGAATTATAATCTTACAATAAGAGGAAAAGAAGACTGAGTGAATAGGTTTTACGTCGCACTAGTGCTACTTTGTTGACGATTGGAGACAGTCTGGGGCACATCCCTAAGGGTGGTCCAGAGAAATGCTATCATAATTTTGATCTTCCATGAAAAGGTTGTTGGTTGGTTATGGGGTTAAAAACCGATTGACTATACTGGAGTCCTAGGCGTGTAGATGGAATGCTCTCCATGAGGATCTTCCTAAAGGGTCCTAGATCATACTTACGCGAGTTTCGGATAAAACCACAGAAAATCCCGAGCGGCTAAGTTGATGGGATCGACCCGGGATCGAACCTGGCACTTCCCATCTACCAGCTTTGACTTCCACGAAAAGGAAAGAATAAAAGAAGGCCAGCGATTCAGGTTGAGTGGATTCAGTATCGCACTAGAGCTACGCAGTGGGCAATTGGTGACAGTCTGGGATTCAACACTAGGGTGGCTCAGATACAGTCAGCACATTTGTATATATATTTTTTAGTTTGATCGTTAATTTTTATCATCAACTTACTTGTTTGTAAACAGCATAAGACTAGGATCATGACTCGACAAATATTTACTTAATAAAACAGTATTAGTACAGCGTCTAGAATAAACAGTGTGGCAATCGCCTATAACCGTGAAGTTAAAATGATGCTACAAAAATCAAGCTTACCCAGATGTCGCTGTGATCGAAGTTATTGCGCAAATCGAAGACCTGATTGGCTTTTCCCAGTTTCGTCAGTTTAATCACGTGATCTAAGCATATAATTAAACAATAGGGAGTCTCGGTTTTGTTGTTGTGACAATAGCTTCGATTACAATGACATCTGGTGACAGGCTTAATTTTTTTTAGTACAATTTTATTCGCCGCTTTCCACAATGTTTATTCTAGACGCTGTAGTATTAGGTGCACATTTTTGAATTAAGAATTATTGCTAGCGCTTCAATAATTTTGCTGCCGAATGTACAAGACATCATAATTTTGATCCTCGATGGAGGGGGTGACTCCCCTGCTTCGGTAATCCCCAGAAAAACAACCCCAATGGAAATAACTATATCTAAAAATCTCAAAATAGGTCGTCAGGCAGTACAGCCTAAGAAAAGTCACTTCTTCTAGGTGATAGAGCATTCCTTTTAGAATATATATACAGTCGGAGTCGGTAACAAAAGTCTCCGAACACTAGCAAAAATTCTTATATAAAAAAAGTACACTTAATACAGTTTTGTTAAATAAATCCTTGTCGAATCCTGTTTTTAGACTGACTAAGAACAGGATTCGACAAGGATTTATTTAACAAAGCTGTATTAAGTGTACTTTTTTAACATAGGAATTTTTGCTAGTGTTCGGAGACTTTTGTTACCGACTGTACATATCCTTTTTTTATTTATTATTATTAATATTTAACACCTAACTTTTAGAGAAACATTTTTATAAAATATTTCTTGTGTCAGAAAAAAAGTACAGAGTTAAAATATTATTTTATGAAGCTATTTATTAGAATTAATTCCGCATAAAGAATCAATATAAGGAATGTAAATGTAAGAGATAATAATTACTGTTACAACTATTCACATATAGAGAAAATGATGTAATTATTTTTTCGTTCTCTTAATTCATTGCAGACGTTTATACTCGAAAGTAGGAACTATTGGCAATAATTGCTTAATAGTTCCTAAAATAGAGCTTTATTCAACATCAGATTATTACCCTGAAAATAAAAAAATAAAAAGAATTTAATTCTGAAAGTTAGCTGTCAAATTTCACAACTGCATAAAATACTATGTGAGGAACATACTTTTAAAGGCATTGCAACAAGGAAAAATAAAATAAGTTTTCAGATCCGACAAAACTTATAAAATTAGTAAAATAAATCAAACAACAATGTCAATCTCTATTCAATGGACTATAACTTAAAATAAACTGAAGAAGTTGAATTTCTTAAAATAGCATAAAAAATAAACATAAAATTCTGAAAATGTTCTAAGACATTTCTAGCTTGAAGTGAAATACTTATATCGTTAAGTAATTCTAAACCTTTCTTTCTGAAGAAATAATTACCTTTTCTACCTGTTACAACATTAAGTCAACAGCAACAGATAAAACTGTCTTTTTGTGTTTAGTTATGGATTTTTCCGTCTTCGTAATCATGGAGTTGGGAAACGTTTCAATGTAAAGAGCGAAAGTGCAAAGTTTCTAACCGAACTTAATTATTTTGGCAACTTAATTGTTCGTTTTCTCGTTAAAGCTTTCAGACGAACTTTAGAACTGAAGTGAAAAGGTATTTAGATGGACGCCTTCAGTTGAATGAAAGAATGTACTGTTTGATAAAATTTATTATTTCTATTTTTAAAAAAGTATTTAAGTTTATATAAATTATTATACAAGTGTATTGTATAAAGACGTGAAGAAGATACGTTTAAATTTGGCTAAATGAGTAAGTTTCCTGGTTATACTTTTACTTAAGCGTTGAAATTTTTAAAGCTTGATAGTTCAACTTTAATGTCGTGTTGAAAATTTTGTGAACTATAGTTATTTGTAAATAAAACCTTTTACATTCAGTTGCTCAGTTGCAAAGTTTTCTAAATTTTTTTTCTTTTACTGTTTAATTTGTCTTTGCGACAGTTTTAAAAGTTCATAATTAAAAATATTTTACCGCAAGTATAAAAATGAAATATAAAATATTTTAACGCAAAATCTGATTATGAATAAATTATCAATAATGAAGTAATAGTTAACTGAGGCGGCAAGGATTGTAAAATTAAAACTTTCAGTAAAATTTATTTATTCATGCTCTAAGATTTCCCAAAATTTTGAGTTCTTGAGTAATTTCTTTAAAATAGACACTATTTTTTTTTTCTTTCGAACTTGAGGTCCCAGGACTAATACCATTTTCTACAGTATGGACTATTTTATATAGTTCTTGAGTAATTTCTTTAAAATAGACACTATTTTTTTTTCTTTCGAACTTGGTCCCAGGACTAATACCATTTTCTACAGTATGGACTATTTCATATACTATATATATTTAGCAAAAACTAAAAATATTCATAAATGGTTTACGTAAATTATTAAAGTTTTATTTGAAAAAGTGTAATATTATGAATATTTTATGTTATATTTATTAATGTTATGTATAATTACTTATTAGAAGCCATGTATAAATGTTTAATGTCATGCGCTAGTTTTTAGTATCTATATTTAAATAATAGAAATAATGTATGGTTGTAATAAGATGTGGGACGAATTTTAAGAAGCTTAGACTTCTGTCAATTAATAGGATAACATCACTGGCAGCAATAAACCCATACAGCATAGAATGTTTCAGTTATGTTGCAAAAAGCTCACAATCTTTCATTAACATAACACATTTTAGCCTGCTCTCTGATATCTTTCTGAAACGTTCAGCCGTTTCAATGTTCTATCTGTTAAGTGTTTGAAACCTTTCTGTTACGTTTCTGATTTTTTGTTACGATTGCAGACATTTCTACTTTTATGAAACTAATCTGAAAGCAAACTGAACGTTTCGAAAAATTTATGAAATATTTATAATGTTTCGATGTTATGTGATTGTTACGTTTCTGAAACATTTTGTGCTGTTAGGGAAGGGCCTGCAAGGCCCACGTCGAGGAGGATGTCAACAGGGGGACTGAAACGTCATGCACTATATTTTGAGAATAACCTCTTGAAACAACTTGCGAGATGGCCCCCCATAAGATGTTAGCATAACTACTGGATAATCTTTTGGAAAATCAGTATTTGTTAAATATAAAATATTTATAAGAAAATGAATTTTTAATGATTTTATACTTTAAAAATATAGTATATTACCTCTTACTTCTGTAGCGTCTGCATTTAAAATCGTTTAAATAAAATAAATGGGGTAGGTGAATTTTGTAGTCTACTATTATTGAGCCAACTGTTAGATTTAAAATATTTTGTTGTTGTAAAATAAATTCTAAAATCAGTTTGTAAAAATTTTTACCAAAAATCTGAATAATATATATAAATATTTGTGTCGCACATATGTAGAATTTTTAAACTGTACTTAAGGCTGTCCATTAGACAGATTCCCACTTTTCCCTAATCTATATAATAGGGTGGTTCGAAAAAAACTTTTTTTTAAATTTCAAATCGCTATAGTGCGGAAAAGTTGCCATTGGTATAGACATGAAAAAAGCACTTATTATTTTTTTATTAATTTGTCTTCCGGTCGCGCAATGCCATCAAAGTTAGCAAAAAATTGTGAAAAACCTTAATTTTTCATAATTTTTTTAAGCATGCCATATGGTTTTAATTGCGTTCCTATCCCATGAATTAACTACTAAAAGTATGTAAAATCAATATATATGCACTTGTTATACATTTGTTTCATATCTTCCGGTCGCGCAACATAGTACAAAATGAGTAAAATTAGTAGTTTTTTCAAAATTTCAAAGTTTGACTGTTTAGTACATTTTAATCATACGACTTCTAGAAACGCTATAGTTTAATTCTATTACAATAATATATTTAAAATCCAAGCATTGTAGATAAACATGGCTATAAGATAGACGTGGCGTACGTGACGAATGCCAGCGATGCGCGCGCAGCGCACCCAGTCGCAGCCATTATCGTTTCCCGCTATTTCCTTTTGTCTGCTTATGCCGCTAGCTCGAATCAGGACTAGATTGTGTTGTACTTAAGTCCTTATTTTTCTGTCTACTTTTGCGTTCAATGTTTGTACTTGAATACGACAGTTATTGATATAATGGATGTGCCAAAGAAAGTTGGTATAGATACAAAACCTAGAAAAGATTTTAAGTTCCCTATTTTTGGTCACCCACGAGACTTGTTACACAACAAGCTTCCTACTCATGAAGATGTCCTTCGCTGCTGCTTTCAACAGAGATTCAACCTAGCTGTGACAATAAACACCAAGAGTGTATCTTTTTTAAGAGAAGCCTCAACAGTGGCAAAGAAAATTATCGGTTTATATGACAAAGCCTCGATCCCAACTGTTACGGAGTACAGAGTCATCCAGCTAATTAGTTCTTACTACGAATCATACAGTAAACTCAAAGTCGTTTCATCGTGATAAAGATAAACCAGCATTGAAACTTAAACTTGACAATTTGAAGAAGAAAGAATGCTCTCTTTTTGATATCACGGCGTGTAAATGTGTAACTGTTGCTAATGACTGTTCATGTAAGAAATCTTCAGATACATGTGTATGTCCTCTAAGTGTGAACTGCATTTGTGAAAAAGAAAAAAATATTCCACCTTTTCAATTAAGGTTTACGTACTTGCACATTTACACGCCGCGACATCAAAAAGAGAGCATCCTTTCTCCTTGAAATTGTCAAGTTTAAGTTTGAATGCTGGTTTATCTTTGTCACGATGAAACGACTTTTTGAGTTTACTGTAAGATTCGTAGTAAGAACTAATTAGCTAGATAACACTGTACTCCGTAACACTTGGGATCGAGGCTTTGTCATACAAACCGATAATTTTCTTTGCTACTGTTGAGGCTACTCTTGAAAAAGATACACTCTTGTTGCTTGTTGCCCCAGCTAGGTTGAATCTCTGTTGAAAGCAACAGCGAAGGACATTTTCATGAGTAGGAAGCTTGTTGTGCAACAAGTTTCGTGAGCGACCAAAAATAGGGCACTCAAAATCTTTTCTATTTATTGTACCTATACCAACTTTCATTAGTACATCCATTGTATCAATAACTGACGTATTAAAGTACAAACACTGAACACAAAAGTAGAATACGGACTTAAGCACAACACAATCTAGTACTGACTAGAACTAGCGGCATGAACAGACTGAAGAAAATCGCGGGAAACGATAATGGCTGCTACTGGCAGCGTTGCGCGCGCATCGCTGGCATTCGTCACGTACGCCACGTCTATCTTATAGCCATGTTTATCTACAATGCTTGGATTTTAAATATATTATTGTAATAGAATTAAACTATAGCGTTTCTAGAAGTCGTATGATTAAAATGTACTAAACAGTCAAACTTTGAAATTTTGAAAAAACTACTAATTTTACTCATTTTGTACTATGTTGCGCGACCGGAAGATATGAAACAAATGTATAACAAGTGCATATATATTGATTTTACATACTTTTAGTAGTTAATTCATGGGATAGGAACGCAATTAAAACCATATGGCGTGCTTAAAAAAATTATGAAAAATTAAGGTTTTTCACAATTTTTTGCTAACTTTGATGGCATTGCGCGACCGGAAGACAAATTAATAAAAAAATAATAATTAGTGCTTTTTTCATGTCTATACCAATGGCAACTTTTCCGCACTATAGCGATTTGAAATTAAAAAAAAAGTTTTTTTCGAACCACCCTACTATATAATCCTATGGAGGGGGGGGGGGGGCGTTGTTGCTTCGTATTATACAGACAGCTCTTTCAGAAGTGAAGTTCTTCGAAATCTGCTTGAGTATACATATATTCATACATATACATATATATTCTCTTTGAACATGTCATCTTTTAGCTTAGTGATCTTTTATATATACATAAATATTGCTCTCTAATCTACAAGGAGACATGTTCAAAGAGGAAAAAAAAAACTGTTTTCCGAATGAGATCTGTTATAATACGAAGCAACAAAAATCCCATAGAATAACATGGGAAGAAAGGGTGAATCTGACCAGAGTCCAATCAAGCCAAAAGTGGGCTCAGCGTCCAATATTTATTATTTGAGTAAAATATTCTCCTGATAAAACTTTTCATTTTCTTTTCAGAAGTAAAATTTTTACGAATGGTTATTTTTACAAGCATTTCTGTATTAAATATTTTTGAATTGTAAACGAAATTTCGGGCCACTCAATTAAAGGTCTCTGGGTCCCTCCTCAGTCAGCTCGTGTGTTAATCATGCCCTGAATCTGATGTGCAACATTAATGATACTAATGTTACATTTGCTAGATCTTCATTTTATGTAATTAAATTCAAAAATACTTTAAATCCAAGTGGTATTAATTATAGTAATACGGGAAGAAAGATTTCAATCCTGCATCTAAAATGAATAATATCTTAGATCGATGCTGAAGTCAAGAAAAAATGTTACTCTCAATCTAGAATTAGTCATTAACAAAGACCAAAACTGTGTGTTTAAATACAATTTCAAAGGTTTTTACTGTTTTATTACTATGTAAAATTATCCTTTCAGTAAAATACATATGTATGTCACAGTACAATTATCAGTTGGAATAATTTCTATAAGTTGTCCGCTATGAAGGATTATTAAAATTCTTAAGTGTAATAAAATGTGTTAGCATTTCTGGTGGTCATAAAATCCAGTTTTAATTTATTGAGAAATTTTGAATAGAATGTTGCGTATTACATTTCGAGTAATTTCTATTTATCATACAACAGATGAGATGCTCTTTTCAAGAAAGAAAAAAAAAAAACTTGGTATCTCACGATGAATTACATAGTCATTAAATTTTCATTTTATTTTTTAGCGATCCGAATAGTAATATTGAATACATGTGTAAAATATCCCCTTAATTTTTAAGATTTTGAGCTTTTTATTTAAGGCTGTTAAATTTGCTGTTAAAAATGTGCAATACATTGGTATTGTGGGAATTATTAAAGTAATTTAGGAAAGCTGAAATTATTGAAAAATTAAAGCATTTATAGATATTGCTGCTGCTACAATAGTCAGTGCCTTCGCTTTTATGTGTTAGATGTACTTTAAGAAATAAACTTTAAAAAATCTAAAGTAATAACCTCTTAAACTGACGTGACAGTAGATAGTCATCAAAATAATTAATGTTGGTAGCTTATATCGAAAACTTAACCCCTTAACACTTTTTTTGGGGGAAAAATTAATAAAAATAAATTTCTGTTTTTGAAAATACATTTTAAAACCTTGTTTTGCCTCCCCCCCCAAAAAAAAAAATATATATATATATAAATATATATATATATATATATATATATATATACACGCACACAGGGTGTCCCATAAGTCTGTAGACATTTTAAAAATTAATAACTATTGAATGAATTGATGAAATTGAACACAGTTTACGAAAAATATTATACCAGCATTATTTTTCTCTTAACCTACTCTACTGGCTTCATTCACCGTCGGTCTAAATCTAAAATATCAAAGTCGACTGACAGTATAAAGCATTTCTTATAATTAAAAAGGTTGAGAATAAAACTACTTTACCTTTTCTGCGAAATTACTGTATAAATAACTTTTAATACTATGATAATGAGTGATTTTTGGTACCTCTTTTGAGAAAGTAATTCTGATTTCTGAATAATTCTAAAATTTTCCTAATTTCTTTAAGCATATATGCTACACCATTGTGCATACATGTTTCAAAATTCCCTTTCATACGAAAAAAAATTTATCTGTTAGGACTAGATTGTTAATGACTACTAAATCATATATTTTGCTTTCTTCCCATGAAATCAAGAGCCTGAACTTTTCAAAATATTAATTCTTAAAAATTTTATAACCAAAAATTTCAGCCTTCTTGAAGGTAAGGTGCAGGAGTCAAAATTTCAAACTTATCTTCTGTACTGTTATTTAAAATTTTGTAACATTTTGTACATAGAGCTCTCATATTTATATAGGGTTTTGACATAGAAGGATCAGGGGACCGTATTTCTGTAAAAACATTTAGGATTTTTCAGTATGAAAATCCTAATGGGGGAAAAGGTCGTACTCGTCGACCTAGTCATTTCGGAGTTTTCCGTGTTTTTCGTCGAAACTCTCATTAATACGGTCTAAGAACCCTTAGAAAGACCACCCACCCCAGTTCTAGGATCCTAGTGTAGTCAATCGGTTTTATTTCCAATTACCTAATGGGTCCAATCGATAAAGACCCGATTGATCTTGAAATTTTTCATCTGGTAGTGAATCGGTCAGTGATAAGACTTGAGAATGAGGCATTCATGAATGAACTTAATTCAGGATTATTATTTTACTACAAAAGATTGAAAACCAAAAGATTTAGTGCAGGACCAATCCCTAGTCTACCGTACTTCGTTTGGAATTGAATAGGGCAGAATTTTATATAACAGGCATTATGCGGAATATTTTCATCGTAACGATGCTAAGTGTTTTAAACCGTTATTTGGTACTCGCATAAACATAACGGACTGTAAATATCCAAATTTAAAAGCTGCATAAGTTATAAGGAATTTAGGATTTTCTTGGAGGAGAAGAAAAGTTCAAAATTTCGCATAAACGTGCATTATGGGGATTATTGTGATAAAAAAAAAATAGTATGAAATTGCATGAAAATTAAAATAATCCCAACAAAAGTAATCAGCCGATTAGCGTACGGTAAAGGTATATCGGAGGTAGGGTAGTTTAATGGGTGCGACATTTAGGTCTGGAAACCGCTTCGTGATTGGCTGAGTTCATATTTCTCAACATGAATATAGTGTATTCTACTGTAGAAAATAAAGAATAAATATCTGATTAGAAGATTAGCAGAGTGCAATTATGCCAACTAATTTTGTAAAGTCAGTCAGTTTAAAAAAAAAAAAAAAATCTCAACTGAATTTTTTCTCGTAAGGAGAGGATGAGAAAAATAATCAGGATTTTCTAGAATAAATGTAGCATAGATTACATCGAATAAATAAGTTTATTCACTAAAAAATTTGTAACAAGCCAATAAACAAACATTGCTGGAATTTAACTTTTTTTTTTTTTTTTTTTTTTTTTTTATTTAAAAGTGCTTTTAATAACGAGTAGAGATGTGCACTTGCGGGTTATTTGTATTAATATCTCGAAAATAAGTGTCAGATATGTTCCTTCTTAAATAAGAGAACAAAATTGTAAATTCAAATGTATGTAATACGAGGAAATATAACGACGACACGACTAGAGCTAGCTTTATTAACCCCCCTCCCCCCCCCCTCCTCACACACACACACACCGGAACTTGAATTTAATGAAATATTATCTATAAATTTTAATTTTAAACTTGAAGAACGATAGCTTGCAAGTTATGGAATGATAAAGAAGAGTTGCTTCGAATTTATTTTTTTCTTTTTGAATTTCTAATTTTTCACTGTTAGCGGTTTTGAAATGTGAACTTTGAATTACTATTTTTAGCCAATTGCTAAATTTTTGTCAACCTGTTAAAAGTTCTTAATTTTTTTCTGGAAGGGTAAAAAAAGGAGTTCAAAACTGGAAAAATGACAGCATGGGAGTTTTAAAATATCAAGCGAAGTGGCCTCAAAATTAAAAACCACATTTTAATTTAAAATAACCTGGTGTGTCACCGACACGAATTTCCCATACCCTGCATTTCAATACTATAAAAACAGATTGCAGATTATGTAATAAGATAACAAATAATGTGTATAGAACCAACTTAAAAAAAGTTTAAAAAAGTTTTGAGATATAATTCTGTGAGAAGGGAGGGTATCGTTTCCAATTTTAGATATGCGTATATTTGTAAAAATTCAAGGGTGTTATTAAATTTCGGATTATTCTAAATTTTTTCAGACAGCTTTCACGCACACCACCTCTAGAAACTTTCTAATAGTCAAACTTTTCAAATAGCAAACCTCATACGAACTTCGACACCGAATTTAAATTCCCTGCAATTATTTAAGTTAAGCTGATAAGACACCAACCAATAGAAACATTACTTTCCTATTCAGGGGACCTTAAAATGTGATGTTACACAAAAACAGCGTTGAAAATTGAAATTCAAAAAATACTTGGTGTGCTGAATGAGTATGAAATTTTCATTTCTGAGCAATTTTCGTCGATATGGTAAAATACAGTAACACTTTCATACATTGTATTCAATAGAAAAGAATGTTTATGTTTAATTTTGAGCAGCCTTCTCCTATATTGTCCATTGTTGTATATTGTATACACACACCACATTACGTGCATAAAGGGGGACAGGCTACTTTCAAAAATGAAGAAATTTTTGATCACCTTTCACAAAAAAAAAAAAAAGTAGAAACAATTTTTTTTTTCTTTAACTAGTATGACATTACTGTATTGTATAAACAAATTCAAGTTAAGAGGTAAATTCTAAACACGTGTCATTATTGTAATAAAATTAAAAACACTTTAAAAACACGTTAAAAATACATTTATTAAAAATATAAAAACTTCCAAAGCTTTTCGCCTAGATAAAACAAGGCATCATCAGGAAATTAGTTTGACACACTACAGAGCAGTTATATATACTTTTGTACCATATGGTCAACAGTTAAGTCCTTACAAAAAATAAATTCATCTGGAAGTTATACAAAGAGGCTGGAACTATTACAGGGTAGTGAGATGTTACACTTAGAGGTTGGAACTATTGCAGGAAGAGAAAGTGCTATACTTGGAGGTTGGAACTATTGCAGGATACGGAGGTGCTACACTTGGAGGCTGGAGCTATTGCAGGATGAGGTGTTACACATGGAGTCTGAGGCTATTTCAGGATGAGGTGTTACACATGGAGTCTGGGGCTATTTCAGGATGAGGAGGTGTTACACTTGGAGGCTGGAACTATTTCAGGATGAGGTGCTACACTTGGAGGTTGGAGTTATTGCAGGGTGACGAGGTGCTACACTTGGAGGTTGGAACAGTTGTAGAATTGAAGAACTGCTAGTCAAGAGATTGTAGAAACATCAGAGTGCAAATACAGGAAATGAATTTATTACAGGTGTTTTGAAGAGTCACATGAGGCTATTGAAGAGTAAAACTATACAGAACTGGAAAAAACAAGCTATTAGTTATTTTATAATATGGTGCCAAATTATTGGTAAAATTACAGCATCTTTTGAATTTATTGAATTTTTGTTTAATTATATTTATAGCTTCACAAAGATACAGTTCTTGGATCGTAGGAGGAGCTGAAATAATTTTGACGTTATCCCACATAGGAGTAGCGTTAGGGTTATCATAAATAAAATCAACTAAAGTAGAACTTCTTCCTTCCTTTATATTACGCTTATGTTCTTGAATTCGTTTTGTTAAAGTTCGCTTAGTTTGTCCTATGTAACAGAAAAGTTCTTTGTTATTTTCAATGGTTATTTTATATACTCCTCCAGTAGGTCCAGTTTGGTCACGATCACAAAGAGTTAATTGTTTAATAGTTAGGGGGGAACTGAAAGGAATTAATATATTAAATTTACGTTGAATAGAGCATTTCCTCGTGACGTCTGGTGGTTGGCAAAAAAGCGCGCTCGACTTTCCCGCGCCCCGCCCACCATTGATACTATATTGGTGATCCGCCATCGCTATGCTTTTCCCAAGCCATTTTGCCAACCACTCATAAAAGTTGAGATGTTTGTTTACAAACAAGGAACTGCCCTATATAATTTTGAAAACTATAGAACTCTTTACAGTAGGGAAGACTATTGGTATAATAAAATTTACAAGTTGAATTCAAAGTATGATTAATAGGATTAATTGACATGCTGTTTTTTATTCTATTAACAATTTTTATAATATTAGATTTACTATACCCTGCAGCATTACCGATTTTAATAATTTTGTTAATTTTTTGTTTTTCATTAAATTCAAAACTTGTGTAATTTATGGCACGGGTAATATAGGAATTGAAAAAACCATTTTTATATTTAGTAGGGTGAGCTGAATCAGCCGGGATAGGTAAGGGAATAAATGAATTTTTAAACGTCAAACCATATAGTTGAATTATGAGTATTACGATGGATCTTAAGGTCGAGAAACGGAAGAGTACGATTAGTTGAATTCAACTTGTAAATTTCATTATACCAATAATCTTCCCTACTGTAAAGAGTTCTATAGTTTTCAAAATTATATTCAACGTAAATTTAATATATTAATTACTTTCAGTTTCCCCCTAACTATTAAACAATTAACTCTTTGTGATCGTGACCAAACTGGACCTACTGGAGGAGTATATAAAATAACCACTGAAAATAACAAAGAACTTTTCTGTTACATTGGACAAACTAAGCGAACTTTAACAAAACGAATTCAAGAACATAAGCGTAATATAAAGGAAGTAAGTTCTACTTCAGTTGATTTTATTTATAACCCTAACGCTACTCCTATGTGGGATAACGTCAAAATTATTTCAGCTCCTCATATGATCCAAGAACTGTATCTTTGTGAAGCTATAAATATAATTAAATATAAAAATTCAATAAATTCAAAAGATGCTGCAATTTTACCAATAATTTGGCACCATATTATAAAATAACTAATAGCTTGTTTTTTCCAGTTCCGTGTAGTTTTACTCTTCAATAGCCTCATGTGACTCTTCAAAACACCTGTAATAAATTCATTTCCTGCATTTGCACTCTGATGTTTCTACAATCTCTTGACTAGCAGTTCTTCAATTCTACAACTGTAACCTCCAAGTGTAGCACCTCGTCACCCTGCAATAACTTCAGCCTCCAAGTGTAGCACCTCGTCACCCTGCAATAACTCCAGCCTCCAAGTGTAACACTTCCTCATCCTGAAATAGCTCCAGCCTCCAAGTGTAGCACCTTCTCTTCCTGAAATAGTTCCAACCTCCAAGTGTAACACCTCATTACCCTGTAATAGTTCCAGCCTCTATGTATAACTTCCAGTTGAATTTATTTTTTGTAAGGACTTAACTGTTGATCATACGGTACAAAAGTATATATATAACTGCTCTGTAGTGTGTCAAACTAATTCCCTGATGATGCCTTGTTTTATCTAGGCGAAAAGCTTTGGAAGTTTTTATATTTTTTAATAAATGTATTTTTAACGTGTTTTTAATTTTATTACTCTATTGATTAAAAATATTATTTTGGTTTACTTTAAAATATAATTGCAGATAATTAAAAAAAAAAAAAAAAACTCAAGGATGCTTTCTCATTGCGTGCAGTATGTATACCAATCACAATTTCCTTCATTCTTATAATTTCCACATTAAATGAAATTATTCATGTTAAGAATCTGAACTAAAAAGCTTTAATTATTTTAATGTAGAATTTAATAATTAAATTTGAAATATAAAATTACCATTACCATTCGTATATTTCCACAATTATAACTTTTGTTTTCTTCTATTAAACAGAACTTCTTATTTTTAGTACACTTTATTCATTATGTCGAAATGTATGATTGAGAAAAAAAAATTTAAGTTCATATTTCAAATACTTTTTGAAATATCCTGCGCGCAGTGAGAAAGCACCCTTGATTTTTTTTTAAAAATAATCTGCAATAAAATTTTCTATTTTAAAATAAATCAAAATATTTTTAATCAATAGTTATGTTATACTAGTTAACAAAAAAAAAAAAAAAAAAAAATGTACATGCATTCATTTTTTTTTTTTTTTTTTTTTTTTGTAAATTGTAAAATATGGTTGAAAATTTCTTCATTTTCCCATTTTTAAAAGTAGTCTGTCCCCTTAAATTATAGAAGACAACATGAAAGGATTTTTAAGCAATTTCTGAGTATAACAGCCTCAAAATATCCAAAATCTTTTGGGTATTGCCCTGTAAACGAATGAATTAATTTTATATTATGTTCTACAAGAAGCATGCTTTTATACATTTAAAAACGATATACAGAGTAAGTGTAAGGATAAGTTAAACATCGGCTTACAATTCAACTGAGAAGCTGAATTTGGAGCTAATAGTTAAAAATCTGTTTGTGTGAACCTTACTTTGGTATATTTAGCCTTGGGAAACAAAATCAAATACAATGAAACAGCGATAAAGTTTGAAAAACCGCTTACATTTCCACTCTTCGAAAAAGTTCTAATGTCTAACTTTGGAATTTTGCCATTGTTCTACTTGTGAAGTAAATTCTACAGTATTTGAAGTTTTGTACGTATATTTTGAATAAAATTTTAGATTTGATCTACTTTTTAAACGTCCGGCTTACCACTCATGTTACTTACCATGAAAATTTTGCCATTAAATTTTACACGGGGGCAAATGAAACTTTTCTCTTCGGTAAGTGTAACAATCCTGGTTACTTGCCTTATGCATCTTGTAAATAATCTGTTAAAAAATGAATTTAGATTATTTGGATTATATTATTAGTAAGATATAAGTAAATGGATATACTTATTTCGAAATCATTAGTTTTGTAGTGAAAAGGAAAACATTCTTGTTTCATTTATAAAATACGCATGCCTTTTTTTTTTTTTTTTGAGTATCAACAAATAAGGTTTTACATTGTAATGCAAAAGACGAATTACATAATTTTGAAAATATTTAGTGACAAAAGGTCTTGACATTTTACTAAGATTATCGAATTCTTCACAAAAATATCAAATACCAGGAAATAATACGAAGCATCTTTTATCTATCATAAAAAGGATGGGAACACACAAAACTGACATATCAGGGTTATTTTTAGAAAGCTTAAATATTAAAATTCTCCAGTTACCAACACGCTAAACTGTTGTTATGGAAGACTTTGTGTTATCATAGAACTGAAGTATGTCACGTTGTCGTGTGGGTTTGATCTTTTCAAAAGCATCAACCTTATTGTTGACTTTCAGATCAAGAAATGTATCTGCCTACGCCATTTTGTATGCGGAACACAATATTTTCGAGGTCAACGAAGACCTACCGGAATTTGGAATACCTGATTTTGAGGGATAACTAGTTTCGTTTTGTATTCAGATTTTGTTTTTAAATGTTTTGCATGTATACGAACTTGTTTCAAAAGTAAATTTAGATATTTTTTTTTTTTTTTAAACTATTAGTTAAATAAAAACGAGTCCTTTCAAGGACTTGCTATATAAATGACATATTTAATTTTTAAGTTTAAATGTTGTATTTGATAATGAATTTAATAAAAATATTTGTATAGGATAAAGAGGAGTAAGTAAATATTTTTTATTAGTCAAAGTAGGAAACTAATTAGTCTAGAAAATTAGTTTGTGTTCAAGTTGTGATTTATATTCTCATTGTAATTATTCTAACAGTACATATTTTTATATTAGATATAGTTAATTTTTTATTCACATTCTTATCTCTAAACAAAGGAGAATTCTGGAAAACTATTATAGCAGGATTTTTTTTCGACATTCATTAAAAATAATTTTCTCAATGAATAAAATAAGCAAGGTTCAAAACTCATCTTTTGTTGTGTAACAGAATTAAATGGGACTGCATATAATTGCTGTTTTATAAAGTTCCCTCTATATAAGCCTCTCCCCCCCCTCTTTTTTTTAAAATTAAGACTACATTCAAAATATTTTAACCTTTTGGGGGGGGGGGACGTTTTTTAAACTTATTTATTTGTAATTCATTCAATTTTTTTAAATTTACTTTTGAATAATTTATTGATAAAAGTTTAATAGTTTAAACTCCTTAAATTTTCAGATTTTAAGACACACACAAAAAAAGTTTTGGGGAAAACTTGAGGCAAATAGCTTATTAGTTTTACTAATATTTTTTTCTGTAATGTACCCTTAACCCTTAAATGCCTGATTATTTTCTAAATCAATTAAAAAATGTTTTATTCTTACCTCTTTTCAAATAAATCACGGGAAAAATGCTTTTAAAAATCATACTTTAACTATGATTTACAGCTAAAAAGCAATTTGTTGCCATCAACAAACATGAAGCACTGGAGCTTCAATATTATTCTAATAATACTTTAGATAATCGCATTTTTTAAATAAACCTTTATAGTATAAAGTTTGGAAATAAACTTTTGAATTTCAGATAAAATTACGAATAATTTAGTTTACAGTTTCTGAAATCTTTCTGCTGTCGAATATACTAATGAATGATTTATTAAGTGTTAATAATTATAGCTGTGTTTCAGTTTAGGTCATATGTTTAGAACTCATATTTTTAAGCAAGGAGTATTTTTTACAATTTTTCAAAATCTAAAAAACTACCAAAAATTTTTTCAAAACAGGGACAATCCCTCCAATCCCTCCTTTAAACAGTGAAAGACCCTATGAAAAGTGACGACTTTTAATTGTGATTTTATTTTATTTTATTTTTTTTTTTTTTTTAGCAAATTTTCATTCTAAAATAAGTTAAGATTTATAAATATATATATATATAATAATAAAAAGGAATAAGAGAAAACATTAAGGGTAAATTTTGACGATGGAGTAGGTAGAATTGCTGTATCTACAAAAAATTTAATGAGTTTTTTTGTCAGTGTTTAAATGTGAATTAATCTCGCTACTTCATAAAAGTTATTCGAGTGAAACACCTTTAAACATTTTAACGATAACACTTTTTGAAAGAGGGGTGGGGTGAAGCAATTAAAAAAAAAAAAAATCTGATGTAGTGACTTTAAATGCTTAAATTCCTCAAAAGAACTATTGTAATGCTTGAATATGGATTAAACTGCGACTTTCCTGAAGTCAAGCTGAAATTCGTTCATTAATCGGAAGGTGTAATAGCGTTACCTACTTCCTCACAATCACGCTTCATCGTTGTTCGCACTTTCTCCAATAGTTCTTGTGCAATTTATTAAAATGAGACAATTTTAATGGGAGAATTTCTTCACTTCATCTGGATTGTTGTATAATATGCTAGCAGAGACAGGATTTCAGATCGATGGATTTATACTGGCATAATTTCAGGCATATTTCATGATTTCAACTGTGCTTTTTTTTTTTTTTTTTTTTTTTTTAAATCGAACTTCTTTTGAAACTGATTAGTTTAACATTATTACAAAAGTGACGAACGTAAGATTTTTTTTCTAAATTCTTTTCAGAAACAATATTAGTTCCGTTCAAGGAAATACATTTTAGTAATTTAATTTTATAATTGCATCATTAATATTATGAAAGAAATACAATATTTAATTAAAATAATCTGGTGTGTCACTCACACGACTTTCTCTTACCCTGAAATTTAATACTATAAGTACAGGTTGGAGATAAGAGGTAAGATAACGAGTACTGTTATGTAAACCTATATTAAACAATTAAAATTAGGCTTCGGAAGAGTTTTATGATTATTAGTTCTGTGTGAGGGGGGGGGGCTACCGCTCCCCTCAACCCCCCGTTTCATTAATGCACCTACATTTATATAGAATTTAATTCGATTATCAAAAAATAATTCTGTTTTTTATTTGATAAAATTATTTTAAAAAATTATCTTTTATGATAACACAGACGATTTCTATATTAGAGAGGTAGTATAACACTAAATATCCAAAACAAAAAAAAGTTTAATTTATTCTCAATATTAGTTTAAAAAAAAAATTTTTTTTTTTGGTTAAAAATGAAAAAAATCGATAACTTCATTTTAAATTATCGCAGATCGATAATTCAACCATTCGTTTTAAAGGTATTGGCGAGCTCTTTTGAAAGATACCCATCATGAAAATTTACTCCCCCCCAGGGGGGGGCGGAGAGGCTCCTACATAAAAAAATTCCCAGTTGACTATCTCTATTACAAAAAATATATATTCGTTTCATTTGGTTTAGTGCAGTCTACAGATGTTAAACTTTACTTACCTGCAATTTCCCCATAGACGTAATGTATTTGAATACTTTTGAATGTCTCTGTACACGAACCATTTGCTTCATCTCTACGAAAAGCTTAGTGTAGCATCCCTGTATATGATACACATTTAGAATACAGAGTTTGGAATTTCTGCTACTATTTGTCCTTGAGATATGCTGATAACAGACAGACACAGACCATTCGCTAGAAACAAGATTTTCGTATTCAGGGGACCTCAGAACATGGAAATATATAAAAAAAAAAAAAACTCACGTTCGAAAATTTGACCTTAAAACAATATTTTCTCGACCCTATGGGTAAAAGAAAGTAAAAATTAGAGATTTTTAGCTAAAAAAAAAGAGTAGCACTAAATGATTTTAGACCATTCAACTGACTTGTTGAACGGATAATGAATGCAAAGTATATTATCGTGATTTGCTTAAATTGCGCAGATCATTGAAAAAAATGCATAACTGCTAATATCCAAATTCAGGGCCCGAAATTTCAACTTAGTTTACACTCGCTGAAAAAAAAAAAAAAAAAAAAAAGCTACTTGCCACAAAATATGATTAACTTACTCTACTTTTTACGTATAAGAATATCAGAGTTTGTATTGAAAAAATAGGAGAAATTACGCAATGTCTTTTATTTTATAAGAAAATGGAAGACACTCAATTTTGAAAAAGTGGTCATTTAGAGAATACAAAATTGAATGAAAATTAATATAAAAACAGATTCAAAAGCTACTTTACACAAGTGGTGGAAACATTTTATCTGAAATGAATTTGGATCAGTACACCTTAATTTAAATTAATAATATACGAATACGAGTGGAAAAATCCCTAATTTTTATAGGTGTCACTAAATAATATAAATTTTTATTACTATTATTATTTGCTATAAACAAAAGCTTTTTTTTGTGTTACTTTCATGCAGTTACATTAAAAAAAAAAAAAAAAAAAAAAAAAAAAAAGTTGGTACATTTTTTTATTATAATCATAAATAAAAATAAAATTGGCAAATGAAAAAATAAAATTAATATTCGGCAGATGAAACGATTTGTTTTAACGAACAGTCATTCTTTATCAACAATTTATAAAAGTAGTCACAAGTATAACCTAAATTAATCTTAGTAGTTGAGTTTTTAAAGTAGGTATATAAAGGGAATTTTTTTTACATGTCTACATTTTCTTCATTGAAGAAAACAGTCGTTTTGTGGGAGTGTTTTTGCTAGGAGGACATAAAATGAATTCAACTAACTTTTGCATATTTTTGTGAGGTGGTGGTAGTGTTATCATTAAGGCTAATTGTCTGCACTTGGGCTCTAAGCCTGAGTAGGAGAGTTCTCCGTAGGGTCTTTTTAAGAGGTCCTAGCCCATATTTACGTTAGTTTCGGAGTAAACCACGGAAATCGTTTTACGGCTAAGCCAACGAGTGCGATCGAGTATCGAACCCAGCGCCTCACGTGGACCAGCTTCGAGGACAGAACCTCTCGGTCACTGGTGGGCCTATTTCTATAAGGAATATTATTCATACGAAAGTAAGAATACACTTCAACCTACCACGTATCGACCAGAGCACCACCTTTTTAATAATTTCATGACAATATCAATAGTGATTCCGTGTTCTGGATCAAAGAACCGTACAAACCTTAGGAATATTTTTATATCTTTGTGATTCGAAGAATCTGTAAATCATAATATGCTTTGACACGTTTTTTAGAAAGTTGTCCTTTTGCGAACCTAACGCAGAAAAAAGTTAATGTTCACCGTTTGATACAGCCGACTGAGCTTCCCAGTTTTGCGAAATTTTTGAAATTAAGGACTAAATCCTTTTCATTTGAAAAAGACAAACGAAGAAAAGCATAAAAAAGGACTTTTTGTCCTGTAATGTTTTTTTTTTTCGTTCAAGAGGGCAGAGCGTTACAAAAGTAGACTATCCTCTAGTCACCTTACCTAAAATTAAATCTTATATATATGGTAGCACCGTATACTGTAAGAATTCTATCTACATTTAGACCGAAATTTTACTCGCCACAGTAAAATTTCCACTCGCCAATGGCGAGCTGGCGAGTGGAAATTTCGCGCCCTGTCCTAAGTATTATTCCGTAGTGTTATTAAACCCGACTTTTTTTCAAACCAATATTTTTTAGTGTTTTTCTTGTTTATTTAATCATAATTGCATTTGGAGAATATTACTCTCCAAATTTACTGGTGTGAAAAAGTGGGCAGAATTTATCAAAACTACGTAATATTAATTAGGTTGTTGGCAAGTATGAAAATGTATGTCAGATTACAAAATGTATTCATGTCATTTTCTAAGTGTATCGTGTGTTTTACAAAGTGTTTTATGTGCATAAACTTTTTATACATCTACTATCTTAACACTTTCGCGACCGCTGACGTAGATTCACGTCATTTGGAAATCTGTTACTCTTCCAGTGGGTGCAATTTGTATGTTCTGTATTTCTTAAGAAAGTTTCCTATATTCATATTTATATAATTAAAATACTATGGATAAAAATACTTTCACTAAAAAGAGTATAATTATATATATTAATATGTAAAAGTATGGATACAGAAGACCTTGTTCTGAAATAATGCAGTTTGAAAAAATAACGCCCACAGGCGGAACATTCTATCAAAAAGACAAAAATATGCGGTCGCGAAAGTGTTAACTCTTTCAGAAGGCAGTATGTTTCTTCATCAATAAGTAGCTGATTTAAAGGTTAACATAATTATATAAGATATATACATTAAGTTCGAGTCTCTTTATGTTGTTAAAGCATTTTCAAAGCTACGAAAGAAAGATTTTAAACCTACATGAACGATGTATAAATAAAATGATAAAATAAAACTTTTTAAATCTAAACTATGAAATGAGTAATAGACGTCGTTCACTAGAGGAAAGGGGGGGGGGCGGAAAATATTTTCTTCTCTCTCTGTGTGTGTGTATATATATATATATATATAGGGGGGCTGTCAAATTTGCGAAATCAATTTTGCTCTATTTGCACGTTTGGAGGATCCTCCTGAATCAGCGATCAGTCTGTGTGCGTACGATGTCCAAAGTCGGTATTCTAAATCTGCATGAAATGGTGATATTGAAATTTGACAAATATTCGGCGTAGGACAATACAAAATTGTTCAAATACATCATGCTTTATGAGCGAAATTTCTAGTAAGTACAGTTTAACATTTATACTTTACTAAACGAAATTGTTATGCATTTTGTATATGCACAGGAGCATGCTTCCTCCATTGAATACGGTATGAAAAATTGGTACGCATCTAATTTATAAATATACAGGACTATTCAAAAGTACTGCATTATACTTCAGAGTGATGTGGGCGAAAATTCCCTGAATTTAAAATAATTTTAAGTCTTAAATGCCTTGTGAGTGTAGCTACAATTTTCAACCGAGGGGGAAAGGTCGAGGGAGGTGGTAGTTCTCTCACATAAAGCATTTTGTCAAGTAAAATTGTTTTGAAATAGTTTAAAATGCATTTTCGATATGGCACGTATGTTGCACCCTGAACTGTAATAAGTCTATCGTAATGTAGTGCAAGAAAAGTTATAGTGAGTGTCACCCCAAATTATTTATGAAATGCTTCATTTCAAATCAGGACAAAACGATATAAAAGTTTCCGTATGGTTGTGTAATGCAAGCATTTACTGTTTTTAAATATGTAATTATACGACATAAAGAAACTTAAAGGAAATTTTTCCAAAATTAATCACTTTGTTTTTGTAGAAAACTCAAGGAGAACAAATATTATCTTATTAAATATAAATCTGTGAAAATTTATTTGATTTGAGATGTAATGCATTTAAGTGTTGAAATATATTTACAAATATTTATAATTTATAAATATGTTAGTATTCAGCTCTTAACCTTTAAAATTAATTTTTGCAGTTTTAGGTTTGAATTATTTTTCATATATTTCAATGTGTAATAATCGTAAGTTAAGTTTTTAAACTGTGATAAAAATATCACTTTTAAGGTTTTTCTCTTTATTTAGCCCATACCTTTTTCAATTTGATTCAAGGATGCATTGTTTCTTGCGAGTGCTAAAAAATAAAATCCTAAGACGTTGCGCTCAGTTAGTGACAGAATTTTGCTTTTAGAAATGGTAGACTTAAGGTGTAGGGTTCGAGCTCATCGCTTTGACCAAAGCGTATTGTGTTCTCCGAAATTGGTGTAAATATGGGCGTGAGAATATCTGAAAGGCCTTAATACGGATCTTTTTCAATGTCCTTGGTGTACACGATCTGCTTAAATCGACATGCCACCACAAAATAAAATACTTTGCTTATAATGTGTGTAAAGATATAAAGCTTTCGTTCATAAAAAAGAAATCTCTAAATATAATTTCACTTCAACAGCCATGTGGCAAAGGAAGCAATATAGACCTATATTAAGTTTGTTTCTAAATGCGTAAGAAAGTTTAATATGGTTGATATGCATAATTTTTTATTTAAATCAAAGTTTATTTCAGATTTATTTTCAGTATTGTTAAGAATTTGTAAGTAATAGTCATTATTTGTATGAAATTTTATTTAAAGAGACTGTCAGATTATAAAATGTTAATGTTCCGCGTTTTTGCCTTGATTTGGCGTTAAAATAGCTCATTTTCCTTATTAAAAAAAAAAAAAAAAAAAAAAAAAAGTTGAAAATTTATCCAGAGCAGAATTGGCCTTGGCGGCGAATTTGGCGAGTTAATTGCCCCATGGCAACTTTTTAGTGATTTTGGCGAGAAAATCCTTATCAGTATATCGATTATCTAAGCTCTAAATCAAATGTTGTGAAATACCAAGAGCATTCTCGAAATACATGAGACCATAAAGGATCGCATTCAGTTTTCGTTCAATCGAAGTTACTGCGGTGTTAAGAGCCTTTGCTACTGAATACAGCTTGTGCTCTGTGTTTTATTAACAATACGGTTTATACTGGGATTTTTATGTTGCCAGCTATTATTTAAGTATATTAAAAGTAATCGGAAGATTTGACGCAGGCAGGCAGGATTTTACCCCCAGAATCTTCCTCTGATGAGACTCAAAAAATACTTCCACGTTGTATCGTATTGTCATCGACTATGCACTCACGACTAAATTTAAGTAAAATAAATTTAGGGAAAGTACGTTATAATGAATCGCAATATTCTGATACAAATTTTTGCTTTCGAAACCTGTCCCTCGTGAGAATCTTGAAAGTACTGGCGTATTGTCGTTGCCATGGGCTTATGGAGTCGTGTGCAAAATTTCAGAAAAATTTATTTGACTGAAAGGACTAAAAATGAATCTCAATATTTGTCACAGGCAAAAAGTTTTTGACCCTGCCCCAGTGAGATAAATCCTTGAAAATTAATTTTGCAATATAATTGAATATGGACTCATGTCTAAAAATTGATTAAAATCGGTTCCTAGAAGTGCATTAAAAATTAATCGTAAGATTTTGACAGGTGTCAGAATTTTTTATTCTGAAACCTGCTCTAGTAAGATTGATCCTTGGAAATGTTTGGATAATGAATTGTCATCGAATGGGAATTCATGTACAAACTTCGAGCAAAATCAATTCTGTAGAAGTGTTTTAAAAATTATAAGATTTGACTCTGACAGGAACAAACGAAATTAAATTTCACTTTTGCCTTTAAAACCATTTCTAAGAATTTGTAGCGAATCTGTTTCTAAAACGAATAATTTATTAGATGACGATTTTGTTTAGACGAACGAGGCGTTCTCAACTGTATGTTTCTTACTTAGTGTTATAAATTTTCGTTTAATTGTAAATATTGTAAATATTGTAAAGACAACACAAGTTTTCTGAATTGTTGATCTTTCTTCCTTTCAGCCTCGAATAACTGTTTTATCGCAGACAATATTTTTTTTTAAATAAGAAATACTGGAAGTCATGTAGGAATCAAAAATTTATAATTATCGCTGAAAATGATTGTATAAATTCAAGCTAGATGACCGCAGTTACTTTTTTACTCATAATAAAAAATTCATTTGAATTTTTCAACAACATGCTCGTTAATATTCTGATTTCTAATGAGCCTAATAAGAAAAAGCACCCCCCCCCACCCAAAAAAAAATTTTTTTTTGATCGACAA
Organism: Salticus scenicus; assembly: GCA_963930645.1. Lineage (NCBI taxonomy): Eukaryota > Metazoa > Arthropoda > Arachnida > Araneae > Salticidae > Salticus > Salticus scenicus. The sequence goes on along the minus strand of OZ005650.1, from coordinate 88,874,477 downwards.
TGCCACAAGCATTTCTTTAATATTTTATACCATAGTTAAAACGCGCTCTCACTAACTCATCTTATATCATCATATATGTCGCATTATGTCCATATACTTAAACTGACTTGTGGGCTCTAAACAATGTGATAAGAACTAAAATAACTAATGATTACAAAAGTTGTGAGAATATATTTGCAACGACGAATAACACCGTAGGTTTTCTCCTTGATTCCGTTTAGGAAAGTGCTTACATCTAAATAACTTGACAAGTTCGAGTGGCCATTTCGACACATACCTTCATAAACTATCCCCATTCCTAGTAGTTGATGCTAAACGAATAACGCAACGGTTGACTTCGCATTGAAACAGTAACCTCATTGTCGAAGGACGCTTCTATTAGTTTTAGGGTGAAAATTTCGCGCATAATAAAAGAATCCAGAAAAACAATGCGTCATAAAAATGAATTTGTCAAGTCCCCGAAAACTTCCATGCCCTTAAAATTGGATACGTTTAGAAATTTACTGAGAATTTGTATTCAAAAAATCTATTATATTAATTCAGTGAAAGAATATTGTTTTGTCATAATAGTGATTTTCTTTTACAACTGTGTGTCAACTTTATACCCTAAAACATAGTTCAACAATAAAAATATATCATTGTAATAGAGAACAAAAACTCGTGAAATATAATGTTGTAAACTGATAGTTCAAAGACATTGTACAATCAAAGTATGAATTTTAATGTACCTATATTTTATAAGTTTATTTTACATGTATATTTCGAGTCTAAATAAAGAGAAACCGGTGAAATATTAATCTAATTTTTTTTTTTTTTTTATATTGTTAGACATAGTTTTAGAAGTAATGTTATGCTCGCTTCTTAAGCAACTTTTACCTCCTTTTGTAGTTATTACGAAAAAAATCTTCGTACAGATTTTTAACTTTTTTTTCAGGAAAAAAAAAGGGGTGGGGGGGGGGCAGTATCGCCCATTTAAAGTAATGAATTCGAGCATATAATAAAGAAATATTTAAACAATATTTCATAAAATTTTTCTTGAAAAAATTGGAAAATTCAAGTGATGAATCCCGGTTTTCAGATACCCTTCAGAAAAGTGATGGACAAGATTTCTCAGACACACTAATGCACGATCTTATTGAAAATTTGTACACTTCTTAAAAATAGAATTGACTAGTACTTGAAAGAAAGATTCCCCCCCCCCCCCGATTGCAACTAATTTTACAAGTCTATACGTGGGGTAAAATATACCGAAAATTATACTGGTTTTGCATAGAACTCTGCCAAAAAATTAGTTTCAATTTCTTTTAAATCCTTCGTACAAGCTCTAGTCTTATTTTGAAAAAATGTGCAAAATTTCAATATAAGATCGTTGTGTTAGTTTTTGAGAAATCGTGTCTACCGCTTTATTGAAGGGTCTCCAGAAACCAGGATTTTGTAAAATATTGTTTAAATGTTGCTCTAGTGTGTGTGCTCAGAATTTTGTACAGAATTTTATTTATATTTAAAATAAAAATTAAGTACCGCTTTCTTAACCTTCGAAACCAAAGTTACTCCTTGCTACATTAAATTCCTTTCATATGAGATTAGTATATTAGTACTACATTTATACATAGTGTCACATCACACACTGGCGTGAGGTAGACAATGTATCAACTGAAAATTTAATGATTGATAATTAAGTTCACACGATGTATACTAGATGTTAATTTCAATTGTACGTAGATAAATTTTTCAATATTTCGTTGATTTTAAATTATACATCATCTGGATGGCGCAAAAAAAAAAAAAAAAAACTTCAATCGGCGTGAAATTGAGAATTGGATTACGAATGAACTGCTGTTAGTAATGACAAATAAAAACATTGTGTAGAAACACAATAAATTGGAAAAGCACTTAACTATTGTTTCGAATTGAAATAATGACGCACTACCCTTCATTACCCCCCCCCCCCCCCAAAAAAAAAAAAAAAAAAGTTTCTTTGTGCTTTATTTCAGCTCGAAATAATCGTTCAGTGTTTTTTTTTTTTTTTTTTTTTTTTTTTTACTATGGTTGCTAAGTTTTATATTCATAATTCAAAACCATTATATTTTATTGCAATTGTTATATTAAATGAGCTTAACAACGGTCTCTTTTCCCGCCATGTAGAGTGAACAAAGTATTTTATGATCCAATATTCGAAATTGAGTTTTATGCTACAATTACGTTTTGAGGTCCCCTGAGTACGAAAATAGGTTTCTGCAATTGATCTAAATGTAACAACTCAACTCAAACAGATATTAGTAGGAATGCCAAATTCGGCGTTCTAAATCTGTATGAAATGAAGTATGACACTTTTCACTGAGATGGAACAAAATTGGGCCCCCCCCCAAAAAGGATGTACCCCCCCCCCCCCCCAAAAAAAAAAAAAAAAAAAAAAAAAAAACACTACGTTTATTGGCGGAATTTCTCGTTGGTACTTTCTCTTATCTTTTGACTGCACTAAACACAATAGAATTAAAAAGAATATTTTATATGCGTTATAAGACGTATTTCCTGTAGAAACATAGTTTGAAAAACATTCATAATTAGTTTAATATAACATAAAATAATACAAACGTATGAGGGCTGTGGTCGAAATTTGCTCAAGGCACATTTCAAGTCATGTTATGAATTGTTTTAATGTTACTAAATCTGAGTACTCTGTTTGGTGTGTATATAATCTATAGACAATATACAAGGCTACTCAAAATTAGTCAAAAATACGTTTGAGAGTGAAGTGGGGCAAAACTTCTGTGAATAATTTGAAGTTTTTAAATTTAATAAGTCCTAAATATTTAATAAATATAACTACAACGTTCAAAATGGCGGGATCAAGAAATTGAGAGAGTGGTATCTCTCTCACGGAGAAAAATGTTCGTTAAATAACTTTCTAAAACTATTCAACTTTTTATAAAGTTCAGATACAGTATTTAAATGTTCAAATATCCTTTTTATCATGCATCTTAAACTGTCTTTATAGTAATGTTGAATAAGAGAAATTGCTACAGGTGCCGCACCAAATTGTGGGATAAATGATTTCCCCCGTAAGGATAGTGTAAAATAAATAATTTTTACGAAAGCATTGTTTATTAATACGAACACATGGAATTTGCCGTACGTTTTTAGTGTTATTTCTAATAAGGAGGGGGGGGGGGCTCAAAATTAGTATCGTTCGAAAGGTACAGTTAATGTGGGTTGCAAAAGAAAAATTACAATATGAGTTCAAAAAAGCAGAGTACACGTAATCTTTTGTATTTTTAATTCTTATACAAGAAAGTTGTTAAATCTAAATGTGCAATTTTTCAAAATGCAATAAAACGGCTTGTGATTCCGCTTACTTACACTGATCTGAAAAAAGAAAAGCCCGGATACCATTCCTGCTGATTATTATGTAAAATGACCTCCTGAATCCTAATATAGTCCCCATCTTGCCCAACCTACAGTTTTCTCGAGCCACCATCCCCCCCCCCTTTTTTTTTACCAGTATTCGGTAATTTTATGGCTATGAATTTCATTTGGAGGATAGAAAAAAATATAGAGAGAGAGAGATTTTTTAATTTTAATGGCAAATCCTCTTAAATTTTCCTCTTACTACAAATGTTCACGTTTTAGAATTTTTCACCTCTAGCCCCTCAGAAGATATTTAAGTTAAATAATCCCCCCCCCCTTTCCAAATCAAACTCGGTCATAAATCTACCGAACAGTAATTTAAAAAAAAAAATGGGGGGTAGGGGGGGGGATCCAAAAAAAAGTTGGTTGATGGAGCAAAATGGGCGTTTGGATTCAGGTCATTTTACATAAAAAAATTGCAGGAATGGGTTTAGGACCTATTTTCATACAGAGCAGTGTTATTTTTGTGGCTTTAATCTTACGTATTAAATTTTGTCTGGTAACAGAATTGAATTTATATATATATATATATATATATATATATATATTACTTTCCGAACACTATAGTGAGGAAAGTATTGTAATCATGTCAAAAATCCGAATTCGAGATTTTGATGTTTCTATACGTTTTGAGGTCCCCTGAGTCCGTTTTCACTATTTTTACGATGATGTATGTATGTGTGTGTGTATGTCTGTGGGTGAACACGCTAGCGTCTAAACGCTTCGTTCGATTAACCTGAAAGTTGGTACGCATATTGTAAGTCACCATAGTACGAACCCTATAGATTTTGGTGAATCTAGCACTTATAGTTTTTTTACAGGGACACAAAGAAAAATTCTTTATCATTATGGCCTATGGGAGCAAAATCTTAAAAGTGCGATAGCATCTAAACGCCTTATTCAATTGAGCAAAAATTTTATACACATATTATAGATCACAAATACTCAATCTGTATAGATTTTGGAGAATCTAGCACTTAGTTTTTTTACAGGGACACAAAGAAAAATTCTTTATCATTATGGCCTATGGGACTAAATTTTTAAAAGTACGATAGCATCTAAACGCCTTATTGAATTCAGCTGAAAATTTATATGAGTATTATAAATCACTGTTGCACTAACTATAAGCATTTTGGTGAATCTAACATTTATAGGTTTTTACAGGGACACAACGAAAATTTCTTTGTCATTATGATCTATGGGCTCAAAGTTCAGTAGCGTTAAATAAAACAACGTGTAATAGATGGAGAAAAATACTCAAACACTCTATTATGGTTTTCTCTCTTTTGTTTGTTTAACAACTACTTTCTTTACTTTATCTACAAAACTGTTAATTACTCAATGTTCGGAAAGTCGAGTGGAGTCACTCCAGATTTTTTTTTTTCAAGCTGTTGACAAGGGCAAATGAAGTGAAATAAGTTCATAGTTTCATAGTGATATAAATCACCATGCAAATAAAGGCTATTAGTTCCCCATCATACTATAGGTATGGGGAACTTAAATAATCGTGAAAATTTTCGACCTCTGATTTTTGACTTTTTTACGTTTTCAGGTCTGAGGAATCCGAAAATGACAAAATTTGTATGGTGTCTGTTATTTCGTTAGTTTGTTAGTCTGTGTACACGATATCTCAAGAACTAATTGTCGCAGAGAGGTCAAATCAGTTTTAAAATATTACTTTCGACACTGGCAAGAACCCTATTCATTTACAACATTCGAATTTAAAAACTTCGTAATTTATTAGAAATTTACGATTTTCTTAACATGGGAGAATAGGACAAAAATTCACTTAAACGTGCATTGAATGGAAACTTTTTACTGTAAAAATGTCAGACAAGTTTTAAAATATCCGTTTTGATGCGAAATGAACATCATTAACTATAAATATGCTACTTTGAAAATTTCGCAAGTTATTGTAAATTTACAAATTTAACATGGCAGTATAGGGCAAAATTTCACATAAACGTCAATTTTGAGATTTTCTTCGTAAAGATGTCAGACTACTTTTGAAATATTATTTAGGACACTGGCATGAATATTAATGACTATGCATTTACCAATCTCAAAATTTCGCAAGTTATTGGAAATTTACGAATTTCTTAACATGGCAGAATAGAGCAAAATTTCACATAAACGTCAATCTTGAGGGATATTTTCATCGTAAAGATTTCAAACCACTTTCGAAATATTATTTAAGGTACTGGCATGAATACCATAGACTATGATTTTTCCAATTTAAAAAATTCGTAAGTTATTTGGAATTTACGATTTACTTAACATGTCAGAATAAGGCAAAATTGAGCATAAACTTCCATTTTGAGGATCATAAATACGTTAGACAACTTCAAAATTACATTTATGATATTTGTTTGAACATGATTGAATACAAATATTCTAATAGGAGAATTTCGTAATTTACTATTTTATCAACATAGCGAAATTGTAAATTTTTCATATTAATATGAATTTGGGGATTATTGCATTGGAAATAGTAGCATAAAAACTAAACAACGGAATTGACCCTGATAAAATAAGTTAATAGATTAGAATAAGATAAATATATCAAATTGAAAGGTGGATAGCCTATTAGGAGGGGATTTCATTCTGTCACTGTATCAAGGTTTAGTCATATTCATTTCTTTTAACATGATTATAATGTCTCGCACTAGAAATTTGTGAGAACATAAATATGATGGGGAACTGAGCAGAGTCCACCTATGCCAACTAGTTTTTTTTTTTTTAAAGATTTATTTAAAGAAAAAAAATTGTCGAGTTTCGACTACTGGGCAATGCTGGTTTTTTAAATACACAAATAGGGAAGATTCTCAACACCCCCCCCCCATCTTTTTTTTCTCTCTTCGAATGCATTATGTTAAAGATATCAATACCATCAGTGAGTAAAGGGAAAACGAACATTTCATTAAAATATTGTCTCTCCTTGATGAAAATTGTACGTATGGCTTTTTCCTAAATCATAGTAAAAAGAGATAATTTAGCTGTTAAGTATTATTGTTTAATTATTCCTATTAATTGGAAAACGGAAGTGTGATTAAGTGTTGGTAAATATAAATGAAAATAAATTTTTAATTTTATCAGTTATTTTAATATGGGGGGGGGGGGGAAATCAAACTGATTAGTCATACCATCAGGGGGGGGGGGAAACTGAATATGCCATTTATGCTCGAAAAAAAAAGTTTAAAGATTTGGCGAATGTTACTACAATTGGTTCAGATTGTCTCCTATAGAGTGGTAGAACTTTTTAAACTCGAGAATTGTTTGTATTATACTACATCCATTTAGCAAACACGAACAATCTTATTTTGTGATGTTTCGATAGAGTAATTTTTAAATTTTGTTAATTGTTTGCTTCATTTAAAAATTTTTATTCTTTAAGAGGAAAGTATTGGATGCGTAAGTATTTTTGACCTCTTCTTTTAAATTGATTTACCTTTTTGAGTTGTCCTGAACTGAACACATTTGACGAATTTTAGAAAATGTCCGTGTATGTCAGATTTTCAAGATGCTGTCTCGCGAATCAATGGATGAAATTTAACCAAACTTGATATTTAGTTAAAACTTAAATTAAATCTGTGATTACATTTGGGGATCAATCGCTAAACAGAGACAGTGCTGTCATCCCATTTTTTCGTAATAATTAATATGATAGAATAGGACAAAATTTTGTATAAATCTATTGATTGGGAAATTAATAAGAATTTTTGATGATAGTAAACTAGAAATAATTGTCCCCCAATCTCTGAGAAAGTGTACACTGTAAAAAAAAATTGTAAAATCACGGTATTTGACCGTATAATTTTAGGGGAAATGACCGTTTTGCTACCTAAACGGTCATAATCCGTTAATTAATGTTTTGGAAGCATAATGTAGGAAATAACCGTATAATTTTACGGGAAATGAACGTTTTGTTATCTAAACGGTCGTAGCCCGTAAATTGGTGTTTCGAAAGTATAATTTTTTGAATTTTTTACGAGAAAAAGCCGTTAATCTACGCAAATTGCTGTTATCTTTCACCAAACCATTTTCTTATGAGGAAATCTCTTCAAATGCTATCATTTCAGTGTCATCAAGAAGGAATTCCATTTTCTTCCATTTTCAAACTGAAAGTATGATTGTTATTTATACTAATTGAATGTGTTTAATTATGCACTCATGACGCATAGAAACATCCATTGTTTTTAATAAGCTATTGTTTTCATAATTTAATTTTAAAAAATTCCATCTGTCTGAAACTGAGTAATTGATATTGATGAAATTGATTTTCCTTGTCTATTAACACGAAAACATTAAAAAAGAAAGCTAAAATGGTTTCTTGATTTGAAGCCAGATTTCTAAAACAAAAACTAATAATTGTTTTATCCATAACAACCTAATAATTGTTTTATCCACTAAACACATTTTTTAAATTTTAGTTTTTGAAGTGAAAACTTCTTTAGGCGCGTTGAGCACTTTTGGGTGAAAAAAATCATGAAACTCGTGTCATCGTCAGCTAACGCTTTAAATGAAATTCTGCAGGCGTTCACTACCATGACAACCCAGTCACAGAGAATCTGATCGGGAATAAACATATTTTTTGCCAATTGACATCACATGGTTTTCTACTAGGAATAAAAGTTGCAAATTTCAAAATGCCTTAATTTTCTTCTAAATTCTTTGAAACTTACTGTGCGCCATTAACAGCACACGGGATAGTTGCAGTTCAAATTTCGTCGATTTTGGAAAAAAATTGCATTTTAATTGCAAATTAAATTTTATTCTAATACGCGTATTTCAATTTCTAATTATGATTAAATTATTTTTAATACATCATTCGAAAGATATTTTAAAGTACTTTTATATTAGTGAAAGTGGAATTCGAGATTTCAGCTGATTTACACGTTTTGAGGTCTCCTGAATGGGTTTTCTTTTGTATCTCAGCTACTAATTAAAATAATTTCATACGTAATGCATCACTTGAAAGCTTTGTTGAGTTGGAATCGAAGATTACAGATATTTCTACCACCAGATGGCGCTGTAATATTTTAAAATCTCAATATTTCAAATTCTAATTATGATTAAATTATTTTTAATACATCATTCGAAAGATATTTTAAAGTTCTTTTTATATTATCGAAAGTGGAATTCGAGATTTCACCTGATTTACACGTTTTGAGGTGTCCTGAATCGGTTTTCTTTTCTATCTCAGCTACTAATTAAAATAATTTCATAAGTAATCAATATTTTTACCTAATGTAAGACTTAGTTAATTTAATTTGGGTAGCTACAAATATTGTGCCGAATCATATAATGCAGATCATAAACACTTCTTTACAAACCAAAAATAGTTCGAAAATAATAATCTAATAGCTTGACGATACAATTCACAAGTCACTTAGTTTTCACTTCTATCGGCAGTCCCCAGTGACTGCTTTAAGACTTTTTTTTTTCTTTTTTTAAGCATACATCATTCTAATTGTTCTTAACCCTTTAGAAGCCATAGAAAACGGAAAATTTTAATGTTGTTTCCACAAAACATTTTTTACAATATGCTAAAACAAAGTTTATTTCAATATGAAATGAATATGTAATTAACCATTTAAAGGTAAGTCATATGATTATTACGTAGGATCTTCACTGTTAAAAAACAAAGCTGTTTTATCTGAATATGACTATCAGATATGTACATTACATCATATTTAGCAGGTTCTGCTCCCGAAATACTTCAGTCCTTTCTTCATTCAGTGGATTTGGATTTTGGGAATAAGGCCGATTGACTACTATAGGTCCTAGGCCAGAGGGGGAGTGCCCTCCGTGGCGGTCTTTCTAAAGGGTCCTAGCCCGTATTTACTCAAGTTTCGAAGAAAACCACGGAAAACTCCGAACGGCTAGGCCGACGAGCGCGACCTGGGATCGAACCCGGCACCTTATGTCTACCAGCTTTGAGCGCAGAACCGCTCTGCCGCTGGTGGGCTCCTTTCAATGGAATACAGCTTTAAAAAAAATCTTCTGCTATTCTAAAAAGTGCAAATACGCCTAACACTTCATAAACACAGTGTGAAATCGGCCTTATAATGAAAACCTGTTTGGATGAATAAGAATTAGGCTCTAGTTATTTCTTCTTTGCACCCACTACTGAAACCATAAAAATCGAAAACCATGAAAAAAATAGTATTAATTGGAGATACAAATTCTCTGTATTTATGTAAAAGATTTATTATTATTATTCAAAGTTTATTCTGCTTCTCGGTTAATTTTCAGAAATCTCACATAGTTTTCAAAAGTTTCGTTTTGTTTTTGAAAAAGGGTGAGAAATTCTCTCCCATTATTTACCTCTAATGAGAACCTTGAAACAAGACTACCTCTTTAGTGCTAGTGTTTACGAATAAAAAAGGCCCACCAGCTGCCGAGCGGTTCTGCGCTCAAAGCTAGTAGACGTTAGGTGCCAGGTTCGATCACAGATCACGCTCGTCGGGCTAGCCGTTCGAAGTTTTTCGTGGTTTCCTCAGAAACCTGTGTAAATACGGGCTAAGACCCCTCAGAAAGACCCCTCGGACAGCACTCACCCTCAGGCCTAGGACCTACAGCAGTCAGTCGGCCTTATTACCAAATCCAATCCAGTCCGTTTACAAATGAAAATAATTTTGAAAAATAGTTAGATTTTCTTTCACAAAATTCACTATCGTAGTCTTTATAGGGACAAAAAAAAAAGCTTTTGCTTTTTCAATATAAGAATTGACTGACTTCTTAATTTTGTCAAAAAAGCAAATTTAGATTTTAAAATAGTCTTAAAATAAAATATTTTTTTGCATAGTTTGAACGTTAACAATTTAATCACAGTAAAAAATTTCTGTAAAAATAAAGCACTTTTTTTTAAACATAAATACAGCATAGGTTGCTGTAAATTTGTATAGCTAGTTCTGTAAAAATAATTGAAGATTTGTTACTTCACATTGTGCTGTAAATCGGTTTAAACAATTTTCCGGAAGTCTTTTGGTGCATATGACAATATTTATCAATTAGTCAGTTCTGATGTTGACTTTATCTATTTTTGTAAAGAAAAATCACTGTGATCCCGACGGCGCGGTTGGCAGAGCGCGGGTGGCTGACACAGGTGATTGTGAGTTCGAATCCGGGGCTACCCAAGACGATGTGCTTCGCATGAAAATTAATAAATTAGCTTTTGCGTGTAAAAAAGTAAATAAGGTTTTCAGTATTGTGGATTTCTCCCTGCACGCATGTGTAATAATTGCAAGAAATATTTTAAAGCATATGAGAAACTCAAATTTTAGCTTTTAATTTTACGGTCAATGCTACTTTTTTGCAGGTTGGTTGTATGTTTCATCACAACGTAAAATTACTGGCGATACATCATTCATCGTCTAAATGTATTTTTACGGGCTTTGACTGAAATCTCTGCTGCCGGGCTTTGCCCGTAATTTTACTGCAGCATTTTTTACAGTGTAAATTTTCAATATGGATATCTTTCAACAAAAAAAAAAAAAAAAAAAAGTTACTTCCTTTAAAACAAATGGTTGAATTATAGGTCTGTGATAATTTAAAACAAATTTATCGATTTCTATTTACCATGTTTTTGTTAACTTCGATTCTTGCTTGTTTTTTTGTCCAGTACAAATCTTGCAATCGATTTTTAACTAACTTCCCGACTAGCTAGGCATTTGGGTGACAATACATTTTTTTAATACTCTTAGTCAATTGTTTCAGGTCGGCAGCGTTTATGATTCAACAGAAAATTATTTAACTAACATCCCGACTAGCTAGACATTTGAAACTTTCAGAATAGTTCAGAATACGATGAAAATGCATTTTTTAAATACTTTTAACTGTTTCGGGTCCCTGCTGCCTTCGGCAGCGTCACCAGTACAGAGCTTGCAATCGATTTTTAATTAATTTCCCGGCTAAGCTAGCCTAGCCATTTGAAACTTTTATAACAGCTCAAAACACGATAACAATGAATTTTTTTAATACTTTTAGCCAATTGTTCTGGGTTTCCAATGACTTCGGTACCGTTTATATGATTCAACAGAAAATTTAAAAACATGGTATATAAAAAGTTTTTTTTATCTTGTAATTATTTCATTTTAAAAAAAGAGGGGGAGGAGTTGAAGGAAGAACTCCCAAGATGTTGACTCAAAACTGACTTTCTTTCGACATTTAGTGTTATTTGTCTGAAATGAAAATAGTCCAAATTCATCATGAAAAATATTTTTAATAAATTTAAACTGCGTGAATTTGCATAGGGAAAATACAGTGCGTGTGAAAACGTTAAAGCCAGTATAAAATTGTGCCATGGGGGGAACTTTCAACAAAATGAATTCTAATGCTTACTATGAACTACAATAAATTGAACAGATGAAATCATAACCTACAGATGTTTTATTGCAAAATTTTAATTCAAAAACTTTTTCAGCCTGTGCAAGAACTACAAGGTCACAAGACAAAAGTACATTATAACGATACAAAAAAAAATTATAAATTTTTAGAGCCCCACACTTATTCTTAATCGTTTGAATATCCTCATTTTGAATGATATAAGATGTCTCATAACAAATACAAAATAGGATCAGTTTTAAATCATTAATTGAAAATCTTAATTCGATGATCAATACGGTTTTCTACGTCGAAATATGCATCGAACACGATCACCCCGGAGATGCTCAATAGGGTTGAAATCAAGATTTCTAGGCGACCAATCTAAAATTTTGAAAGCAGGCTTTCACTGTCCGACTTTTATGAATCGGGATATTATCCTGTGGGAAAAATAATTTACATTTCTCTGGCCAAATTAATTGCTTTTTTCAATAGATTATCTTCAAGAACCCTTTTATTATATGCTTCTGATTTCCTTTTTCTTGCCATAGATCAAATTTCATTAAAAGCAAAGCACACCGTATCATAAAATCCCCCACCGAATTGATGTCTGGAATTTTTCCACCCTGAAATTGTATCAATATCTAACCATCTAAGTTCCCATTTTTTCCTTCATAGAAAAAAACATGGAGCCATTGATCGTCCCACGTAGTTACGCTTTGAGCAACTGACAAACATTGAATTTTATTAACTTGTAATAATGGAGGTTTAAAAAGTTACTCTGCACACTTCAATTTGGCAATCGTGTTGCAATTAGTTTTTCTACAAACATTTAATCTTGTTTTTTTTTTTTTTTTTTTTTTTAAATAAAATCCGTATTTGAACATTTTTCTGTGGAAACAAATCGCAAAACTACTTTCATCTCTGGATAATATTTGACCTATTTGTGGTGTTTCTTTTACTGTAATTATCAAATTAAATTATTTACAACAATTTTAGATCTTTCAATTTGCTTAGCTACAGCACAATCCTAATTACGAAAAAATTCTGTCCTCTTTCAAATTCTATTGTTGTACTTATGGTATTATAAACACACAAGCAATATTTAAAAATTAGCTTATAATAACCTTCTAATGTTTATATTTTAACGCATATATGTGATTTTAGAGCATAAAAGTAATCGATGAAAATAACTACAATTTTACTGGTGGCTTTAAAATTATTTGATTATTTTTCATTTTCTATTTAATTTTTGTCTTATTTATTGATTTAAAGTTTTGTCTATTGTAGTTTAGTCTCTTATAAATAAGCACTGCAATACTAGTTTGAATCATTTTTAATTTTAAAAAATTGAATATTTTTAACTGGTCTCTAAGTTTTTACACACGTTGTATAAAAGAAAGTCTTGTAATAGCCACAGCATACCAGTATAACTTTTAAGGACTTTCTTTAAATTCGCCATTAAAAAGGTATATTTCAACTGAAATTATTTTTTAATTTGTAGCTAGTTATAATTCGTAAGATTAGATATTTCTTAAAAAAAAAAAAAAAAATGCATATGAGGCAAAAATCCGTCCAAATCGAACATTCTCAAAAACTTAATTTGATTCTGTATTTATGTAATTTGTGTTACTGATATCTTTTTGTCAGAATAAAAAACTTTATTTGAAAGGTATTACCAACGTGTCTGATAATAACAAAACAAAACTGTACATATATATATATATATATTTATATATATATTTTTTTTTTTTTGAAAGAGTTAAAACAATAAATCTGTTTGGAGAGTCTTTGCTATTTATTAAAAATTATCGGAATTAACATCGTAGTTTTATACATAAAATTGCCAAATTGCCTCAATTTTCCAGTAAAGTTTAAAAAAAAAAAAAAAAAAGGTTGCCCAGGTAAGCGTAAGTATTTGAATACTACCATATTCTTCGAACCTTATACCATCCAAATTTTACCCCCCCCCCCTTTTTTTCCGATATTAAAATTGAGAGTAAATTTTAATTCCAAAGAAGTCGTTCGAAATCCGACGCTTTCAAATATTGGAGATTTAGAAATTTTTAATAACAAAGTCAACAGAGCTAGCGAAAAGAGTCAGCACACAGCAGACAAATGTTTTGATGACAGTGTGAGCTAAATCCGTTCAGTTTAATATAAATGATATTTTAAAAAGTGATTACCGGAAGCTTTTTATCCCAGTAGTTCAGACTACATTGAATACCTTTTTTCGAAATCGTCTCGAAACCTTATAAATTCAGGAAAATAGAGGAAATGTGTTAAAAAACTGAATGGACTACGAGACGGTGTTCCTTAAAAGTTATGAAAAATGTGTATGCTTATGCAAATTCTTATATGAATGGTTTTTCCGTAAGAACTTTCCAAAGAAAAGATTTATTTAAAGGGAAATTTGAAGGAAAAATGTGTATGACGATCTTAACACATATTAGTATAGTCTCATTTCCTGCAAGTTTTTTAATTTAAAAATAGGGAGTTCAGTTAAATTTCTGAAAGAAAAAAAATATATTCTATTTTATATTTATCAATTCTAAACATGTATTTGTTTTTAATATAATATTGAATCGAGCTTTTATCACTTCAGTGAAAAAATTCAAAGTTTTTGACATAATGTTTCAGATTGCTTGCAGACGAACTGATTTCAATTAAAAATCAGTTCTCGTTTCCTGCCGAAAGGTTGTTGCACTTAAACTCCAACAAAATAAAGGTGATCAAAGGATTCAAACGTCGTATACAAACTAGTAAATGTCCTTCACCGACTTCCCTCTTTTCCATTCTCCGAGGAAATTTTTTTTAAAGGTCGATCCAATGCTTTAGTTATATTTGTATTTCATTTGTTTATTAAATGTAGAAGTACACCACTGCTTCGCAATAACCCCCTACCCCTCTTTTTTCTTTGTACTTCTTGATTTATTAAATAAATATGTTAAACATGATCAGATTAATAAAACAAAGTAAGAATCTAATTTTAATGTAACATAATTGAATTTTTTAATTATAAAATAGTAAAGGCACAATACTAAAGTAAAGAACTGGTGTACAAACAATATTTACATTTGAAAACTTCTGCACACACCATAAAATTAATCTAAGCACTACTGGTTTCGAAAGGACGTGGTCTTTCTTCTTCAGGTGCAAAATACGTGCTACTGCCTTGCAGGCAAAAACATGAGGGTGGGGGTTGAAGCAACACAACCAACCAATAGGAAGCTGCCTGATAAATCAGGCTGGTTGTGTTGCTCCTCCCCCTTTGTTTTTGCCTACAAGGCAATGTATTTTGCACCTTACGAAGAAAGGCCACGTCCTATCGAAACTGGTAGTACTTTGATTAATTTTAAGGTGTTAAGTTTTCAAGTTTAAGTATAAAAGGTATAATATATATAGATTCGATAGCTAAACATTTCTCAGATTATAAACATCGGACATTTTAGCTAATTCGATGTGTTTCTGTGTATTACCTTCATAAAATATCGTGTCAAACAAATTGCCAATAAAAGGTCGCCTTAGAAACATCGATGAAAATATCGCTAGATGCTAATATAATGAACAATTGTTTTTATACATTCTTCATTACTTAATCTTGACTTGAATATAAAATTTTATGCAATTAACATTAAAAAAGAATATTTAAAATTGTACTATCTCTTCATGGAAAAAATTTTACATAATTTCTTTTAAGCGTTCAACCATTGCTAATTAAGATTGTTCATGATTTGTAGAAAATGTGATGAATCAATTATTTACTTGAGTGAAATCCTATAATGGTTTCAAACATACATATTTATGAAAAAAAAAAAAAAAATTCTTTTTACAAAAACTTTAAATTCTATTTAAAAAGTAATGTCATTTGTATTCTGATTTTTGATTGATAGTAGGTTTAGTTATAGAGCTCCCAAGAACAATTTTTATTCTCTTATATCTTTTAAGTGAAGAAAATTTCAACCTTTTTAAAAACAGACAAAGAGCGGCGTAAAATATTTAAAATTAATATGTTGGGGCTATTACTAAACTTTTTTTTGCCCCATCAGCGATCGAAAGGTTCTGTCCTCCAAGCTGGCAGACGTGAGGTGCCAAGTTCGATCCTAGGTTGCGCTCGTCGGCTAGCCGTTCATAGTTTCCCTTGATTTCCTCCGAAACGGACTTGGATCCCTTAGAAAGATTCCCATGGAAGGCAGTCTTCGGTTATTTATACATAAAAATGTTCATCAATTAACACCCATTTTTGATTTCCGTATTCGAATTTCTGATATCAGAGCAATTCGAAAAAATATAGTTTCTATACTTTTAATTCTTGATAGTTACAGATGAAAATGTATTTGCGATTTATGCATATATTTAAAAAATAAGTACCGCAATTTTCTGCGTATAATCCGCAGGTCAAGTAAGTCAGTTCTGCACCAGAAATTATAATTAGCACACGAGGTACTATTTGCACGAGCTGTTTCTTCAAAATAATACAGATTTTGTGTTAAACAAAATTTCTGGTGGAGGAATGACATATTTTATCTGCGGATTATACGCAGAAAATTACGGTAATATTTCGCACAGTATTACATTCATTTAGGTAATAAACGGAGGGAACATAATTTTAAAATAATGCTAAAAAATTATGTGTGTATCTAAGCTCATTTGAAAAACTATTTTAATTCTTATGTGTACAGGGTTATAATAGATGGCCCAAATGATAACACGTGTCGGCCCCCTGTAATTTTTCAGAAAAACTTAAATTATCTGGCATTCATTTAACAATTAGCATACTCAGACTATGACAGCTTGTAAATTCGACGAAAATTTGAGAGAAATATATAAGCTATACCATTTCTCGGACTGATTTGTTCTAAATCTAAACTAGTATGTTGTGGCCACCACAAGACTTTCTTCTATATTTTCCTATATACATATTCAATCAGTAACAATATTAAAAAAAAAAAAACTTTTTTTTTTTTTGTTGTTGTTGTTAAAAGTAATACATATTCAATCAGTAACAATATTAAAAAAATAAAATAAAAATAAAAAATACGATTCCCTCCCAGGGGGGAAGCGATGCCCCCAAATGCACAAATTTTTTCCTAGTTGTTAACTATTACTACTATCAATAACTCATACTAATTTTACAATGTCAAGTTAAAAATAATTACAAGATAAAAAGATCATTTTATATACCATGTTTTTAAATTTTCTTTTGAATCATATAAACGCTACCGAAGGCAGCGGGAACCCGGAGCAATTGGATAAAAGTTTTAAAAAAATTCATTGCTCTCGTGTTTTGAGCTATTATAAAAGTTTCAAATATCTAGATAGTCGGGAAGTTAGTGAAAAATCGATTGCAAGTTTTGTACTGGTAATGCTGCTGAAGGCTGCAGGAGCCCGAAATATTTGGTTAAAAATATTTTAAAAATGCATTTTCACCGTATTCTGAACTATTCTGAAAGTTTCAAATGTCTAGCTAGTCGGGAAGTTAGTTAAATAAATTTTCTGTTGAATCATATAAACGCTGCTGAAGGCAGTAGGGACCTGAAACTATTGACTAAAAGTATTAAAAAAATGTATTGTCACCGTGTTTTGAGCTATCCTGAAAGTTTCAAATGTCTAGCTAGTCGGAAAGTTAGTGAAAAATCGATTGCAAGTTTTGTACTGATAACGCTGCCGAAGGCAGCGGGAACCCGAAACAGTTGACTAAAGGTATTAAAAAAATGTATTTTAACCGTGTTCTGAACTATTCTGAAAGTTTCAAATGTCTAGCTAGTCGGGAAGTTAAATAAATTTTCTGTCGAATCATATAAGCGCTGTCGAAGGCAGCGGGACATGCAATAGTTGACTAAAATTATTAGAAAAATGTATTGTCACCGTGTTGTGAGCTGTCCTGAAAATTTCAAATATCTAGCTAGTCGGGAAGTTAGTTAAAAATCGATTGCAAAATTTGTCCCTGACAAACACACAAACAAACCCACAAACAAACACACAAGAATCGAAGTTAATAAAAACATGGTAAAATAACTCTCATTCTGTACGTTTATACGAAATTTTGTCCTATACTGTCATGTTAAAAATTTAAAAAAAAAATGGGATTACAGCGCCACCTGTGTAATCAGCAAAAATCATCGCCCCAAATGTCATCAGCACCAGTTTATGTCGGAGACCAACTAAATACCAAGTTTGGTTAAATTTCGTTTAAAAAATAAAAAAATTCTATTTTTTTTTTTTTTTTGTTAAAAAAAAATCGATAACTTTGTTTTTAATTATCACAGATGTATGGTTCAAACATTCGTTTTAAAGGTATTGACGAGACCTTTCGAAAGATACCAATCTTGAAACTTTGCCCCCCCCCCCCCCCGGAGGGTTACTTCCCCCAGTTGGGGGGGGGGAACCGATGCCCCCACATGCACAAAAATTTTTTCCTAGTTAACTACTACTATTATCAATAATTCATATCAATTTTACAATCACAAGTTTAAAATAACGCTCATTATGTACATTTATACGAAATTTTGTCCTATACTGCCATGTTAAAAGTTTACATAAAATGCGATCACAGCGCCATCTGCTGGGCGATTGATCCTAAAATCTAATCAGCACCATTCCATGTCAGGGTCCAACTATATACCAAGTTTGGTTGAATTTCATTCATTGATTCGTGACATACGGTGAAAACACGAAACCCGACACACAGACAGACATTTTTTAAAAACCATCAATTCGTGTTCAGGACATCCCAAAATGTGTAGATCCGTCAAAAAGCGGAGGTCGAAAATTTTCGCGAATCCAATACTTTCTCTATATTACATATAGAAGAAAGTAAAAATAGTGAAAAATAGGTGTTAGTTGAAAAAATGAAGTTGGTACAGATTCTTATATGTAAACGATCGTCTAAGAAAAAATCTAACAAGGAAACATTCAAAAAGTGTCGTCTTCAAAAAATATTGAAAAAAATATATGTGGTTTTACTCTTCATAAAACGCCAGAAAGTGAAAAAATTATCGGCTGAAATGAGTTACAGCGACCACAAAAAATTATCAAAATTAAGTATACTTGGCGATTTCACACTGTTAGGCGATTGATTTTGAGTACTTGGCGGAGAAGTAAAACACGGTTTTGTTCGTACACGACAATCTCGGTATTAGCGAACTTATCGCCTAACAGCGCTAAATCGCCAAAAATGCTTAATTTGGATAATTTTTTGTGGTCGCTGTAATTCATTTCAGCCGATAATTTTTTCATTTTCTGGTGCTTTATAAAGAGTAGAATCACATTTTTATTTTCAATATTTTTTTTTTATGACGACACCTTTTGAATGTTTCCTTGTAAGTATATCATTATAAACTACGTTATTACTAATCGATCGGCACCAACTGCATATTTAAACGATGATTTGTAGAGAGAGATTAGTTAGGAGGGTTGCTTTTGTTACCCCTCTTCTCTAACCGTGCATACTGATACTTCGCATAGCTATAAATGTTTGAAGCATTAAAAAATAAGTAAAAGTATTGCCTAATACCTGAATGATTAGCCCATCTGGTGGCCGAATGGTTAACGCTCTAGTTTTTAGATACTAGTTTAGAATACAGATTCAGACTTGAATGTTCGTGATGGTCTGGTTGGTTGGGTTTAACATCGCACTAGTACTGTCAGTGGGTAATTGACGACGGTCTAGGACGCATCCCTAAGGATGATCCGGAGACATGCCATCACAATTTTAATCCTCCACGGACCGTGATGGTTAAAATTCACTTTAGTCGCACATCCCGGCTTAATCAGAATATGGGGAAAAATTGTTGAAAAACAACCATCCCAAAGCTTTAAGATTGTTTTGAGCATATCAGTATAAGTTTGTTGCCATTTTTCTTTTACTACTGTCATCGATAAACAACTTAGTAAAACTTCTTTTTCTCCAGGGAAAAAAAAAAAAAAAAAAAAGAAAGAAAAATGTCATTTTAGTAGCGGTTAGAATTTCAGAATTAGGATGCTACTCCCTCGGGGGTAAAATCAGATACCTTGTTGGAACGTTAAATGATGAAAATTTTGAATACAAAACTCAGAATGTGGTTCGTAGGTAAAACCCCGCAAAATAACTTTGCCCAGTTCAAGGTGAGGTCTTCGAACTCTCTTTTGCAATATCACCTGAGCTACGATTCTCTCATGTGAGTGACCTTCCTGACGACTCTGCCTATACTCCCAACAGCTTCTGCACAAATCCGAGGCACTCTACACGACCATTCACTCGTTCTGAGGGGTCAATTAACTGAACGAGCCCTTGACCGCCTTTCCGGAAAACTTGCTCTTTCGGAAGTGGGCCACTGTCGACCACGTGACTGATTTCGAGCCGCTTTACTTTCACTTGTTGATGTTTGTTGCCTCAGTCCGCTCTCTCTGCTTCAGTGAACAAAGATCTAAACTGTCTCGAATCGAAGTAGTGGCTACAGATGTGTTGACTCTTGGGTGGTGTGGCTCCTTTGTCCTTAATTGCATGGCCCCGGCATATAGGGGGGCTTCATATAACTAGTCAATTTTCTGGTTGGATATTATCTGGTAAGGCAATTTTCGTCAATATTTCTATTGCATTTGAGATTTCAATTGTAAAGATACTAAAGTTGAATCTTGTATAGTAATTGATTTAGAAAGATTTAAATGTTTGATTTAATAGTGACAGAGAAATTTAAAATAGTATGCTCTCAAATTTTGATTTGTAGAATTAGATGTATTTTTCTTAATTAGTTTTTTGTTTTTCTTAATTAGTTTTTTCAATTTGTTTACCATAATTAATAAATATTAATGTAAATATTAATCAAAAAGGCAAATTAATGGTCTGCGAATCTTGTATTTTTTGTCTGTAGTACATGTTAATTTACAGTAAAAGCGATTTTCACCTTAGAAAAAACATCTTTTGTCATATCCCTTTCGGCTTCATCCCGACTTATGAATCGTTAAAAAACAATATTTATTTGTTAATATATTTTTAAATAAGTAAGTGTTATGGCCATCGAAAAACTACTTTCTGTATGTTCCTATACAAATTCACGCAGTACGTATTTAACATATTATTTATGCAGTAAATTCTCGTATAATACGATCTCCAAAACGCGAATTCGTATAACACGACAAAAAGATTGCGACTAGTTCTCATACAGCGCGATAAATAATCCCGTACAACGCTTCTGATAAATTCGACATTTTCTTATAAACAGTAAAATCTTTGATTCCTTCAAAGTGTAACGTACGACTTACATTTTTTTCTTCTTAAATACAGTTTTATTTTATTTATTTATTTATTTATTTATTTTTAAGCTATTGTATAGCTTTTATCGCGGGCTTTGAGCGCGGCGACCGAATCGAAAAATTCCGTAACGAAAAAAAAAACCTAACACAGTTCGGTAAACTTCGGCTGTACGAAGCTCGCACAGATCGAGACGAGTTTCCCCGAAATCGGACGAATACATAAGCAGCTGTTTGTGAGAAAGTATATAGGTGTATAGGTATCTATCATCTATGTACAACAGTGAATAGCTGTACGCGTAAAATTTGTGTATAAAGTAGATCAGATAAAACTTGAATATCTCCATTCGACTTGCAGGCCTTTAAAACCTATTAAATACCTTTTCTCTATTAAAATTTGTTTTCTTATCATTATTGTTATCTTATTCATTAATATCAAAGAAAAAAACTTGAATATCCCCATTCGACTTGCAGGCCTTTAAAACCTATTAAATACCTTCTCTCTATTAAAATTTGTTTTCTTATCGGTCACCACGCTCAAAAAGTGTAACTTGAATTAATATCAAAGAAAAAACTTGAATATCCCCATTCGACTTGCAGGCCTTTAAAACCTATTAAATACCTTCTCTCTATTAAAATTTGTTTTCTTATCAGTCACCACGCTCAAAAAGTGTAACTTGAATTAATATCAAAGAAAAAACTTGAATATCCCCATTCGACTTACAGGCCTTTAAAACCTATTAAATACCTTTTCTCTATTAAAATTCGTTTTCTTATCGGTCACCACGCTCAAAAAGTGTAACTTGAATATCCCCATTCGACTTGCAGGCCTTTAAAACCTATTAAATACCTTCTCTCTATTAAAATTTGTTTTCTTATCAGTCACCACGCTCAAAAAGTGTAACTTGAATTAATATCAAAGAAAAATCTTGAATATCCACATTCGACTTGCAGGCCTTTAAAACCTATTAAATACCGTTTCTCTATTAAAATTTGTTTTCTTATCATTATTGTTATCTTATCATTATTGTTATCTTATTCATTAATATCAAAGAAAAACCTTGAATATCCACTTTCGACTTGCAGGCCTTTAAAACCTATTAAATACCCTTTCCCTATTAAAATTTGTTTTATATCGGTCACCACGCTCAAAAAGTGTAACTTAAATTAATATCAAAGAAAAAACTTGAATATCCCCATTCGACTTGCAGACCTTTAAAACCTATTAAATACCTTTTCTCTATTAAAATTTGTTTTCTTATCGGTCACCACGCTCAAAAAGTGTAACTTGAATTAATATCAAAGAAAAAACTTGAATATCCCCATTCGACTTGCTGGCCTTTAAAACCTATTAAATACCTTTTCTCTATTAAAATTTGTTTTCTTATCGGTCACCACGCTCAAAAAGTGTAACTTGAATTAATATCAAAGAAAAAACTTGAATATCCCCATTCGACTTGCAGGCCTTTAAAACCTATTAAATACCTTTTCTCTATTAAAATTTGTTTTATATCGGTCACCACGCTCAAAAAGTGTAACTTGAATTAATATCAAAGAAAAAACTTGAATATCCCCATTCGACTTGCAGGCCTTTAAAACCTATTAAAATACATTTTCTCTATTAAAATTTGTTTTCTTATCATTATTGTTATCTTATCATTATTGTTATCTTATTCATTAATATCAAAGAAAAACCTTGAATATCCACTTTCGACTTGCAGGCCTTTAAAACCTATTAAATACCCTTTCTCTATTAAAATTTGTTTTATATCGGTCACCACGCTCAAAAAGTGTAACTTAAATTAATATCAAAGAAAAAACTTGAATATCCCCATTCGACTTGCAGACCTTTAAAACCTATTAAATACCTTTTCTCTATTAAAATTTGTTTTCTTATCGGTCACCACGCTCAAAAAGTGTAACTTGAATTAATATCAAAGAAAAAACTTGAATATCCCCATTCGACTTGCAGGCCTTTAAAACCTATTAAATACCTTTTCTCTATTAAAATTTGTTTTCTTATCGGTCACCACGCTCAAAAAGTGTAACTTGAATTAATATCAAAGAAAAAACTTGAATATCCCCATTCGACTTGCAGGCCTTTAAAACCTATTAAATACCTTTTCTCTATTAAAATTTGTTTTCTTATCGGTCACCACGCTCAAAAAGTGTAACTAGAATTAATATCAAAGAAAAAACTTGAATATCCCCATTCGACTTGCAGGCCTTTAAAACCTATTAAAATACCTTTTCTGTATTAAAATTTGTTTTCTTATTATTCTTATTCATTAATATCAAAGAAAAAACTTGAATATCCCCAATCGACTTGCAGGCCTTTAAAACCTATTAAATACCTTTTCTCTATTAAAATTTGTTTTCTTATCGGTCACCACGCTCAAAAAGTGTAACTTGAATTAATATCAAAGAAAAAACTTGAATATCCCCATTCGACTTGCAGGCCTTTAAAACCTATTAAATACCTTTTCTCTATTAAAATTTGTTTTCTTATCGGTCACCACGCTCAAAAAGTGTAACTTGAAATTATATCAAAGAAAATACTTGAATATCCCCATTCGACTTGCAGGCCTTTAAAAACCTATTAAAATACCTTTTCTCAAAAAATAGAGTTAGATCATTCAAATTTGGTACATCGAGGTTTTCGATACCTACAAATCGATTGCGGATATTTTTGATATATTCTTATTGCGGATATATTCTCATTTATTCAATAAAAGAAAAAAAATTGTTTTCTTATCGGTCACCACGCTCAAAAAGTGTAACTTGAATTAATATCAAAGAAAAAGAATACTGCATAAATAAAATAAATAAATAATTTTAATTGCATAAGTTGATAAAAAAGGCTATGCAATAGCTTTACCGCGGCAGTCCTCGAGTGCCACACGTATTTTTTGTTTTGTTTACCTTAATAAAAATAAAATAGTTAGGTTACTTTATGCGTTGTGATATTCAAGTAACTTGAAGCATAGAAATGTGGTTCGAAGATTAAAACAAAAATATTAGCGGTAAAAAAAAAAAAAAAAAAAAAAAAAAAAAAAAAATGCTTAATACTTAAGGGGGGAAAAATCAGTCTATGTTAAGTATATTTTTATTTTTAGCAATAAATTCCGCATTAACGTGTTTCTATAAAATTTTACATTTAATCTGTGGCGTACAAACTCACAATATACAATATCCAAAAATATAGATGACAAGATTTCAACAATAAATTAATAGTAAAAAATTGGGAAAAGATATTTAATGTTTAAGAAAACAGATAACCTTTTCGTGTTTCTCTAAAACGTCACATTATTTAACAAATTTGTGATTAAATAACTGAAATTTTGTCGTCAACAATAGAAATGGTAAATGTTATTGGCGTTTATATATGCCGGCGTCATGTTACAAAACAAATACACAAACTAATTTTTCAAAGTAAAGTATTGTTTCAGGGGATTCCAGAGGGCGGGGCTCGATATTCTTTTGGAATGCAATCAAAATAAAAAGATCTCCCGCCTGCAATGCGTTAATTTTGCAGAAATAAGTTTGTGTATAGTAAACATCGGAAAGATACTTAGAAAGCAAAAATAATCACAAATAATGAACTGTAAAATATTTCTGAATTAGACTGAACTAGCACAAGAAGTTCTGATTATGTATGTCTCCTATAACGCGATTTCCAATTACGCGGAACGTGTATCCCCCGCATTGTATCAGTCTACTGTAAATTGTTTTTTCCATTATAAATGCAGGCTGTTTTCATTAAACAATTATAACACTGAATGTCTGAAAATCAATTTTATGCTATATACACGAGCTCTCAGGAAATGAGTTTTTTCAAAGTTTTCTCTTATTTTTTATTTATTAATAATAATAATAAAAAGTAATAATCGTGGACTTGTTTCAATTTATCGAGTGTGTATGATTCAACAAATAGTCTTTAAAGGTATCGAATTCTTTTGAAAACTATCCATATTAAATATTTTCAACGGGGGGGGGGGGGAGAGAAAATGGCCTAGATATTACATATTTTAAAAAAAGAAAAAATTGTTGACAATTACTATTATAAACACATATAATCTAAATTTCACATTGAAAAATCAAATATAATTCTCACACATTTACACGAAATATTTTCCTATACTGTCGTGTTAATTTATGAAAAATATGTAATGACAGCGCCACCTGTTGAGCGATTGTTTCCCAAACGTTTCCATTAGTTTATATATTTAGATCCAACTAAAAAGTATTTATGTCCGACTAAATACCTATTTTGGATAAATTTCGTTAATCAGTTAAAGCGATACAACGTCCACATTATTTGATAGTGTTTCTGAAAATGATCAGATCGTGTTCAGGACATCTCAGACCGTGTAAATCCATCGAAAACTACACATTGAAAAATTTCATGAATCTTACATTCTTATGTGTATACAGAAAAAGGTTAAAACTAGAATATTTAATGATGTCCAGGAGTGTTTGTCAAAATGAATTAGTTTGATGACATCCAAATGACCCAATAAGAGTCAACTTCAAATATTACATTTATATATATAAAGCATAGCATAGCATGGTATGTTTTTCTAAATATTTGATCGTGAATCTACATAATCAAATTGTATGTGTGTGTAAATTCTAATTTTTAATATTCTCTCCTGTATATATATAGCATGTGTGTATGTACATATGTGAATAAATAAATATATATATATAATTTTTTTTTTTTCAAAGAATGTACGAAATGTTAATAATTTTATCTATTTCAATATTTTTTGCCGAATTACTTGGGGGGGGGGGGGGGGGGAACTAATATAATTAAAATTGGTATTTTTTAAAATGAGGCCGAAAACTTATTCTCTCTACAGATTTATATGAATTTCAAATAATATTTAACTAATTGTTTCATAAAAATTCACATGAATTAATTTAGAATTAATTTAACTTTCAAGTTCGTCTTTTTAATAAAAAAATTTCAGGCAAAATTAATTTGTATTTGTATAAAATGAATATTGTGTAAAATCTTTTATTTTTTTTATTTTTTAATATTCTTAGAATTATATATATAAAAAAAAAAAAAAAAAAAAAATGAATGCATATGCATTGAAATGTGTTGATTTTTTGAAAAGTGTTTTAAATGAAATTGAAATTTTTTTAATTATATATATATATATATATATATATATATATATATATATATATATATATATATATATATATATATATATATATATATATATATATATATATATATATATTGATTGATCGTTAACTAATCTTGCTAATTTTTTTTTTTTTTTCTTAACCTCCCTAAATTCTACATTATACTTTCTCAATACATTCTGAACATATTTGGACATTAAAATTTGTGTTTAATTATTTCGGCGTTTTTTGATAATATTTATTTAAAAATTTATCAGTGGATACGCAAAGTAACGCTGAAATAGTTTAGAATAGGTTATTAAGCAATCGTAAAATATGAGAAGATGGGATGGGGGATATTTAGCAGAAAACATTTTTAAATTTTGAATTTTTTTATTTAAATAATTTGAGTGATTTGAATATGATTAATATTGTTTTATTTCAGAACATATGTGTGCAAATTATTATAATTTCAAGACAGTAATTTGCAAAATATTTTTTACGTCCATTAATCCTTTTTAAAAATTTGTACATTATGTTCATTAGCTATTTAGATTTTGATCATACGAATGAATCTCTTACATGGGAATTGAGAAAAACAAAGCAGTTAAGAGGCCTCTCCACTTCTCATCCCCGGAAGCCAGAGTCAATGTTATTCTATGGAGAATTTCCCCCCATTATAACTTAACTAATATATATATATAACTTATTATAATTTGAATAATTTAATACATTTGTAAGACTCAGCAAACAAGATAGATGAAAATACTAACATATAATTAACATATCTTATATATAATTATTAAACTCTAATCACATCAAAACAGAGATAATATACACTAAAAACATTCAATTTAAAACATTAAAATACACAAAACATAAATTTAAACGTTTCGAGACTTTTACCTCTTGTTCTACTCAACAAATTACTTTTTGATGTTTTAATGACGAGAAGCCAGTAAAAGGCTCGAAACGTTTAAATTTGTTTTGTGTATTTTAATGTTTTCCTTTTGAAAGGGGCTGTGACAGCATCTGTCCCGCTTCACCATGGGATTTCGAAAGAGCCCCTCTCAAAAGGTTTTAAATTGTATATTTTTAGTGTATATTGTCTTGGTTTTGATGTGATTAAAGTTTAATAAACTGTTTAATAGTTGTGAATTTTCGGAAAGTGAAAACGGAATTTAAAAATATGTATTAGTTAATTATAATGGGGCAAAATTTCCCATAGAATAACGTAGGCTTCGGCTTTCAGAGACGATAGGTAGTCTCCTTAATAGATTGAAACTTAAAAAAAAAACTAAATAGGTAAATAAAATGCATAAACCAAACGAATTTTTCCATAAAATAAAAGGTGAGAAATATTAGCATTTTCAAAATGTAGAGACGTGTTGTTACATTAACTTTTTTTTTTTTTTTTTTTTTTTAATGAACTTTAAAAAAAGTGCTTTGTATGATTTCGATAAATATCTTTATGGATGTCAAATGCTTGTGATTTTAGATATCTTTACTAGATATTCTTGAACAAAAATAGACACTTATAACATTTTTTTTAAATGCTTTTATGGAAACAAAAACTATTTTATATATAAATACAATTTTTTCAAGATTTAATGCCCATAAGGTTTTGTAAGTTTACCTGCACCATACAATTTACTTAAGACTGCTTTGTAAAATGAATTTTAACGTCATCTACGTATCTGAATCAAAATCTTTTTGTCATCGAATACTAGATATTCTTGAACAAAAATAGACACTTATAACATTTTTTTTAAATGCTTTTATGGAAACAAAAACTATTTTATATATAAATACAATTTTTTTCAAGATTTAATGCCCATAAGGTTTTGTAAGTTTACCTGCACCATACAATTTACTTAAGTCTGCTTTGTAAAATGAATTTTAACGTCATCTACGTATCTGAATCAAAATCTTTTTGTCATCGAAAAATACATATGTATTTTATATGAATACTCCGAACTTCCTATATTTCTATACAAATCCAGGCAAAAAAAATTATTTACTAAAATTTATAATTTATTAAAATTATTTTCCATGATGAATACAGACGATTTGAATCTCGGAAGTATAACACTAAATTTCGAAAGAAAGTCAATTTTATGCAGACATATGAATTTTATTTTTAATTATTATTGTGTTAAAAAGGGGGGGGGTGTGAATCGATAACGTTGGTTGAAACATGGACCTGTAATCATTTGAAAATATTAAGTGCACTGACGATTATACTGAAGGATATCTATATCGGAAACTGATACACACCCGAGGGTGAGGGAGCGCAGAAAGAGAAACGTTCCTACAATGTACACTGTTTTTTTTTTTCTCCATGATTGACACTTACCATCATAAGTTTTTTTTTTTTTTTTTTTCACCTGTTAAAGTTTAAAATAATTACGTACATTTATACGAAATTTTGCTATATTATGGAAAAAATTGTTCATCAGTGCCACCTTTTTGAACGATTGATCCTCAAGTGTAATCAATAACAATTTAAGTCAAAGTTTAACTAAATATTTAGTTTATTTAAATTTCATCCTTTGGTTCATGAGATAAGCATCCACACAACGTTTGAGAGAGATATACACACAATTTTCAAAAAATGATTATCGTATTCAGGGCATCTCGAGACATCCAAATTCACTGAAAACTGGAATTCAAAAATTTTCACGAATCCAATAATTTATTTACATAAAATAAAAATCTGTATTTAGTTCTATTAGCTTCAGAATGAGGAGTAACAGCATAGAAAAATACAATATTGAAACGTTCTTAGGTATATTTTACGTTATATTTAATAATTTAGACTTTTAAATTTGCAGAATTATCAATTTAAAACTTAGAATAATCTTACGTGAAGTTGACTAATTTTAAACTTTTTGTATTAAAGGTATATTTTGCCAAAAAGGTATTTGCATTTTTAATTAACTTTTTTATTGCACTGGAAACTACAAAAGATCAACGTAAGTAAAGTTCAGTAAGTAAATTGAAAGTTCTTTCATGAGTGGGAAAAGGGGCGTGAGAGCAAATAGTCCATTGCATTTTCTTTAATGAAAAGCTGCGCTTGAGATTTCCTCTTTTCCTGTGTAAACCTGTATGGGATTATTACAGTTTCATCTTAAAAATCACGATTGAAGTTTTTTTTTTTTTTTTTTTTTTAATTCCCTTTTTTTAATTTCATTCTTTGAAACATGTTTCACTTAGTGAGCCATCAAAAGTAAATTTAAATATTTCGTTTCGTTAAGTAAACTTAGTGCTCTCATTTCCAGTCTCGAAAAGCAATATTTATTTAAATTGCTCATAATGATAAAAAGGCGACATGTTCAGAGAGTGGAATTCATGAAGCAGAATTTGAAAAACTTCATTCTTGAATGAGATCTTTTATAATGCGAAGCAACAAAAATGCCATACGATTTCATGGGAAAGTAGAAAGGCGGGATCTGACTAATGTTGCAACTTTAACCCTTTAACGCCGCAGCGTCCTCGCCACGAGGACTTAATTTATTCCAAATTGTGAAAATTCACCCTACGGTATTTTTCAAAAAAATTAAACGTAGAAAAGGGGGAAAAAGCATTTTCTTTAACTTTGTTCGTAAATTCTGGTTGCTTTCTGTATTAAATGTGCATAATTACCATGCCTTTCAAAGGGTTAACGAAGTGATAAATTAAAAGTAAATGTTGCTAAAATTTGCGTAGCTATGTAGATCTGCATCGTATGTTTAAAACATCATACATCTTTATGTAGCAACCTTTTGCATAGTATTTTAATTTTACTAAAACTATTTTATCGTTTCCGAACGCACCTAGAATATTTAACAGTTTATTTCTTTATCTGTAATAATTTTCATTGTTGGCGCGTTATGAGAGTACAATTTCATTTTGGCGTGGGCGTTACGAATTACGAATATTTCTATAAAAAAGTAATAAAACATACAGGGAAAAATTGTTTTCGGATAGAAACAAGGTGAGAGTAACGAAAATTTATATTTTTGCATATACTGATAAATGTATGCAAGAAAAATGTAGCGTTTTTTTTTTTTTTCCCCCTTCCCATTAACTACACCCATTTTCCAGTTGACTTCAAATGTCATTAAAAATAAAAATTCATGTTTTTAAGGGTTAAAATAGAATTCTCTGACAAAATTGAATGATTTGATCAGCTGCCGAGACAACCGTATAAAATAGTAAAGGAAATACTGTAATAATTAAATTTTAATAAATTATTTTTAAAACTTAACATCTCTTTAGAAGTCTTGTTTATTTTATTTATTTTTTTTGTCTTGAGATATAGTTTTTTAAATGCAAGTTTTTAATTTCATTAATAAAAGCGGGCTTAACTTTCGCTAGTGTAATAAGAATAAAATTTGCTGTCTTAAGTTTTGTGAACTTAAGTTTATACCATAATAGCTCTTTCGTGAAGTACAACTTATTCATTTAAGTCCAATTTCATTTCTCATTTAGTTGCAACAAAGGCTTGACGAAAAAAGTTTTCGTAATCGGATTAGCTGGTGTATCAATCTCGTAATTACTAAGTTGCAAAAGGATGACTAACTGAAAAAGAGTAGTTAGTCTATCTCAGTTTGATCTTTCCTCAGATCCGTGAAGGCGTAACCGAATAAACATTACTTTAAAACGGGAGGGAAATTATCGTGCTTATTTTTAATGTAGTAATTTCTTTTATTTAGAAATGATTTTTTTTTATCAATAAATTAAATAATTATGCCATGTAAGTGAATTGATTTTTTATTTTTGTAACCTATTTTTCAAGAAGGGGGGGGGGGAAGCTTTTTTTAAAACACGCTCCGTAAATATATTTGAATAGTTTTTTCTTTCCATTGTTTAATTTCTCCTAAAAAAATTAATATAAATAGTAAAAGAGGGAGTTTCTTTGGAGCAATTTAACCTTATTAAATACTTGGTAAAAGACTTCATTCTTTATCCTACCACATTAGGAAATAGACAAAAAAATGCATTTGAAGCATTTTTTCATTAAGAGTAGGGCTGCCTTAGGCGACTTATAGTGTGTGTGTGTGCATGTATATATGTGTGTGTATATGTATATATATATATATATAGATAGATAGATAGATAGATAGATAGATAGATAGATAGATAGATATAGGGGGGGGGGGTACGAAAAGAATAAATATATATATATATATATATATATATATATTCTTTTCGTACCTCTATTTCCAAAAAATAAAATTTATAATCTATTTTAGCAGATCAATCTTTACATATGTAAATTTATTATAAATTTTATGTTAAGGAAATATTGGTACGAAAATTATTAAAAAAAAACAAAATGTCGTCTGTGGCAGTGCTATGTTTTTATCATTATAGTGTCAATATATAATACAGTATTATTGTCATAAGATTCAGTATCTAAAATGTTTAATTTTCAAAATAGAACTTCAGGACCAATAATGTGATCTAAGAACGTAGCCAAGGAGAGGTTTTTAGGGGAGGGGGAGGGTTTTCAGTCTCTTGAAATTTTAATTTTCTCGAAAGTTTTTCAATTATACTTCATTTTCAATAAATTTTTGAAGACAGCAAATTTAAAAACTTCAGTTACAGGAAAGGGGGGGGGGATCGTTAAGATTTACACTGCAGACTGAAAAAGTACTCTCATGAGACCTCAGATATTTGTTGCTATATTCGATATGGGGATTTATTGCGATAATTTGGATATGTGTATATTTCGTTATGCGCATAATTTGTGTGCCTATCAATTATACGCATATATTTAAACTAATTTCTGCTGAATAACCTACAAGAAGAAAAACTATCCAACTTAACATAAACATGAATCATAAGACGAAAAAAAATTCTGCCAAATGGAATATGACCCACAAAGGAAAAGTTGTATTCTCAGAGATTTAACATATACTATTGTACTTAAGGAAATTTTATACTTACCTTTTCCGAAAGCCTAATTTATGGGAAATATTGTCCCATTCTAACTTATTAACTAATACATATTTTTAAATAAAATTTTTACATTCAGAAATCTCATAACTGTTAAACTGATTATCACTTTCTAAAAATTGATTTTCTTAATTTTCAATATTTCATTTTTAAGCTTAAAAATGCAAAATTTCACATTGTGAAAATTCGCATTTTTATAACTTCAAAATAAAATATTAAAGAAATCAATTTTTAGAAAGCTATAATCTGTTTAATAGATGGGAATTTTCTAAATATGAAAGCTGAATTAAAAAATATGTATTAGTTAATAAGTAATAGTGGAGCAAAATTCTCCATAGAATAACACTGACTTGGCTTCCGACGACGATGAGTGTAGTCCTCCCAAAAACTTTCTGGCTACGGCCTTAGCATATTTCAACTCTGGCTCCCATTAGAACATGACATTATGCACTGAAAGGATTTTAGAGTACATTTTTCGTTGCACCAGATCTACACACGAGCTCATCAAATCTGAGATTTTAAAGAGTTTACATTGGAAAGTCCATCGGAAATTGCTGTTTACTGAATAAAAATAATCGAAAGTATATAATGTAAAGAGGGAAATATTACGAAGAAAAAATCTGACTATAAAAATGCTATAAAAATTTCTCGGGCGTAAAAATGTTGCTCCTAAAAATATTTGTGTAAATAACTTTAGGAAAATGCTGTTCAGTGAAAAGCAGGGTATCTATTCTCCGATCCAACTGCCGTAGCGACCGTCCTTAAACAACGACAGTCGTCAAATCAAAAGTCGGAATGTGACGTAACGTGATCAAAATAACGACTGCCACAGTTGGAAGTGAAGTATAGTCTGGTCGGAGAATAGATGCCCAGGAGTCGGAAATATAAAGTAAATGAATATATACTGCCAACTAGTAACCACTTAGACACTTTTGGATGTTAGATATTTTTTCGAATACCTAAAGAAATACTTGGGTTTTCTTGGAACTTCAAGGATGTAAAGGAACACAACTCACAATTCAATGAATATTTTGACCCGAAGACAAAGGGGAGATCCGTGACAAATTAGATTTCGATCACCCTTTAAAAAGGGCTTGAGATGTCATAGCATATGATTCTGATATTTCTTTTAACGTATACATTCTTTTGCATAAGAATATGACGTATGTGCTCATGGAGATATAGACATCTTTAATTAAACATAAAAAAAATTTCGTATGTTTAGACATATTGACAGTATATTTTACTAAATGCCGAAATGTGTAAACATGATTTGAAATGAATGAATATATTGGCTGTAAAGCAAAAATCACTAAGTTCATCGTAAATGTCAGTAAGAATTTTATTCTTGGGTCATTCCATGTCACATCATCCAGGCCATGACACCCACCGACACAGATTTGGATGAAATTTGGTACAGTTATAGAGCATTTCATACTGATTCTAGGAATGTCCATTATTTTGAAATCAGTGAAGTAGTTTTCAAGCTATCAGCATTGATGTACATGGAAAAATGGCCGATTAGCCACCATTTTGAATGGTACGTGTAAATATATAAAGGCTTGTAACCCCTCTTATTTTTAACATAGAACCTTCAAATTTTTTTTGGTTTATTTAGAATATAACAAGCTTTTATTTACCAAAGTTTTGTTTTCTTAAATCTTTACAATTATTTATAATAGTGACTTTTTGTTGTTTTTCTTCATATGTAATTTGAGTAACTTTAGCAGACAATTTCTTCCATTGCCCCCTCTTCAATTTTCACCAAATTTTGTATACAGGTAGCCCAAACTATGTTTTTATGACTGATAAAAAAATTTTGATGGGCACTTAACAGGATTTTCATTTAAACAATTTTAACTTAACCTCCCCGACATTACCCCTTCCACAGAAAGATGGTTTCCTATTTCATTCTGATTTTAATATAAATCCCATGCTTTACTATGAGAATTTCTTGTTTTACAACAGAATTTAATTACATAGCTTATTAAATACTTGAAAACTAAGAAAATAAAACTTATCTAGATTTTTTTCTCTGCACTTCCTTTTTTTTTTTTTTTTTTTTTTTTCATAAAATTGAAGTATGTAAAATAGAAGTATAATAGTATAAAAATTTAATGCATTATAATACAGTTAGAATTATATACACATTATTAATAAGAAATTATTAATACATATTATTAATAAGAAAAATTGTTTTAACATTTAATATTTCATACATAAACCAAAACATGATATCTATCAATGGAAATTAAAAATAACGTAAGTATAATAAAGAATATAACTTACAGTCAGAAAAATGCAAATAACCATATAAACTCAGTGATGAATCCACTGCTTTAATGAATTCAAAATGGACAAAATATAATAATAAACAGGGAAGACTAACGTAATAACACATAGTTATTTGCATTTTTGGGACTGAAAGTTATATTCTGTATTATACTTATGTTATTTTTAATTTCCATTGATAGATATCGTGTTTTGGTTTATGTATGAAATATTATTTGTTAAAACATTTTTTCTTATTAATAGTGAAAACTAACTGTATTATAATGCATTCAATTTTTATACTATTATACTTTTATTTTACATACTTCAATTTTATCATAGTTAATTTGATATTTAATGATGTATAATTAAATATAGTTTTGCATACAGAATATTATGAAAAAAAAAAAAAAAAAAAAAAAAAAAGGAAGTGCAGAGAAAAAAATCTAGTTAAGTTTTATTTTCTTAGTTTTCAAGTGTTTAATAAGCTGTGTAATTAAATTGTGTTGTAAAACAAGAAATTCTCATAGTAAAGCATGGGATTTATATTAAAATCAGCATGAAATAGGAAACAATCTTTTTGTGGAAGGGGTAATGTCGGGGAGGTTAAGTTAAAATTGTTTAAACGAAAATCCTGTTAACTGCCCATCAAAATTTTTTTATCAGTCATAAAAACATAGTTTGGGCTACCTGTATACAAAATTTGGTGAAAATTGAAGAGGGGGCAATGGAAGAAATTGTCTGCTAAAGTTACTCAAATTACATATGAAGAAAAACAACAAAAAGTCACTATTATAAATAATTGTAAAGATTTAAGAAAACAAAACTTTGGTAAATAAAAGCTTGTTATATTCTAAATAAACCAAAAAAAAATTGAAGGTTCTATGTTAAAAATAAGAGGGGTTACAAGCCTTTATATATTTACATGTACCATTCAAAATGGCGGCTAATCGGCCATTTTTCCATGTACATCAATGCTGATAGCTTGAAAACTACTTCACTGATTTCAAAATAATGGACATTTCTAGAATCAGCATGAAAAGTTCTATAACTGTAAAAAATTTCATCCAAATCGGAGTCGGTGGGTGTCATTTTTTAAAAATTCTGGATGATTTGACATGGAATGACCCTCTTATTTTTAACTTTAAGTTAAGAAAATTAATGCAATTTATTAAGAAAAGTTTTAAAAAGTTTTTAAGTTAGTGGGATAGCTAAAATTAGTCATCAAGATTATGTTTACATATGAAATAATTATATCATCAATATATATATATATTTTTTATTTATGTTCATAAAAATTCAGACAAAGATCAGCAAGCATGCTTGAACTAGATTCTCCTTGAGAGATGCCAACTCTTTCTTATATACTCACGCTAGGTTCCTTTACCGTATAGATTTTCGAAGACAAAAATTAAAATGATATAAACGCGAATACATAAATTTCATTTTCTAAAATGTTTTAGAGAAACGTAAAGAGGAAAAATTTACTTTTGAAAACAAAAAGAAATGCCGACATGAATGTGTTAAAATTTGTTTAAAAAGAAAAAAGAAATCACTGAAATATACCTGAATATGTTAATTGCATCAGTAGAGTAGGCAATCTTGTGCACATTCATAGACAGCGGATTTCGATATTTCCAATCTTGTCACTTCCCACGTACCTTATGACCAGTGACAAAGTATTGTTGCTGCTCAGGTGACTTACGACCATTAGTTGAAAAATGTTTAATCTAATTATCAATCTGACCCCTATTGACGTACAATATTTGTTCACTGAACTCCTGTTTTTCTACGATGCACTTATAAGTCAAAATTATATAGTTCGTTTTTTAGCTTGTTTTTGAAGTATGAAGGTCATAAGTAAGCCATAAGGTTTATATTAAGATGCATAATTATATTTTTAATCTCAATTTGAAATAAGCGTTTCTTAGTACATTTTTAATACTTGTACAGTGGAAAATATTAGTTTTGCTGTTTTCAAAGGCGGTCAAATTGTAATAAAATATAAAGCAATTTCATAAAATACAAATATACTATAAAAAGTAGAAGAAAATATCTTCCATCAGTTTTTTCTTTTTTCCTCCTATAACTTATAAAACCATGCATAATTTTGAATGTGATTAACATTTAAACACCTGCTTTCACACTCTGATCAACAGATCAGCTTCCATTTTCAATCTTGGTCCTATTTGATTTATACGTGTTTTATAATCCCCTCTTTTACGTTCCCCCAATTTACAATTTCTTTATTAGATCGCCTCATTTCTGCCCCCCGCTTAAAAAAAAAAAAAAAAAAAAAAAAAAAAAAAAAAAAAAAATTCATTTTAGTCCTCCATCAGATCACCGCTGACATACATCCGGTCACTGAGCTTTTTCTCCTTTTTCCCTCTCTCTCTCCCACAGTACACTTATAGCTATAAATTTTGATATTGCTTTTTATGCTTGAAGTTCTTTAAATAGCCATAAGAATTATAATCATGTGCATAGTTACATTTTTAATCCCAAGATGAGCTTTTTTTTTTTTTTTTTTAAGTACATTTGAACATTACGCAGTGAAAACATTACAATTTTGCCCTTTCCAAAGGCGATCAGAGGGTTAGTGAAATTTTGAATTTCCCACAATTTACACTTTTATATGCAGTGATTATAGGTTATACATATTTATTATTTAAAGTAATATAAAACAAAACATTTGGTAAAAGGATACCATCAAATAAGACATTTTTTATCGTCTACTCGAAAACGAACAAAGCACCAATCGGAAGCTGATTTTCTGATCTATATTCAAACCGACAGTATGAAAGCAAGTGTTTAAATGTAAATCATATCCATGAGAATTTTTCATTATTTTCTAAATTATAAGAAAAAAAAAATCATAATTAAAAAGAAACGGGAGACTTTTTTTTTTTTTTTTTTTTTTATCTGGAAGAGGAAAAACACAACTGTTTGCATGACCATATGTCGTAAGTAACATATTTGCATATCTTTTTAAGATTATACACAGTTTAAAATGAAATTCATTAACTTATGAATAATATAAAAAAAAAAAAAAAAAAAAAAAAAAAAACTTGTTATTGACATTTTTTGATAGTCGGTTGTATGTTAAACAAGTATTTCCCACATTACTTTTTGTGTTACGTCCCTTTAAAAAGTGTAAAAGCTTAGCTTAGTTAAAAAAAACTTAGTTTTTAAATGTTAGCTAGCTTACTGTTTAAAAAACTTAGTTTTTAAATTGTTAGATTTATTATCTTTTTTTTTTTTTTTTTTATAGCTAAAAATAATTCTTTCTCTCTTTTCAGGAAGATGATCTTAACTTGTTTGGATTAATTACTTTCTACACATTTCTACAAACAAAGGGCCAAACAACAGTACATTCTTAGATTTTGAACCCCTCTGAAACCCCAATCCGATAAATTCTGAAAGATGCTTAGGGGTTGGTTTGACGCTTTTCGAACAGATGGGGGTCCCACTCTGTACTCTCATGCCAACAGAACGCCTGTCATCGAGGACATAAGGAATATCCTCATCTATGTGACTTTCTCGACACTCTTCATCGCTTTTCTCATCATATTTCCGGGAATCAGAAAAGAGGTATGGAAAATTCTTATTAAATTACTCTCATAATTGTCATTGTATGTGTGAAAATTATTCATAAAAATTCAAACCGGAAAATATATCGCGCTCTGGTTTGTTTTATCGCAGTCATTAATTTCTTTTTAAGATTTTTTGAGCAGCATTGATGATAAAAGTAGAATTTTATTGGACGAAATGTTGGATTGTCTTTCGACTGCTTCCGAAAGAAACGGATCACTAAAATTTTGAATTGCATGCTTTTTTTTTTTTTTTTTTTTTTTTAAGGATATTTCTCTTTTGGTTCCTCCGAAAGAAATTTTCATGTTTTAAGATTACTCAAAATAATCCTTGTGAAATAATTAACTACTTTTTGATGCGTATTATCTCTTTGACATATTTATTACTTTCTTCTATATGCAGTATAGAGAAAGTGTTGGATTCGTGAAAATTTTCGACGTCCGTTTTTTGATGGATTTACACGTTTTGGGATGTCCTGAACACGAATTGATAGTTTTTAGAAAATGTATGTCTGTGTGCGTCTGTGTATCACGAATTTTGTGTCCACTGTATCTCACGAACCAATGAATGAAATTTAAACAAATTTGGTATTTAGTTGCACCCTGACATAAACTGGTGCTGATTAGATTTGGGGATCAATTGTTCAACAGGTGGCGCTGTGATCGCCTTTTTTGTAAACTTTTAACATGGCAGTATAGGACAAAATTTCGTATAAATGTGCATAATGAGTTATTTTAAACTTGTAAATGTAAAATTAATATGAATTATTGATAATAGTAGTAAACTAGGAAAAATTTTTTGTATATGTGGGGGCATTGGGTTCCCTCCTGGGGGGGAGGGGGGTAAATTTTCAATATGGGTATCTTTCGAAAGGTCTCGTCAATACCTTTAAAACGAATGGTTGAACTATAAATCTGTGATAATTTAAAACAATGTTATCGATTTTTTTTACTTTTAACGAAAAAAAAAAGTTACTGAGTGAATTTGTTTAGGAAAATATAGAAGAAAGTCTTGTGGTGGCCACAACATACTAGTTTTTGTATTTTAATTTATACAATTAGATTAAAAGAATAAAAAACCTGTTTTAATATAAGAATAAAATAATTTTTCGGAAGTTGAGTGGAAATCGTGATTATCCGAATTTTCAGTAAATAGCAGAAGGGAAAAGTATCTTACCTTATATATATGTATATATTAAATAAAATGTACCAGTTTTTATAGAAAACCGAAAAGTCCAATCATTTCAGTAACTCTGTTTGGGGAAAATATCTTGAATATATTATGGCTATGATAATAATAATGTTAATCTGGCATTGAGAAGATTGTTTGTAAAACATCCTTCTTATAGGGCAGTCGTACGAAAACTTTTGACAAAATAGCATCATACATAGAATGATTAATTAGTTAATGAAGCTTTGTTCTTAATTTTTTAAGGTAGTGGTTAGTAATAATTACGCTAAGCATTTCTTATATATACTAACAAGGGAGGGTCACCAACTGTTCAACAGATATTTATACATACTAGCAAACCCGTGCGAAATATTTTCTTTGATTATTTACTTTTAAAATTTGAAACTCATAAATGTTATACCAATTTCACCACCTAATTAAAATTTTAATTTACCAGAAGCCAAATTATTATTAAAACCAAATTAATATTGTACAATAGTGAAAGCAAAATCATTCAAAGAAATGTTTCCAAATAAAATTCATGGTTCACGACCCAGTTTCATACTTCCACAGGCAGTAGAGCTTTAATATAGGACCCCACGATGCCTTTTAAATTTTTGTCGTCATGTTGGCGATGACTTTTATTAATTTTGGTGTGTATAAAAATATATATATATCGATAAAATTTTTTAGCTTTTAAAAATAGTGAAATAAACTAATTTTTATTTTTATTATATTTCTTTTTTTATGATTGTGTTTTTTAGTCAATTTATGACAAAAAAGTTCATATTCTGTATATATCTTTAAAATATTGCTAGGTTTAAAAAGACGCTTGCAAAGATTCTGAAGAAACTGTTAAAAATACATTTTTTCGTAAAATAATCCCATCAGACAAATGTCATTTTTTCTTGTTAGTCAATTGAGCAAAGTCCGCGTGCTTAAATATTGTCCATGTATAAAAATTATTTTCTTATCCTCGCGTATCGTATCGTTTTGACAAAAAATAATTGAAATTGGTCCACGTTAGAGAAATATTATATAGATTATGTCATCTGAAAGGTCTTACTGAGCTGACAAGACATCCATCTCATGGGCAAATGCGTCCCCTAGCGCGAGTTATTCATAAAGTTTGTAAATTACAGATTCTTTAACAGTGTGCTTCGTATAGTTTCTATCATTAGAATCAGTTTTGTAAAAGATTCTCATTCTGAAAACCTTTGTATATATTATTAGTAAAGGTCGCCCGTATATTGTTGTGGTTAGCGTCTCTAACTCCCTCACATTAGGGCCGGGTTCGAATTCTGGACAAAGCATGGATTTTGTCATCCCTGTAACTGGTGGCGACGCCCGCCTACTGGGTACTCCTTCATAAATGATTATCAGTTCAGCGACCGCATTGTCAATGCTCATTTGCAAGTACCGAGCTATTGAAAAATAAATATATATATATATGTGTGTGTGTGTGTGTATATATATCTACATATATTAATTACATGTAAAGTATTTTACTGTTTAATAATTACTTTGTTTCAACAATAAATTTATACATGCTAAACTGTATGAAAAGTATTAAGAAAAGAAAAAAAAAAAAAAAAGTAAAAAAGAAGCTATTGTAATTTTTATTGCAACGAAAAAATCTATTACTTCATACAATTCATTTTCATTAAAATGTTATATTGTAGGTAATAATATAATTATTAATTTTTTAAAAGTAGAAATTTATTTTTCCGTTTATTTCCCCCTCTCCATTACTATGTTAGTGCATTAAATTTCTTTTATTGTTCCCCCATGCATGTCGATATCCAAAATATCGATTATGTACAGGAAAATCTTTCTGGTTGTAAATATTTTACACACGGGTACATATATAAAGAATTGGAATTATAAATTTAATGCTGTCACAAAATAATTATTAAACATATAATAAAATACTTTACTAACAATATAAATAGTCATAATTAGCACGAGAATTTGTTAAAAAAATTGATTCTCATGATAGAAACTCTTCAAAGTACATTACTGAAGAGCCAGCAATTTACAGACTTTAACTGAAAATAACTCACGCTAGGAGACGCATTTGCCGATAAGATGGATCGTTTTATTTTCAGCTCAGTTTGAGCTTTAAGAGGATATATAGCACGTATAAATACCTTTTGAACAGTTGGTGACCCTTCCTTTGTAAGTTAGAATTTATGTATATTTAAAAAAAACATTCTTTTAGAAATTGTTAAAAATATGTATATTATATTCTTTTTCTCTAAATAGTATATGTAATTTTTACTATCTTTATAAGTCGACATTGACGATATTTGATTCTTTTGTCTAACGGCAGCTGTATTTCACATTTGCATACTAATGAAATAAAACCTGTTCTCTCGATGTTTAGCTTCCGCCTACGATTCATATACTTTGCCGGATCCAATACATTGTATATAAAGTTCAATAACCTTTTTGAAAATCTTATTGTATTCTCATACACATCGATTAAAAACATTTATTTATTTTATTTTTATTTATTTATTTATTTTTTGTTTGATTAAAACTTATTTTTAAATATCTTTTTTCCTAAAAGATTAGGTTATAGAAATAAAGTGCATATTCTATACAGGGTAGTTAAAATAACACTTACTATAAAAAGCCTCCCACAACTTAAGCGGGCGAGTGAACTGACATATTTAGTATGAGATGCACTAAGTGGGGAGAGAGGAGATAAATGACTACTAAATGAAACTTTGCATGAGAACTGAAAGTATAATAAAGAAAATGACTTGTATGGAAGGCAAACATGATTTGAACACTTATTGATTAATGTTTGATTCTGTATGGGATACTCCATATGTTAAATTTATCACCTTCAATATATAATGCGATCTCGGAGATATTTTTAAACTTTTATTTTTTAATTATTTAACTCATCTGATGAATCGTCCAGATACCAAATTTGGTCGCAGTTTGTCCGTTTTAGGTACAAGTTGCTGTTTATAGCAGAAGTTTAATTACACTCATTTTCAAAGCTTTTATAATTTTAAAATCCTTCAAGGATTTGTTCTATCTGGCTAGCCATACAGTTTTAAATATTTGATAAGACCATTGCGTCTTCAAAAAGTCAATTTTCCGAAAATATTTTTAATACGGAATTGGAATGTTCAGAACAATTTAAAACAAACCGAATTAAAATAGTTAAAACTACGTCCGCAGCTCCAATAGCAGAAATTTTTTTGTATCTGTTTTTAGCAAAAGAATATTTGCCTGCAATCCAGGAATGCTAGACCTAAATCTGGTATACAAGAAATATTTTGACAATTGTGAATCTTACATCTGCAAAGAAATTAAGTTATGAATGTACATCAAATACAGTAATTAAGAGACATAATGTAAATTATATTTGTATTTAAGTCTGGTACATTTTTATGAGATATTAATGTACAGAGCTTTAAACAAGCTGCTACCGTGCTGTACATTTGTTGCTACAAGGGTCCGTAGCAGTTATACTTAACAGATGAGACTTGTCTTTTCAAAGAATAAATCTTTAAGTTTCATTTTCCTAGTTTGGTTTTTACACTTTCCCACAAGTTTAAGGAAAAAATTGTGAATGGAAAGCTATCAAATTTTGACATCTATGTTATATAATATGGATTTTTATCATCTTAAATTCTGTTTTAATAATGTGACCAACTGATTTTATTTTATAGCAGGATTAATCTAATTGAAATATTTTCTAAGTTGTTCAAAATTTTATATTTTTCAAAACATTTGAAATATCAAATTTTAAACTTAACATTTACAGAATTTAGCTTTAATTAGATATAAGGGTATAAAATGTTTCTGTATATTTTAAAATTACCACCTTGGTAACAGGTGAGAATTTTTTTTCAGTTATGTGTATAGATTTTGTTTTAAGAAGAACCAGGTTTAGATTTTTAAACCTGGTACTATATCGCACAAGTTATTTAATTTCAAAATGAAAAATTTTCTATTTTATAATGATGAAGCACGTTAAAATACCACAATGTTTGATTTCGTAAGGTACCTTTTCCTCTCCCATGTCGGTCCACCGGAGACAAGAGGAAAAGTCGAAGCGAGAAGTGCCGTTTTTGATTCAGTCACACATGTCAGCCGTTCGGAGTTTTCCTTGGTTTTCTTCTAACCTTGCGTACATACGGGCTAGGGCCCCGTAACAATTCCCATAGTGGGCATACTACCCAAGCTTAAAAATCTTCTATAATCAGTTATATTAACTCTAATACTAAATACCTTTCTCACATAATTTTATGGAAAACTTGTTATATTGTATAATAAGGATATCTCATACAAAAATTTGAATTACACTCTTTAAGCATATGTCGCCTTTCATGAGAAATTTTTAAACACAAATATTAATATTTATTTTTTAGATTTAAAGTCTTGAGTTTAATTAATGAAATTATATATTTATTTTCTTTGCTCGCTAAGATGAAAGGCGACGTATTCGAAAAAAAAAAATAATAAAAACGAAAAACTGTATTTTGGGCTCGGAGTTTTATAATTCAAAGTAACGAAAATCATATAGAATTAGAAGAGTAGAAATAAAGTAAATCTGAATGGTGTGCTGGTTTAAGCAATTTTTAACTAAATATAATTATATCCA
Source organism: Salticus scenicus (assembly GCA_963930645.1). Lineage (NCBI taxonomy): Eukaryota > Metazoa > Arthropoda > Arachnida > Araneae > Salticidae > Salticus > Salticus scenicus. The sequence continues at coordinate 88,830,775 of OZ005650.1, read as the reverse complement.
AATCTCATTCCTTTTAAAGGTGTTAGCACATAATTTACAATAATTTCGCCCAAAAATGTTTAATAAATTTAAACGTAATTGTGATAAAAGAACGTCTGCCATCTCACACATAAAATTGAGATAAGCCGCCTATATCAGCTGCGGAGGAGGGGAGGGCGGGGGGATATAAATGAGTCTCACAATCGTACACTCATATAGTACATCTTCTCCTCAGGACAACTTAACCCTACAAGGCTCAATTTTTTTTTTTTTTTTTTTAGTGCACGACAAAAATATATAGGTTGTAATTAGTGATCAGAAGATAGGGAAAACTTATAAAAATAAAACTATATTTTACTTAAAAATCAACTTTTTAGCTCAACGTACCGTATGTGGAACTTACATAAAACTATGATTTAATAATACGTTTACTATTGTAATATTAAAAAAAAAAAAAAAAAAACTTTGCAAAATATACTCTTCGTTATAACACACGATATTTTTTTTCGAGTCAAAACTGTTCAATAACTATTCTTTTTTTATTTTTGAATTCAGACAAACGACTAACGTATTACTTTCATTCAAATTTCACACTGAGTGCACTATAACAAAAACACGAACGACATCTTTAGGTAAAGATTCGTATTACTACATTGCTAAATGTCAGTAGCTTCTATGAAGATGTCAAGAGATGTCGCTACTAATAGTTTTATAGCTATAGGAACGATTAAAGTCGGTGTTCCACAAATGGAACTGGGTGCCTTGTAGGGTTAAGGATGTTTTACCGACATTTGTGCTATGAGGGATATCTATTTTATATCGTTTAGGAACTCTATTGTAAAGATTTAACTTTTCGTATTTGGACTTGTTTCAATCTCTCTTAAAACTGTTATACGTTATTTAATTTGGAAATATAAGCGAATTAATGAAACCCTCGTATAATCATTTTAAGAGTTGATCTAAACCTTCCTTTAGTTAGAGCTTAAAACATTTGGGTTCTTGTAAATTCGTGAAAGGTGCGACCGTTAGAGATAATTAAGGATATATTGAATGTACTCATTTTAATTTTCCCTAAAAATTCATAAAGTATAATATACAATACCATGGCTTTCAAGTTTAACACTTACGGCAAACATTTTTTTTAGTGCACACTTACGGCAAACATTTTTTTTAAGGATATATAGTTACATATTTTGTAGGAAATGGACTAAAATTTTAATATACCACATATTGCTTTTTAACTTTTTAAAAATCCATTTAAAAGTATATGAAATCTATACAAATTTTCAGTTTGAATGTTTAAAATATTTTGATCCATTAAGTTATATCAAACAGAAAAAGTAAAACTTCAAATTGAATGAAACGATTAAAATTCGCATTCATGTTTCTTTATGAAATTACTTTGAATACAATCTAAAATTTTAAAATGTAATTCTACATTATTTTAATAATGAGATTATAATTTTTACTGTTCATAAACTGTTATATTATCATGTTTTGTATATTGTGAAACACGTGCATTGTAAACAAGATTTTAAAATAGCAAATTTCTTATCACCAAAATACAAAAGATTGGGGATATATGTAAACGCTTTCTTTTGAGCAATTGTTATAATTAGCAGTTTCGAAATAAATCTTTTGTCCACTAACTGTTGGAAGAGATTATTCAAGTAATTATGTAATGTAATCACTTGACTGTGAAATATGAATGTTTATCTTTTGCTTAGCTAATGATGCAAAACAGCTTTACAGATAAATGAGAAGGATTTTTAAGCCTTCTTAGTAAAAGATGACTACCAGGAACATCTCTTATTAATTTTACGAGGCTCTCTGAAGCTTTTGATGTAGAAGAGATTAATCAATTATTTCCCAATTAAAGATTAACATTTTTGTTATAATGATTTACTGATGCATAATAAATGAAAATAAATAGGTGTAAATTTGCGTATAAATATTCAGAGACCTCTTAACGTGTTTTTAACTGATTGGTTTCGTATTTCTGTCTGTAACAACTTTTCAATATTTTTTTTATCTATTTTTTAAACTTCTGCTCCTCTTTTGTTCGGTAAATAGCAGTACAGTCGTCCCCACTTAATCGGGTAACGGATAATCGAACACCCCGCTTATACGAATGAAATTCGTTAGAACCAAAATCAGTCTTTATAGGATTCAATGTTAAATTTCCCCATTTAAACAAATATTTTTCACATGCCCTCCCCGATTATTCGAATATAATTTGAACAGTCTGTCTTATTAAAAATGCGTTATAATCGAAAAATACCAGATTTCCTTTTCTAAAAGTAATTGAAAATTGCTTCAGGAAAGCAAAATTTGTAAAATGTGAAATACGGGATAATGAAACAGTAATTTCTAATTTATGATGATGAGAACAGTGAAATTTGGGATTTTGAAGACTTTGAGATAGGCTTTGAGACAGCTGAAATTTGAAAATGAAAGTAATGATGAGCCAATCGAGCCGTTCCTTATCTCTGAAAGAAGTAAATGAGTCATATGCTATAATTCGCCGACACATTTAGGCTTGTGCAAGTGACTTTAATCTACATTATAAATTAGAAAAAGAATTGTAGAAATGTTTAACATCCGTGAAAAAACAGCAACAATCACAGCTTCATTCCAGCCAAAGTAAAACTACTACATATGTACATAAATTGCATTTGCTAAATTAAATATCTTAAGGTTTTATAAGACTTGTATTTTAAATTTGTCTTTTTTAAATTTTTAATATTATTAGTTACTACTTATTATGCTACAATGTGTTACTCAACCATATTGCTATATATTTGTTTCCCCGGATGTTCGAATATCCCGTTTAATCAAATACAACTTGTCGAAAACGTCAATATTCGTTTAAGCGGGGACAACTACTACTACGAAATGTAACAGGGATTTTCTTCGAAACTTTTAAAAATGGGGTTTAGGATCCTCTAGAAAGACTCCCGCGGAGAACATTCCACCTACAGGCCTAGGACTCCAGTGTAGTCAATCGGTCTTAATCCCCACAACCAACCAGCCAACTAAAGTCTTTATAAAAATCATTTGAAATTTTTTACTAGGCGCAAATGCCCCGTCCTGCTTTAATGATGCACTCTTGCCTAGTTTTTCACCTGATGAAGCGTCATGTAATTATTTTGTTCCTTAAAAATGCTTTTTACATTTTTGTGATTAGCTATGTATCTAATACTCCTTAAAAAAAAAAAAAAAAAAAAAAAAATCAGTTTAGTGATTTTCGAAAGAAAATATGTAGTGAACATTAGAGGGTTAAAAAAGATTTTTTTTTTTTCTTTTCAAATTAAACTCTTAGGCCCAGGTTCCTAGTGTAGCCAGTTTGCCTTAATCCGAACACCAACACCTTTTGAATTAAATAATAATCGAACGATAAAATTAATACATGCTTACGGCGTTGCTCCAGCTATTTAAAAGTCTAAGGAACTTACCGTTTTAGCACAAACAAAAATGATTTAGGTGTATGGGGTACTTTATTTATCAAAAATATCCGGTAACTTTATTATTAAACAGTTGCTTTTTGAATTCCGCAGTATAAGATAAAATATTTGGACTAGTATTTGTGAATAAATATTTATTCCTGAGCACTTCCCGTTATAGCTTGTTTCCTTATTGGCAGGAAGATTCAGCTCTAAGCCAGTAGACAGGAGATGTTGGGTTCGAGCCCAAATCGCTCTCGACGGTCTTGTCGGATGGAGTTTTCCGTGTTCTCATTCGAAACGTGCAAAAGTTTTGCTTACAACTAGCCCGACTCGTTATGGCAACTAAAAGTTCGGTCCCCGCTCAGATTTTATTATTTTATGTACGGCCCGGTCAAAATCAGTCCCATCTGGCCGGGCTCAATAATTAAAAATTGAATACATTTCTATGCAAACTTTTTTTTTTTTTTTTAGTACGTACGTTTCAGAGAGATTTTATACAACCGACCCCATAGAATATCCAACAATAACACGGATCACTTAAAAGACAATTATTTATAAACAGATAATGATTATTGCAGTCGGACAGAAAGGTACTTAACACTAAATCTACCACAACGGATCAAATGACTCATTTTAAACTTTTGTCATAATTTCTTGCAAATAACATTATCACATCGTCCATGTTTCATATACCAAATTGTGCTAAATAATATATTTTTGCTATACATAGTAATATATACAACATTTTAAAGACGGGTCACGTGACCCGCTGTGGTAGGAATTAGGTATACATGAAATATCGGTAGGTTTAGTGTTAAAGGAAGGTCTCCTTGAAGCACATACTCAGGGTATTCTAAAAAAACTACTTGTATTACTTTCATAATAACATCAGTCAAATTTATCGGCAGAATATCAATAGATAATCTATAAAAAAAACTTTTTGAAGCAATTGGCGCAAAAATGCCAAATACATCATACAATTAGGCGGACACAATACTTCCATGCCAAATGAAAGTTATTTTAATAATTTTGGAAATTGCTTGCTAAACAAAGTTTACGGAATAGTTATTGAAAATTTTGAAAATAATTACTTTTTATATAAGCTTTTATAATTTACTGAAGTGACTTCTTAGTCTACTTCTTAAACATATTTTTTCTTATAATTCACAAATGTTTGTCAAATACGCTTAAGTTATGTGCTTAAGTTATATGTATGTTTTAGTACTTTATTTTATTTAAAAAAATTTTGCAAATTGTAGTTAGTTAAAATTGTAGTTAATTTTTAAGTTTTTTTTTTAAATGTCCTTTTTAGCTAAAAACAAGTTTTAAAAATAAACACGCAGAGTGTTGTTAAGATATAATTCGTAAATCCATTTTTTTTGGTATTTGGATCTCAATGTGAACAGTTGTAACTAGTACTTAGACGGAACGTTCGTCCTTATTTTGCTGAAAATTATCTTGTTTCAAACATTTTTTACTGATTACCAATTAATCACTATATATTAACTAAAAATGTTTATTTGAAGTAATATTACTTAAATTATTTTAATATAGAAAAAAGTTTATCTTAATAAAGTTTATCTTAAAAGTTTATCTTAAGAAGTTCTTCTATAATGATTATAGAAATGCTTCAAATTTCCTTGGGTCGCCAATGAGCGATAAGTAGTCAAGAAATGGACATTTTCATTATGTTTTTTACAGAATATATACACAGATTCCGCCGAAATATAATTTTTTAATATACATATATAACGCCATGAGATCTGAGATTTTTTTTTCTGGGTATGCACGTTTGGAGGCCTTCCATGTTACACAGAAAGCGAAACCAAAAATATAAGCATTTGTCATACAACGTAGGAAAATATCAAACATAGTTAATATCACTGAAAATCTACTTTCATTCATTTTCACTCGTATCCCGTAATGTACATGAATCATTTGTGTAACTCTGTAAGCGAAACATTAATACCAATTCAACCATTTTCAATGGAAAAGATGCTTTATTGCACCTGAAAAATGATGCTAATTTCATTACATCTTAGCACCTTTGAAAATAACGAAAAAGTGTTTAAAACTGTCCTTCATAATTCTCTTTACTTCATAAGACATAAAGCATCTAGACCGCAGCATATACATTCCTTTTGTTTGTACATGTGCGCGAACTAGTAGCGACTGTAATTGTGGACTTAAATAATCGGTTTCGAGACATTCTAAAAGTTAATATTTACAGAAATCATCAGATTGGGAACACACAGGCAACTGAGTTTAAGTTATAAACACTTTAACGAAAGATAATTCCATATTGTATACTAGCATGTAAAATTTGGCCCAAAAAAAGGAAAAAAAAAACTAAAACGTATGTTTTAACTTTATTTAATGAGAAAAAGTGGGTAAAAAATTAACCTATCTAACAAAGCCCATTTTTTTTTTTTTTTTTTATCCATGCCTGGTTTGAGAATACAAAAAAACTAAAAAATTAAACCCGTTCCCAGTCCAGCCCGAGGATACAAAAATGTAAGCCCAAGCCCAGCCTGTTCAGAAACGCAATGGATAAAATCGGCCCGGGCGCGTGCATATATCTTTAAAGCTAGAGGACCTCTTTGAAAGTCCCTTCATGAAGTGAATTCCATCCAGGACAAGGTGTCTGTTTCAAACAATAGCCTTTAATTCCCACTTCAACACCATTTTTATTTTTCTCTTTATTTTTCACGTTTAAATATTTTTTTATCACTACTTATATCAGTATTACGATTTTTGCAGATTATATATTGTGTATGCAGATCCTAGATTAAGAGTGCGATAAACACGTTTCATTAAGATTTTAGAAATATTAACTGTATGTGTGAGCATTATGTTCTGCTCCATGTATGTGCCATTTTATTTACGATTCTTTACTAGCGACATGTTTTGTAGATAGATGTTTTTAAATCAACTTAATGTTGGTTAAACAGAATATGGCCCTCATTTAGGTATATTTATGAAGCTGAACATGACACATTGATGTTTCAGTTATTAAAAAAAAAAAAAAAAAAAAAAAACTTATTAAATATTTCAATTATGTATTGACAATATTTTTATTTTTTAATATCGATCTAAATGCATCTAATGAGGTTTACTAGATTGTAAAGTACTATAAACTTCAAAAAAAATTTTTAATCTTTCGAAGGACATAATTAACTTATCTACTTTCCTGGCAAACGCCTGAATATCTTTCCACTTTCACGCTCGAGCTAAAATCTTAAGAAAAAAAATAATATAAATAAATAAGAAAACAAAACAGCTCGTTTCATAAAAAGAAACTAACTTACGCAATTCTGACATAACGTGCACTAAACGAAGGTCGTTCCGTTTCTATTATCGGACGCAAAGAAACAATCCGAAAATAAAGATTAAAATCATCCAATTACTGCATATATTCACTATTGCAGAATAAGTGTAACATATTCATTGCAATATCTATCCCCGTTGACGATCTTCTTAAATGAGTTTGACAGGCACGGAATATGTTTCGTCATAAAGTCTGAGCTAACTGTGCCCATTTTATTTCATTTTTAGACGATGACCATAACAATTACTAAGGTCGGTCAACAAAGCACTCAGTCTAAATAAGGAAATGCATATGATTTTATGTTTAATATTTTTTTAGAGTACTTTTAGATTTTATATAAATCTTATTTAAAACCAGCCGCCTTTCAGTGGCTAGGTAGTCCGCGACCTATAATTCTGAAAATAATAAACTCTCATTCGGTGTGTTGCTTTAAACCATTCTGATCATGGGAAACACTAGCAGGTTATTCGCTTTCGCACCTTGTAAAAATCTTGAATACATTAAAGCTAATTCACAGTACAGATCCTGAATGGAGAGCAACTGAGTATTAAACAAAAATAGCAGATATTCGTTCAAAAACCGCTTGATCACCGTAAAGTTTTTTTTTTTCGTTAAATCCGTGTTTGAAACTTTTAATTAAATCTTGAGAAAAGTTTTATTTATCTTCAGCGAACTATACAGAGTGTCATTCTCCCAAAAGAAGAAAAAACTTGCAGAGCGTAATGGTATAGTATATAACAGATTCATGAACAATCGCACACTATTTACAAAAACTTTCAGAACATAAATTTCTTATATGGCATCCTTCCCTTCTCTCGTACCACCTTCTGCTCTTTGCTATTGTTATCCTTTACCACACAAAAATGTTCTTTTTTAGTTATTTTTAGACAGCGTCCTCTGTCTTTAAAAATCTTACCTTTTATTATGTAATGTCTGTGTAACGACCTGTCTTCTTGGCAGACAGCATCCGGCTGTTCATGGCACGTGAAAAATCTGACTGCAATATTACATTTGCTGGCACCCTAAATACAATGTGTTCAGTAAATACAGGGCTCACTTATCCTACTACCTGAAACAAAATGAATAAAAATTTATTATCGTTAATATTTCGGTTCCTTTTATAGCATTTAAAGATAAATACTAACAAAAGAATTTTTTAATGACACCAATTTAAAAATATTTTTTATATTCATTTTTACCTTCAAATATTGCCTCTTAATCGCGTCGTTCTTGGATTTGATAAAATTGTGAAATCAAATAGGACGCCAGTTTTATGCGTCAAAATACGTTTTTGACGTTAAGTTTAACCCTTTCAGTCGCAGTGTTCCCGCTGATGGAACACCTAATTTTAATTCTCAAGTGCAAAAACTCATCTCGGGAAAATTTTTAGCAAAAATTTACATTTATAACATAGCAGAAAAGGCCCTTTTTTTAACTTGAAAATTTAAAATTTCTTCTATATTAATTATTTTCGTAAATTCCGGTGGCAGTATAATTTAAATGATCCGAATTACCTTGCGCCGCAAAGGGTTAAAATACTCCGGAATAAATTGAAATGTTGGGATCTATGCAACTTTTACGAGTTTTTGTTGTCGATAATGTTTACTTATTTAATTTAATAAATAAATCACTTTATATTATTTGAATTTAATAAGGTTTTTTTACAGATGTTTCAAACCGAAAATTTCTCGAAAAGGAACAATGCTAATTTTTTATTTTTTAAATATTTATGATCAGCTGTGTGTCTAAAAGCTATTTTTAAAATTAGTTCAGTAATTTTTAAAATAAATTAAGTAGTGAACCTTAAAGGGTTAAACATGTAAATATGTAATTGCCTCTTCACCAATATGTTATTTTTCTATAGATTTCGGGCAACACAAAATAACTCGAACAAAATCGAACATCTGACTCTGAGCATGACTTAACCTTGTGCCCCTGTATACAAATTTTGGTGTACCTAAGTAACTCCTTAATGTGTGAAAATGTGATGACAACAGGCCTTGCAACGTTCCTAAAATTTTACGCTCGTATTATTATATTGTCACCATAATTTTAAAACAATACTTTATTACATAATATTTTAGCATTAAAACCGTCAATAATACCCCAAAACAATTCCTTATTGTGACGATACTGGTGCCAATCTAATAAAATAAAGGTAAAATTTTAAGAATGCTGCGAGGCCTGTGACAAACATACTCCACAGCCAAATTTTATCATTAGTATAAAACTATCAGTGAAGTATTTTTAAGTACTGCGCTCTTGAATAACATTCGAATGAAAATTCACCCCCCCCCTTTTTTTTTTCTCCAAGTAAAGATTAAATAGTATAAATTTTAAAGATTTTATTTATTATTTAAGTGAGAATAATTAATAAAAACTCAGATTTTCTTTTAATTATTCTTACCAACTAGTAATTAAAATGACATTTGTCACAACACTATTATATTCAGTAAAAATGTCTCCATGATTGATAAAATATTTTTTAAACTCTTAAATGTAGATTTTTAAATTAATGTAAAATGCATTTTATGCAGAAATGAGTTTTCTATTCGCAACGTTGTCATTCTTCTTAAGGAATAAAAAGAGAAAGGGGGGGGGGATATTTTTTCAAGGGAAATTGCTAAAGATGTGATAGATAAGAAAATTTAAGACATAAACAGCTTCCTATTATGTTACGTATGATCTTAGAACTTTTAAATGTACATTAACATTTCTTTGTCGTTTTTTGTAACAATATTGCCCATAAAAAAACTCATATATATTTTTTTTTTTCTAAGCGTTATATTGTGTTTAAAGTTGATTACTGCGAAGTCCAAAAGAATTAAAATGCTCCATAAATGCCCGAACCTTTTTATTCATCTTTGTCCAACCAGTGGCGAAAAAGTTCTGCTCACAGAGCTGATAAATGAGAGGCAGACAGTTTTGACCCTCGGTCGTGCTCATCAGTTTTGTCATTAGGATTCCCCCTCTCCCCATGATTTTCTAAAAAACTAAGGACGGATTAGGACCTCTTAGGACTTATTCTCCAACTAGTGTATTTTACCATTCCAAAAAATTGTTTTAAATTCTTAAGAATCTTTCATAATCTGGTATAGAAAGAGTTGGTCTTTTCTAAAAGCTTAAACCTCTGACCGCCTTTAAAAAGGGTAAACCTGGTACTATACCGAATTTCTTTAACTTTTAACCAACTGACAGCAGCTGACGGATATATTCGGTCACTGAGCTGTTTCTTCCACATAACACTTATAATTCAAAATTATAGAATTGTGAATTTCTAACGTCATTTTAAAAGTTTGAAGGTCTTAAATAATAGCCCTGATGATTATAAACGTGTGTATAGTTATAATTTGTACCTGTTGCAATAAACATTATTTTAGCACATGAAAAAACAACTGTGCAGTAAAAATATTAGTTTTGCCCTTCTTAAAGGTGATCAAAGGGTTAACAAACGCATCAAATATTGTTCCTTAGTTCAAACAAACACAACAACAACGGAAAAAATCATGCAATTAGCATAGATTATAAACACTTTTCCAATTGTATGTACCCATTACATCGTCTAACCTTCAATGTATTTTGCTTCCGTGAATGGCACTTTAAATTTTTATTATTTTTTTTCTTTTTCAAGTTAGGAAGAAAACTCCAAATTATTTATATTTGTACCCTTTTTCTTTAAAGTAAAAATCATACGATTGCTTTTGTGTAGGCTTCACGTAATGGCTGCCTTTGTATAGTATATTGTCACAAAAGTACACTTTGTATAGTAAATGACTTTGTAAATCACACGTTGTATATATGTATTGTCACAAAAACAAGCTTCTGAATAGCTTGTAAAAAATGTGTAACTAGTTTTTTTTAAGTAATACTAGGGCTTCTCCTCCTGCCCCCCCCCCTTAAAAAAAACTAATTTAGCTCATTATTCAATTAAAAAACTTTGTGCATAATTATTTTTAAGTTAATAAATTTGATATTTTTGAATTTAACTAATGAAAAATAACATTGTGGAAATTGATAATGATTTCCCATTCTGTTAAATCAGATATTCTATTGAAATTTTTTATCTGATTAAATCCTTCAAATGCTATTCCTTACTTTTTACAAGAAAAAAGCATTCTCAGACCAAAAAAAAAAATAGTGAAGGTTGGGTAAATGTTCTCAAGTATTGTAGGCTCAAAAAGAAAAAAGAAATTAACCCATCCGTGTTATTTCAAGATCACGTTCGTGAAAATTGACGTTAAAATTTCTGGGATGAGTGAATTCGTTGAACAAAGATTTTTATCGCATTTTTAAAGGTTTTTTTTTCTTCGAAGTCAAGGTTCTTAAAATTTTGATATTTTTTAAATAACCTTATAACTCAACTGATAAGTTTAAATTTGAGCTAATATTCATCATATGTTTGTATCTTTCTTTGGTATATTTAGTATTAGGAAATAAAATCTAATATAAAACTGTGATAAAGTTAGAAGAAAGATTGTTTTAGATGAAGAAATGCTTACATTTCCTTCTTTCACGGTGTCTTTCTGAAAATTCGAAGCTTTGCTTTTGCCATACTTGTGAAGTAAATTCCACTGTTTTTGGTAAAAGGAAACTAAGTTTTATGTGTAGATTCAAAAAATAACTTCAGATATACTCTATTTTTAATTTTTTTTTTCACTCGTGGTTACTTTCTCCAGCAATTTTGTATATCAGGGAAGAGTAACCAAATGTTTACACATATCCCAAGCACTCCAACTTTTTTTTTTTACTTTACTCGTTCGGTTCTATCTTTTTAATTTTGATTGAAAAGATAAAATGTGTTGAAACGATACCCTAATATGTTGATCGTTTTAAAGGTTTCTCTTGTAAGTGTTAGCAAGTTTAAGATGTGAAGTACTAACTGGAGGCGTACGAAAATGTTCATAACTTTCTAATGAGTTGAAATGTTTCAAAAATCTATCACAGTTTGAAAACTTGATTTGCATCTCTCTTAATGTAGCGTGAATGCATATAGTAAACAGAGGTTGCATTTATGTCAAACAATCAACGAGGAAAACTATGAAGCACAAAATTTACACCCCCCTCCTTTTTAAGTTGCACATTGTTAAATTATAAAGAACTCTCATTTTTTAAAAGCCAATTAGCCTTAGTTTTTTAGTTAGCCTAAAATTTTTCAGAAGTGTAAGTATAATAGAAACTGAGCAGAATAAAGTCAAATTCGAGCTATACCCAAATGTTATTACACTTGATCCACTTCACCCTACTATTAAAATCAGTTTGTGTGCATGTCCGGCTGTCTCCTCACGAACCGATGAAAGGCAGAAAAATAGACTATACTAACGTATGTGGAATAATCGAAGGATCCCATATTGATCATTTAGGTTAAACTTTTCTAACTAATTAAAAAGATACCAACTAGGAATCCAAAGCAAGTACAGGATAAGCAGTCCAACTTTTTGCTAAAAGAGTCTACATAGATGTCAGCGACCACTGTCTTGGCTGGTTGATGAAATGCAATCAGCGGCAGCGGAGTCAGTTATAGAAACCTTAAAGTAAAAAATTAGATGTAATAGCCCTAAACGAATTTTTGAGAGATTTCAATGAATTCTTTAGGTTTTATTTTTAAAATTATATGAAAAATTAGTGATTTTTCGAAAATTCATTTAAATGTAGTGACCAGCGAAGTGGCCAAAGTCTGATAATGTATGTTTAGTTTTTAAAGTAATTTTTTTTTTTTTTTTTTGTATTAAACATTTTAGACATTTGTAAAAAAAAAAAAAAAAAAGTATCGTAATTTAATTTTTTTGCATTGATCCATTGACACCATTACAATTAACGGTTAGTTTCATCAAAATGAGATTGTTTTAAACGAGTTTGATTCTTTTTAGAAAAGAACAAAATGCTACTTGAATATATTTTTATGCATGATAAATTTTAAATCTATTAAATTTAGATAAAGAGTAAGGGAAAGTTTATTTTGATTTTATGTAATGTATGCTAACACCTTCGGTCAGTTAAAAGAAATTGTTTCTTATATCATACATTAAAATATCTTTAAAAACATAAACAAACAAACTTTGCATTTATTTTAAAATAGTAAATATACTTTCACATATGACAAATCAGATTTTAAATCAAGATATTTTAAATCTGTCAGTTTTGTTACTACAACTAAAGCATTTTTCAAGGTATGAACTACTTTTATATTTTTAACTTGAATATTTCAAAAATATATATATACAAATTAAATCCCCAGTGGGGGAAAAAAAAAGTATTACAAATTAATAAACTCTTAACATGCAAAAACTAATTCATCTACAGTTATGGGTGGTTATTCCATTTATCATTCTATGCAAGGCATGTGTGAAACACTTTGGTTAATTTTGATCCATAAAATTCTCTGTTATATTTTTCATAAGCGTAAAATGTTAAAAATTTTGATTTCGAGAAAACGCTAAAAATAAAATTAAACAATGAAAAATGCTGATATTGAAAAGATTTTGATTTTAGTTCTAAATCAGATAGAAACGAAATTCAAATAGACTTGGAAATATAAAGAATTGAGCTTTTATGTTCTATTAAAACTTAAAAAATAAATAAATAAAATAACCAAAAATTGGCTTTCACGAAGTTATTCCAGATACCTTAATACTATGTTGAACTTGAATTTATATATTTTAAGTCAATATCTGTTTTTAAACCAAGATTTTAAATATAAATAAGGTGACAATTTGAGTGCATTTAGAAATTTGATAAATAATTAAAACCTATACTTAGATAATTTTAATTCTCATTCTATTCTTTCAATATATCCTTCCGAATTTAGTGTAATTGAAAATTCGAAAAACTAAAATAAATAAATGAAAAATTAATTTAATATTTCGGTTTATTTTGTAAATAATACTTTGGTTTTACAAATTCCTTCCAGCAGATTTAATACTTTTTTCTAAACGTACGGAGAAAAAATGGATTTGAGTAATCAGTCACGCATTGTTAAATGAATGGAAGCATTCAGCCAAGAGAAACAATTTCTTTTTTAATTCGGTGTTCAAGGTCTGCTTTTAAAGCTATTTAGCTTTATGGTATTTATATTGCATTTTAAGTTTATAAGCTAACATTTATGAATGCTTATTCGTGAACTTGTTACCTAAATCTGGTTTTCATTTTTAAACTGCCGTAAGTTGCTGTATATTTTACACATTTTATTTCCTAATTATCAAGTTAGGCTCTCAGAAAACTTTTTTTTTTTTCCTCAGTTCAAATTGTTTCCCTTTTTAATACTACATGACGCAAGTTTATCATGCTTATTATCAAAAAGTAGGAAAAGTAATAAAACTATCACTTTGTAAAGTTTTATTCATTTAATTATTAACCTATAAATTGCTTAATTTCAATGAATATAAAAGAATCGTAGACAAGGAAGCATTTAATTTCCTTCCTTTTATTTTTACAGTAAAAGGCAACAGTGCTCTTGGATGAGTTTCCTTCGGTGATTCATGCTCTCTTTCAAAATGTTCAAGCTTTTTGTAAAAACATTACAATTTTTTGTCTGGCAGTTATTGTAAACGTTAAAAGAAGTGTTTTGAGATATGTGTAATACGTTGAGTTATACGAATGAAATGTATAATTATTCTTAAAGCTTCAAAAATGACTGTAGTAATGACTGGTTTTCATCGCTATTTTTGAATAGGGATTCTATTATATTTTTTATCAAATGGAAATGAAGTTCTTTTTAAATACGGTTTCGAAAAAATATTTAACTTAGTGTGCCACAAACTTTCTTTATTAATTTATATAACAGCGATTAAACATGCACAAAAATTTTTTGTAAAGCTTTTCACAAAAATTTTACGTAAGCAGTTTCGTGAAATTTTACAATAGATCTAAAAACGCCGCCAAGTGGCTAATATACATCCAAATTGAATCATCTTTCATAATGTCCATTTAACATATAAAGTTTGTATTTAAATATTAAAGAAGTTGAAGTAGTCTTACGTAAACGAGAAAAATGGCAGCATAGCAGCTATATTCGTCGTCTCATATACATCCAAATTGAAGGGGTAATTTTGACTGACTCTCTTAATATATTAAGTTTTGGGCATTTATGCATTATAAAAGCCGAGATACTTTCATAAATGGGGGGAAATTGCAGCATAGTAACCCCACCTGTTTGGAGACATTTGCTACGATCTTGTCAGATATTTATGCCTAGGTTCAATGAAATTTAAAGATTTAGGAGAATTTCGTCCATTGTGTTTTGAAGTACAATGCCCAAATATTGGCCACATATTTCTCAAAATAACGTGTTCTGAACATCTCAAAACTAAACTCGTTACTCGACAAGGAAAAATTTAAATAAACTTTTTGAAAGACAAGATCAGAATTTTGAAATTTGTTATGAATATCCAGAAGCCCCCCCCCCCCCCCAAAAAAAAAAAAAAAAAAAGAAAAAAAAAGAAACACTGACATTCACAATTGAATATAGCAATTTTAAATTTTTTCTTGGTCTAGAATAACACTTTGAAAAATCTTAGCCCCCCCCCCAAAAAAGTAAAGTTCTGGATCCGCCACTGCTGCTCAGAAATATATATAAATTTATATGTAGATGCACCTTGACTTATATTAGTGCCTATCAACTTTTGGTGTCAACCGCTCAACAGGTGACGCTGCTATATAGCGGTTTTCGCAGTTTAAGGGGAGGCTATATCTCAGATTCTATTGCGTACAATCAAACAAAACTTGATATGTAAGGTCATTATGAGACATGCTGATTTAATTTGGATGCTTATCAGTGAATAGGTGGCGCTACTATACTGAAAATTTCCTCGAAAACGGTAAGGTTATGTCTCAGTGTCTATTGCATACAACAATATGAAACGATATACGATATAACCATTATAAAAATGCATTTTTAAAGATGTTATTTATAGACAATAAAACTGTCTTTCTTTGGATATTTAGTGTTAGTTTCTCTAAGATGAAAATCATTTGCATTCATTATGTTAGGTAATTTTAATAAATTATTTGCACTTAGTGAATTTGCATAGAAAAATACAGAAGAAAGTCTTGTGGTGGCTACAACATACTAGTTTTTTACATAATACACATGTAACTAAGATGTAAGGAACAGGAACATGTTCAAAAAGAAAAAGAAAAGTGCTACATTTTTTTAAATCACTGAAATATTTAGTATAATATGCACTGTTCTAGTCATAGAAAAAGCAAATTTAAAAAATAGCTAATAATGAACATACTAACGTAATAATTTTAATTTAAGGTTGTTCTCAAAACTTTAATCCATCTTTAACAATAATGCAAATCTTTTGAACGCGTTCAGAAAGTCAATGTTGGATAGAAATGCATAATTTTTTAATGACAATTCTATAGAAGGAAAATACGTTTTCTTTCTTTTTTTATATAAATAAAATATTTTTTGTGTTATAAAATATCATAAACCTCAATAAATTTTATAAACTTTCACATTGCAAAAAACAATACAAATCGGAAAAATGGCTAACTTTAATGTACTTTTCGTAAAAAAAAAAAAAAAAAAAAAAAAAAAAATGGTTTTTATATCGATATAAAATAAATAAAAACGCTATTCAGTTTTCTTATATAAAAAAATATATTATTATAAGAAAATCTACGAATTTTTACGCATGAAAATGTGTCCAAAACTATATCAAAAAGTTGGTAGTTTAGACCAAACGATTTTCTTAAAATTCCACTGTCTTTATTTAAAAAATATACCATTCGAGTTTCTAGTTAAAAAAAAAAAATGTACATTTCTCTTTTTTACGACCTAATATAGCTTCTAATGCTTGTCAGAAAATAGTGGGTTTTTGTTTGAGTAATTATCTATGGCTATAAAAATTATCTATTATCTATCCATAATTATCTATTGCTATAAAAATACAAATGTGTTAAATATATTTTCAAGACATATCTGGATTTAATGAAGACTTTAAAAAATTCGTATACTGCTTTAGAACGTTACATGGCTTTAACAATATCTGATTTGAGATGAGAGCAATTTAAAAACAAAAATTAATGGCGGGAAGCAAGGTGTTGAAAACGACGGAATACTTAGGCCTATGGTTATGTTTTGCGGTTTTCTGAAATACGATTTGGATTGAATGGGGGGGGGGGTCCAATCTCATTTAGTAAAAAGGGCAAACAAAAAGAAAAAGATGTTCCCTTTAAATGAGATGACATTCAAGGTCACTGGACTGATAATGTGATAGAAAATGATCAAAAAGAAGAGGGACCAAAGAATATTTCAGATTTCTTATTCTGAAATAATTATAAAATCTTTATTTTTAAAAGCGAAAAAGTACCGTTTAACTAAAAATGTAATCACATTTGTCCAAAAGAATTTAATTAAATATAGTAGTTGATTGAAATCAAGATAAACAGTTCATCAGCCCCCCCCCCGCCCTTGGATACGCCACTGCCTCCCAACGATGGCAATTTCGAGACATGCCTCACAATTCTGATCATATGTGACGGGGATAATAAATATAAAAAAAAAAAACATTTCATATGAAAGTTGCATGAAGATTTTAAAGATTTTTTTTTTAATATAACTAGAATTTTTTTTTTATAACCAATATATAAAATGTATGAGATTTCTTAACCCCTTACCTGCCGAGGAAAACTTACGAGATTCGCTTCAAAGTGCCACCGTTCTTTTTCAACTCGGAAAGGAGTAAAATTTTCAGAAACACTGTCAAGATCGCTTTCACGGTTGTTTTATTGCATTGTCAAACAGTGTCAGTAGTTTCATTGGTAGAAGTACAATACAAACGAACATACTTCAGAAAAACGTATATATACGCTCGGGGCAGGTTAAGGGGTTAAAGTAAAGAAAAAATAAAACATTTTATTAGTCTATCAAATATAAATTGCTTTGAAATATTTTTCATAAATTTAAAATGTTTACTGTACATACACTTTGAATTCCAATGTGGACAAAATTTTTATATTCAAAATATTTAATCAAACAATTATAGTTTGAATTTGTCTTATTGAGAATAAAGCCAAGTTTATATTAACAAATATTTTATAAAATCCTAGCTGCGTATGTATGAGAATAAACTATATTTATATAAACTGACTTTTCTTTTTTCGTAATTTTAGTAACCTAAATGTTGAATATATGTATTAATGTTCAAAAGTGTATAATATATTTTACTTTATATCATCTTGTTTTCTCTATGTGCTTAAATATACTTTTTTAATATTTCAGAGATTTTCTACATTAATAACAGTCACTACAAGCCTGTCTGTGGGTGCCGTTATTCTATGTGAGTAATTTAACTTTTATAAGTGTAATATTGTGTGATCATGTATTTTTGCTGCAATTCATTAAAATTTTAAATATGTGCGTCTGCGACCATATAAGAACATTTTAGAAAAACAGCTTTCAGTATACCTTAAAACAATTTTGAAAATATTTGCAAAACAATTACTTTGAGATTAAAATTTACAAACTAATCGTAAAAAGAAATGCATGTCTTGAACCAAATGTGATAGTTGGGGGCCTTTTTAAATCTGAATTTCGCATTTTTGTTTTAATTACCTTTTAAATTAATATTTCACTAATTTTTTCTTGTTAAAGTGATTCTCGAATTCAATTTTGTGGGAAAGTACTTTCTTATTGTGTCAGCCCTCTAATAGATTTCTTCCATTAGTTAATAAGAATGCTCCAAGATATCATGAATATTCTGTGTGAATATTTTTTTTTTTTTTTTTCAGAATAGATGGTATGAAGTAATCAAATTTAATACTACAAATTATATTTGCAAATTACCTGTTTAGTATATAACTCAAAACCAGCATATTTGAAATAAATTTAAAACATAAGAGTTCATAATTTAAGAATATTTTCCAAATCTTCTGTCTGCCACTGATTATCTTATGCAGGGTCTAAATTAACCAAGGCGCTTTCAGTTAGTTTTCCTTGCTTTTTCTTAGTACGGTTGAATTTGCAAAAAACTGTTTGGGACATAGTAAGCTGAGGGGAAAATGAGATATATTGACTTCTTCCCAAACTTAAATAAATAAATAAAAATAAACTTTTTATTGCTAAAAGAAAAAAAAGTCAATTTTTTTTAACAGATAAAGATCGACTGAAAAAATTATTTTTCCTAATAAATCTCTTCCTGACTTTGAACCTGCGGATAAATAAGATTCCAGTTAGTCCTAACAACAAATTTCATTTATATTAAAAACGCAACGAGCGAGTTAAAGAGGGAAAAAAATTTAAACCAAATTCAGGCTTTCAGGTTTAAATTCAGGTTTTTCGAGGTTTACAGCTAAATGGAGACGGCTAAGTTTGACCCTTATTTTCTATAAAAATCTTTTTACAACACTTCTTAAACTAGTTTTCTTATGTATATGATCAATTCGGAAGGATGATTCAGAACACCTAACTCCGATTTCGAATTTATATCATATTTTTATGCATAAAAAATATTGGTACAATTAAAAATTGAATAGCTTGTTTTCTTATTTTATTGGCAGTTTAAATGCAATTTTGAGAAAATCTTGTGCCCCTTAGAAATTTTGTGTTTAGTGTACGGAATGCGTGTGCCCATGCGATTGTGAAGCTCTGGTCTTATGATCACTGTTCTTCGATTTCCCGTGATTAAAATTATTTTTCATATTTTATCATTTTGCTTTGATTTCTGCGAAGCTTCTTGCATCTTTTTTTTTTTAAACTCTAAAAATTGTATTAATTTTTAAATGCTTTTTAGCGTTTGATTAGAAATCGCTCACATAACTTTTTTTTTTCTTCATTTTCAATATCTTTGTTTATATATTCTATCTGTATATATTTTTTCTTTAAGTTTAGCATTTTAAAATATACAATATTCTTCCCTAAAATTTTAAAGTTCAAATTTTTTATCTTGCATACGTATTGTTTATGCACGTTGTTACTTTCTTACAGTGCTCGTGCCTTCTTTTTCGCTTGATAAAAAACCACACTCAGTTGTTTCTATTCTAAACAATTATTGTGTTTGTGCGTCTTATTTTTGTGGGTAAAGTTTTTATTAATCATATACAGACAATCTACTGAATTTGTGCAAATCATAAGTCACACTTTCATAAAGCTCAACGCATTTGAAATCTTTACTCTTCATTAGAAGTCGACTTTTAATATACTTCTCGATCTTTCATTGAACCACTGTGAATTCTTTTCAGTTAAATAAGAAACGCGCCAAAGTCTAACGAAATAAATTCAATTAAAATCGATCCGAAATAATTTCGCGAGGACGACTTGCAACAAAACAATTGGACATGTTTATCATTTGTAACGACAAAATTTCTGATGAAATGTCAGTCATGTATTAAACATTTTTATTTCTTTAATTCATTTTTTTTTTGTGAATCTAGATTGCTGCGAGCCACTTGTCCTCGTTAAAATTGTTCGAACTTCCGGCTCCAACTCTCACCTTTTCGCCACTCGCTGAATTTATCTTGCCACGGGATGACACCTTTACCTATATTTCCGGTCACCCTACCCTCATTTATTCGGACTGCAGCGATAGTTTTAGTACACATGCTGGAGTCCGAAAGAGAGAATCGAACAAGTTAAAGTGGGTGCTTCTTCGTTAAAAAGATACCGTGAAATGAAATATTGGAGTACTATATTCCGAAATGGTGCACTTGAGAAATGTTATTTTGTCGTAGTTTTATTTCCTTTGGAATGTTGTTTATGTGTGTGTGGATCAAATTTAAGAATTTAATTTTCACTCCCTTTCTATTGTATGATTGAGCTGAATATTTGCATATATGCATATCTCCGATGATAATACGGGATCCAATACAACGGACTCGGGAAAGAGGATCTGATAGCACTGGTCCCAACACCAGTTCTTTTTATTTCTTACTTTTTTTTTTTACCCTTGGATTTTGTAACAGGTCCTGTATTTCGATTGATCTGAAACTTTGCAGACATTTATAATTCTCACCACAATAAATGCTTAAGCAATAACGGTCTTAAAGAAGTGCCTGACAGCCTGCCCCCCCCCCCCTCCTCCCACCAAACTCAAGTTTAAAATTTATTTTTAAATTTTAATACTGTCTATCATTTTATTGAGCTGAATTTTTGCATACTTGTACTTGTAGATTATCCACGTGCGCTGAATTTGAGTCTTTAGTACATTTTTAATTTTTTATTTTTCTCATTACATTTATTAATAATTAATATGAAACGGAACTGAGGCGCTAAACAGTGTAATTATATAGCGTCAGTGGCTGGAAATATTTCGCCTTTACACTTTTTTTAGCTAAATATTTTGATTTTGCGGAAATAATTCTAATAAATTGTAATATAGTATTCTTAATCTCTTTATCCATCATTTTTATACATTGTGTGGTAGCAATTATGAACGAAATAATTGTACGCTTTTGTTAAATTTTTCGATTGAATTAGATCGAAAGTCATTATTTATGTTTATTAAAAAACTTATTTGAAAATAAGGTAAGTGCGTATGTGTATATTTCCCCATATGCATTAATAGGTGAGCGCTATTGATTTTTGTTATGTTTGTGTAAATACATGTCCTTCATAAGTGTAAATTTGTGTGTAAATATGCATATGTGAGGTCACATAAAATTGCAGAATGGTTTATTATAAACCAAATGTCGTTCACACAAATTTTTCATTTAACTTCAGATTTTTTTTTTTTTTTTTTAAGGCACTTTAGTGACAGTTTTCTGGATGGTAAATATTCTGGCACACAATTTTAATTTTAAATGTTTGCTTAAAAGCCCTTCATAATATTTTCGATGTTAAATATAGACGTAATATAGGTATATTTTAATCTATTAACTAGTAAGAAAAAATGAAAAGCAATGTTTTAGTTGTTATTCCGATAAAACATTCATCTCTTACATCAAATATTTATTTACATGTTAGCGTACTTTTCTTTGTAGTTGTTACAAACAAAAATGTCTCGCTTATTTGGCGTAGATTTTTTTATAAATGTAAATCATAAAAAAAACGAAATATCTTGAATTGTTACGCCCTAATGTTACTGGATCGACACTGTATTCCAAAATGTAGGAAATAACTAGATCTTTTGGTAGTATTACATTACAGGAAAAGCCTTGTCAACCTGTCGTTGCCAATTCGATTGAGAAATCAGTCGCTGGATTTAAATGATCAGCTCGGATTTGAGATGCTTTTCAACTGCTGAACTTTCTTTAGTTGATTTAGTAAAACAACTTATTTTATGAAGTAAATTTGAATAAAGTTTTTCAAAAAATAAATAAATAAATAAATAAAATTTTCAATACTTTACACTGTATAAAAGGATGTCCTATTTGCTGCCAGAAATTCTCTTTAATTTGAGAAAATACGTTCTGACAACGTAAATTACGCGTATTTTCTCAAATTAGAGAATTTTTGGCAGCAAAATAGGACATATTTTTTATAGTGTACGTTACTTCAATTTTTTTAAGTTTTTTATTTGAATGGATTTAGTTCAAAAAGATTGAAAACCCTTTTAACGAAATTTATATAAAGAGAATGTGCAAATGTATAACTGTTATAGTAATACATACATATAATTATCAATGTGTAAACGATATCATACATGTTTGTGTGAGTTTGTATGCAATGTACTAAGTGTGAGTATATGTGTGTGCATGAATGTCTACGTACGCATGACATTATTTATGAATATTATTCATGTGTAAATGAGGGCACATGCTGAAGGAGTAAAAGCGGGAAAATACAAGAGAGAAGAAAAATTACCCGCAGTTTTCTGTTTTAATAAGCGGGCGTAAAAAAATTTTGGAGTATTTACAATAAACTAATTTATGAATTTAATATACTTGAAATAGTATATTAAGTATAATGAACACTATAAGTATAATGAACACTTTATAAGTATAATGAACACTAACAATTTTATCTATTATTAAAGATGCTCTATTGATACTTGTATATAAAAGCGGGGTTTTTATAATTAATCTCCTGCAGTAGAGCATATTGCAGCTAAAACGGGCGAGAGGTAATACCATCAAATTTGATATGTGAAAGTTTTAGGAGATAAGCCTTCAAAAAATGTAAAAGTTCTAAATTACGCTTTGCAAAGAAAAATAGAAAGTATAGAAAAAGAAATAACTCATACGAAATGAATAAACAATTTAAACATTTATCGATTAGCTTTTGATCTTCCGTAGTTCATTCTATTTATATTATTAAATTTTCTTTTTTTTTAAAGAAGTGCCATCTGATGAACATATTTTGAATTAACAATATTAATACTTGGAGCAAGTCTCCTGAATCATCTACACATCGAATTTGGTGGCAATCCGCTCGTCCCTTTTTTTTTTTTTAAACTACGGTATGCGGTTTATAGCGAAAGTCATATTATAACCACCCTGTTTTTAGCTTTTGCTTCAGTTTAAATGTTTCTTTTTATACTGATAATTCCGAAATTTGAATAAATTGTTTCCAGTATTTTCGGTATAAAATTTGAAATTTAAAACACAAGTTTATAAAATTCAGTGTTTAGTTTATCTATATCTATATCTATCTTTATTCTTTTCGTTTAAATTCGAAGAATACAAGAACTTTTGACAACTTAAAATTTTCATTAAAAGATTTTGATAAATTTTGAATAAAACAGTATGACATTCAGTATTTACTTTATTGGGTCACCTGTTCTAGTCGCTAACTGATTATTTTCGCGCTCATTTGTATTCACGAGTCTTAAATTTCCCTGTAAAGCTAACATTCTTTTGTTATGAGTCTTCAGGAAATTCTTATTTCAATCGTTATGATGGGTAGAAATAATATAAAAGCTGCAGGATATAAATGATTAATAACTAAGCTATGCGGAGATCAACATAAAACTTACTGAAAAGCAAATAAAACTCTTGTTTCGTTTTGCTTTAAATTCAGTGATTTGCTGGTAATGCCGCTGTAGCATAAAAGCCACAGTCCTCTAAAAACTAAGTCAATAAAAATAGTCATTTTAAAATAAATGTCAATTCCAGTCATTTTTTAATAGCCGTGAGTATTTATTCAAAAATATAAAATGACATAAGAGGACAATCCAGGTTCATATCCATATACAATGAATTCGTTATAAAACGATGGTGGAGGAGAGAGATAATTTTAATTGAGAAAAATTACATCTTTTTAGTACGGTGCTTATTATCAAACTGTCCCGGAATCAAATCCGTGAATAAATTTGGTGAAATAAAAGGATATGTGAGGAACTCCCTCACAGCCGCCATATTTGTATATGCGTGATTTGGATTTTTAAATATTCTTTTAAAAGTAATACATGCAAGAAAAATATTAAACTTTCAGAATTTATAAATTTGATTAAATTCAAAAATGCTAAAATGAAGTTGTAACATTGTTAATTTTTTAATAGATATGAGCTATTAATATAACAATATTATTTAAAAATTATATATCGTGACAACAATGAATTCTATTAAGAGTGGACAATACCTAATCCCGCCGAAAGCGGGGTATCTCATGGTATTCTATGGGGAAAAACTGTTTCCTCAATTACTCATTACCTAATGTATTTTTTAAAACTCAGTTTTCACACTCAGAAAGTTCGTAACTTAAATTAGTACTGATTTTCCAAAAATTGATTTTTTAAAACTTTTATATTTAAATTTGGAGTTCAAAAATGCGAATTTTCACTGAGTGCATTTTTCTTCCCTTTTCTTTTTTAAGTCTCAAAATAAAATAAAAATAATAATCGTTTAGACACAGTAAAATAATCGATATATATGTAGAAAAAAAAAATTGTTTTTAAAATAATTTTTCACATATTTCACATTTTAATAATAAAAATAATAATAATAATATAATCTCAATAGACTGTCAGTTTTCCTTATCATTGAACTGAGTCCACGAGTTTAAATATTGTCCATTTATAAATCTTTATATATATATATATATATATATATATATATATATATATATATATATATATATATATATATATATATATATATATATTCATTTTGCATGCGCGCTTTTTATTTCCCAATTCAAAAATATATATAAAAAATAAACTTTTTCGATACTGTCCGTTTTGAAACTGATTATAATTTTTTTTTTTTAAATCAAATTCTGGCAAAATTAATTTAGTACGGAGGACTATTAGTTTGTCTTTCTTTTCTTTTCTTTTTCTGTAATCAAATTAGAACATCGCTTTCAAATTATTTAATTATATTTTCGATAAATTTTCGATTTCGGTAACTGTCCGACAATCGTAAAACTAGTATCGTGTGTCACAACCACCAGATTTGCATTGTTCACTATACCACATGTTATATACTTCTTGGTCACACCGAAGGGAATTGCGTAATGATTAGAAATAAATGAATTTTTGCAAAAACTAATAATATTATAGTAGTCTTGGTTATTTATTAGTATAAATTATTAGAGCTTCTAATAAAGTTAAGCTGAAAGATAAGTTATCGAACTGTTGGAAAAATCATAAAGAGTTCACCTATAAAAATTGTATCCCCCCCCCCCCCCCAAAAAAAAAAAAAAAAAAAAAAAAAAGTTTACTACACTATACTATACAAGAAAAACAAGTTTTCTCTCTTAACGCCCCAGAGGCTTACTACAGTAATATCAAAATTAAAATAAGTATAATTAGCATGTTGTGACCATCACAAAATTTTCTTACGTATTTTCGACATAAATTCATGTGGTATGAATCTCAAAACGGTAAGTGTCGAAAAAAGACAATTTTGTGTCTTACGGCTAATTATATCCTGGAAAATAAATTTTTAAGGATTTTTCAGTCTTGTTTAAAATGAAAAAAAAATAATAAATAAAAATAAAAAACTATGCTTTGTAATTATAAAATGATCATTTATTATTATTACTATTACCAGCCAATCGAATTAAAGGTATCAATAAGTTCTTTTGAAAAATACTTATTTTGAAAGTTTATACACACCGAGTAAGTATTTCTCCCAAGAGGGTGGAAAAGATGCTTCTATATTAAATTCCTAGTTTTGTATAATTATTAATAAGATTCATGTATTATATTGATAATTAAGCAAAAAAAACGCAGGAATAAACTATCTTGAATGCCAAAGGATATAATAAACTAGCAGAGAGCTGTTTCGGTAGAATTTAGAATACATTGCATGCACTGTATAGAAACGAAACGAAAGTGCTCCTTTTTATATAAAGAAATCGGATTCTTTTCTTATAAATTCCTTATTTATCTATATACATATATATTTTTCCTTTAACTGTTACATTGTTAAATTAAGAAGAGTTCATTTTTTTGAATGCGAATTAGTTGTAGTTTATGCCTAAAGTTTTTCAGAAATATAAGTATAGTAGCAACTTAGTAAAATGGAGTTCGAAGAATGCCAAACTGTGATTAGTTTACTCCACTTCATTAGTATTTCTAAAAAGGATTTCGTAAGAAATATGTTACGGATGTTTATTCAGTAAGAATTTCAAATATATTTAAGGAAATAATTTCACAAAAAAAGAGGGTTTTTTTTTTTAATGCGAGTGTTATGAAATGATAGAGTATGAATATGTGGTATGGCATGTGAAAAAAAGTGAGTGTATATGATTTCCTGTAAAAATAGGGACAAATATTTATCGAGTGAAATAGAAAGTGGAGAAATTTAAAATAAGGAGGAAAACTGTAGGGGGTGTATGCTTGAGTAATTGGGGGGGGGGGGGAGTACAGGAATATATGTAAAATAATGAAGAGAAAAATATATAGAAGTACACTAAGTGAGTAGGAGAAATATGTACTTAAAAGTGTTGTTGAATGAGTAAAATATGTAATTTGACTGTGTAAGAGAAATGTGTAGATGAACATATTTTGAATGAGTAGAAGCTGTGTACAGTGTATGTTGAATGTGTAGGAGAAATATGTAGATGGGTAATACTGATTTTTAAAAAAGTTGTTTAGAATATACGTTGAATGAGTAACTTTTAAAAAAATATAAAAAATGGAATGTTGAATGAGTAATAAAAACGTGCAAAGCTTCCGAATTCAGAAGGGTTCTAGTAGGCACCAACAGCATGAACTATTAGAATGGAACGTAGGGTCAAATCTCGTTTAATTTGAGAAAATCACAAAAATGTTTATGAGGAATGTGACATCGAGTGAAACAAGAAGCCAATAATAAGTAGAAGAAAAAAAAATTGCGTAAAGCAACATTACAGTACAGATAATGCATGTCGGTTTAGCGTCAGAAAGGAGACGACGGGAAATTTTTGTAGGAATTGTTTGGAGTTGCGGCCGCGAAAGTCATTGTGCGGACAACACCGACGGACTGAGGATTACCGAACACGTTCAAGCATACCAGTGTGCTGCCAATATCTACTGAAGCAATCAAAATCTGTGCTGTAATGTCCACTATTTTACTTATAGGTGTTCGATAAGCAAGTAATTTCAGTTAGACCCAGATTGAAATCAAAGGGATTAAAGTCCGCGGAGCGTAGAAGCAATCCTACGAATTACATCGCGTCCAGTCTGCCTCCCATTATATATAACAGCTAGAGGATTACGCACCGCAATCGAAAAATGATCTTGTGCTCCATTAGGCACTGTGGGTCCCATACCACGTGGTTATATTAGGGATTTTTGTTCCCACAGGAGAAAGAAAATTTGTCTACGGTCCTGCCAGGGCAGAAGACCGCAGTTTCATTTATTAATAGGAGATATACAGAAAATTGTACTTAAGATTGTGTTTAGGAAAACTTAAAAATAAATAAAATAAAATAAAAAATAATTACAATTAGACAAATTACATTTCATTAACAGAGAAAATAAGTCAGAGAATGTAGTGTTAAAATTTATATTTAATAAATGAGTAATGTTCGTTTAAGGTATTATAAAAATGTTTTAGCTTATTATAATTATCTGGATTTAATAATATTGCTTTTAAGTTTTGCCTTATTCTTTTATTGCTATTAAATTTAAAATTGCTTTTAATTAATGAACATTTTTCGAATATGTAATTATGCTCCATTAGGCATGATCCACATGTTGTAGCGCGCAGTGGGTGGTATTCACAGCAGAAAATCCGGTAGAACGTGATGTAGGAAATCAAAATAATTTACGTCATTGAAGCATTCCGGAAAATAGTGTGATCCCAACAGATGATGTCCGAGAATTCCTGCCCAGATGTTAATACTAAATTTGTGTTGTACTTTTGGCGAGATAATGCTCTAGGGATTTTCGGACGACACGTGTGCATTGTGCATGTTGACCATACCTTCTCTTGTAAAGCGGGCTTCATATGTGAATAAAACAGTGGCAAGAAACTAAATTATTCTGCGTGGCACTAAGTATTTAGTGCACAAATTCTACCGGTCGGTAATAATCGGTATCGGCCTGTAGTTGAATCTTATGCACGCAGGAGGGTGCATCTTATCAACACGCGAAACCTTTCACTCATTTTTCGTGCCGAATATTCAAATCAGCTGCAACCGATCGTGTACTTGTCAATGGAGAATCAAACAACTTTTACGATACTCAGTTAACCATTTCAGGATTGTGCACGCTACGTTCTTGCCATGCAATAGGACTTGTTATTTGAAAGAATACAGTCTCCCACAGAAGACGATTAATGTTTCTGAACGTGGTATGGTGCAGACAACGCCTCTATTATTGTTTTTAGTAGGTACATCCTCCAAGCTTGGCATAAATTGTCACCTGCTCGAGTACTAAAATGCATATCATCCGCATATTACTTAATCGTGCAACATAACACGTTTCCGAATTAAATTTAACGCCGCAAATTTTGCAATGTCCCCTAATGTATACTTTGCTTATTGCTGATATTTTTCCGACACGAACGGAAAAATTTGCATGCAAGAATGTTTCTTCTTGTCCGCGGTGCTCCAAATCAATGCATTCATTTGATTACTCTACTTTAAAAATTTCTCCCAGTGAAACGAAGTTTGCGACCCTATGTTCTATAGTAATTTTTCATCCTCTTCATGCCTATTATGACCCCTCTGAATTTGTCTGTCTAATTTGGCAAATATGTAAGGATGTATGTAGAATGTATGTTGATTAATAGAAAAATATACAAAATATACAAATGACCAAGAGAAAAAACAATGAGAATGCATGAATGAAGGAGCAAGAAAAATTCGTGAAGATGTACTATGTTTAATAAAGAGGAGAAATGTTTAAGGATGTGGGTTGAACGATAAGAAATATGTATATAGAAATGTCGAATGAAGAATATGGATAAAAGAATGTATGTTGAAGGACAGATGGAAAAAGGGGATGCATGTTGAATGAGAAGAAAGGTATGAAGGGGATGCATGTTGAATGAGGAGAAAGGAATGAAGGGGATGCGTGTTAAATGGGTAGAAATGGATGAGAGGGATGTATGTTGAATGAGGAGAAATGGATGAGAGGGATGTATGTTGAATGAGGAGAAATGGATGAGAGGTATGTATGTTGAATGAGGAGAAATGGATGAGAGGTATGTATGTTGAATGAGGAGAAATGGATGAGAGGGATGTATGTTGAATGTGGAGAAATGGATGAGAGGGATGCATGTTGAATGAGAAATATCTATGGGGATATGTTAATTGAAGAGTAGTAAGTATGTAGAATATGTGTTGATTAATAGAAAAATATATAAACTATGCAGATGACCAAGAGAAAAAAAAGAGAATGCATGAATGAATGAGCAAGAGAAATTCATGAAGACGTACTGTATTTAATGAACAGGAGACATGGTTAAGGATGTGTGTTGGATGTTGAGAAGAAATATGTATAAAGAAATGTTGAATGAGGAAGAGAAACAGGGATAAAATGTATGTTGAAAGACAGATGGACGAAGAGATGCATGTTGAAAGAGTGGGAATGGATGAAAGGGATGCATCTGATGAATGAATGGAAATGGATGAAGGGGATGCATCTGATGAATGAATGGAAATGGTTGAAGGGGATGCATCTGATGAATGAGTGGAGATGGTTGAAGGGGATGCATCTGATGAATGAGTGGAGATGGATGCCTAGATGAATGAGTGGAGATGGATGCCTAGATGAATGAGTGGAGATGGATGCCTAGATGAATGAGTGGAGATGGATGCCTAGATGAATGAGTGGAGATGGATGCCTAGATGAATGAGTGGAGATGGATGCCTAGATGAATGAGTGGAGATGGATGCCTAGATGAATGAGTGGAGATGGATGCCTAGATGAATGAGTGGAGATGGATGTATATGATGAATGAGTTGAAATGGATGAATGGGATGAATGATTGGAAATGCATAAAGAGATGCATGATGGAAAGGAGGGATGCACGGTGGTTGAGGAGTTGGAATGAAGGGGATGAATGAGTGGAGAGATATGGGGGATGAATGAGTGGAAAAGGAGGACGGGGATGCATGATGGAAAGGAGGGATGCACGGTGGTTGAGGAGTTGGAATGAAGGGGATGAATGAGTGGAGAGATATGGGGGATGAATGAGTGGAGAGATGGGGGATGAATGAGTGGAAAAGGACGGGGATGCATGATGGAAAGGAGGGATGCATGGTGGTTGAGGACATATGGATGAAGGGGATGCATGATGAATGAGTGGAGATGGATGAAGGGGATGTATGAGTGGAAATGGATGTGGGGATGAATGAGTTGAAATGGGTGAAGGGGACGAATGAGTGGAAATGCATGGAGGTGATGGATGAGGAGGGATGCATGATGGTTGAGGAGATATGTATGAGGGGGATGAATGAGTGGAGATGGATGACGGGGATGCATGAGGGATGAGGAGACATGGAGGAGAGGAATGCGTAATTGGATGAAGAGAAATATATATAGGTATGCATGACGGATGAGAGGATGCATGATTAAATGAAGAGAAATATGTATAGGGATGCATGTTGAATGAGGAGAAATATGTATGGAGTTGTAAGTTAAAGGAAATTATGTATAAATGTTCTTGAAACCCTCAAGATTTTAGTTTGAGTAAGACAAAGAAGATACAGAAAAATGTTAAATAACAAACAGGGAAAAATATTGTAAGTATAAATGAACGGATGATGTTTAATAATTGCTTATTCAATGTATAAGAAAAAGGATAATGTATGTCGAATAAAATATAGAAAAAAATTAGAGCAATGTTGAATTGGTAGAAAAAGCAAGCAGTGTATATTGAATACATACAAGAAGTATGTAGAGAATTGTATTGAGAGAAAAGTGTGAAACGTTGAATGAGTAGGAGGAAAGTGTGAAACGTTGAATGAGTAGGAGGAAAGTGTGAAACGTTGAATGAGTAGGAGAAAAGTGTGAAACGTTGTGAATGAGTAGGCGAAAAGTGTGAAATGTGTGTCGGAATAGGTAGGTGAAAGGTGTGTCGGAATGAGTAGGGGAAATATGTAACTGGGAAATATGTAACCCATATGTAACGCATAGGTGAATGAGTTGGGAAAATGTGTAGGCGAACGTATCTTGAATAAGTAGAAAAATATGTAAATGAATATATATGGATGAGTAAGACAAAAATATAAATTTATGTGCGATTTAATAGAAATGTGTATGTAAACGTATGTTAAATGAACAAGAGAAATTTGTACATGAATGCATGCTGAATGAGGGAGATTATGTCAAATGTATGTTGAGTGAATAGATGTAGAATGTATAGGAATGTATAGATAAATGTATCATACGGAAGAAATATGTAGATGATTGTATGATGAAAGAATAAGAATAAAATGTACGTGAATGGGATAAATGAGTGGGAGAAAATGTGTAGATTGAATGTATGTTGAATGAGTTGGAGAAAAATGTAAAACCTATGTTGAATGAGTAGGTGTTGGTGTTTGTGAATAAGGCCGATTGACTGCTCGAGTGTCCTAGGTCTGAGGGGGGAGGTGCCTTGAGGTCTTTCTAAGGGGGTCGTAGCCCGTATTTACGCAAGTTTCGGAGAAAACCACGGAAAACTCCAAACGGCTAGGCTAACAAGCGTGACTTGGGATCGAACCTGGCCCCTCACGTCTACGAGCTTTGAGCGCACGGCCGCTGGTGAACCCTTTGAATGAGTAGAAGAAAAATGCAAAAAATGTAAAACCTATGTTGAATGAGTAGGAGAAATGTATAGGTGAATTTGAAAATTTTGTTGGCGAACCTATCTTGAATAAGTAAGAAAAATATGTAAATGAATATATGATTTAGTACAACTGGTAGATAAATTTATATTGAATGAGAAATAGGAATATGTAGATGAATGCATATTGAATATATGCTGAATGAATAAGGAAAAATGAATGTGTCACGCAGAAGAAATATATAGATTGATGTATTAATGAATCGGTAGGAGGAAAATGTAGTTGAATGTGATGAATGAGTAGGACAATGTGTATATGAAAGTATGTTGTAAAAGTAGGAGAAAAATAATGTAGGTGCATGTATGATGAATCAGTAGGAGAAAAATGTAAAATGCATGTTGAGTGAGTAGGAAAGAAATTATGTAAGTGAATGTATGATTTAGTAGAAATGCATAGATGAATGCATCATATAAGAGCAAAAATGTAGATTAACGTATGTTGAATTAGTGAGAGAAAATATGTAGATGAATGTATGTTGAAGGAGTTTGAGAAATATGTAAATGAATGAGTAAAAATATATAGATGTCTGAGTAAAAGAAATATACACATGTATAAAATGAAGAATGAGTAGAAGAATGTATGACTTAGTAGAAATATATATAAACATATGTTTAATGAGTAGGAGAAAAATGTAGATTAATGGGCATTGAATTAGAAGAAAAATGTAAAATGTATGTTAAATGAGTTGGAGAAGTGTGAAATATGTTAAATGAGTAAGAGAAATATATGAAAAATGTATCTGAATGGGTAGGAAAAACATGTAAAATGTATATTGAATGAGGAGGAAAAATATAAATTGTACGTGGAATGAGTTGAATTGCTTAGATGAATGTATGATGTAGGATGAATATGTAAGGAAAGGTGATTAATGATTTAAAGCAAAAAAAAAAGTACGTGAATATATGATGAATAAAGTAGAAATGTTTAGATGAGCATATGTTGAATGGTTAGACGAATCTGTGTCGAGTGTATAAGAGAAAATATAAAATACATGTTGAATGGGTAGAAAAAAAATGTAGCTGAATGAGTAAGAAAAAAATGTCAATGAACATATGTAGATTATGTTTGAGTAGAAATGTGTTGATGAATATATATGTTTGAGTGGAAATGTGTTGATGAATGTATGTTTGAGTGGAAATGTGTTGATGAATGTATGTTTGAGTGGAAATGTGTTGATGAATGTATGTTTGAGTGGAAATGTGTTGATGAATGTATGTTTGAGTGGAAATGTGTTGATGAATGTATGTTTGAGTGGAAATGTGTTGATGAATGTATGTTTGAGTAGAAATGTGTTGATGAATGTATGCTTGATGAGTAGAAATGTGTTGATGATGTACGCTTGATGAGTAGAAATGTGTTGATGATGTACGCTTGATGAGTAGAAATGTGTTGATTGATGTACGCTTGATGAGTAGAAATGTGTTGATGAATGTACGTTTGAGTAGAAATGTGTGGATGAATGTACGTTTGAGTAGAAATGTGTGGATGAATGTACGTTTGAGTAGAAATGTGTGGATGAATGTACGTTTGAGTAGAAATGTGTGGATGAATGTACGTTTGAGTAGAAATGTGTGGATGAATGTACGTTTGAGTAGAAATGTGTGGATGAATGTACGTTTGAGTAGAAATGTGTGGATGAATGTACGTTTGAGTAGAAATGTGTGGATGAATGTACGTTTGAGTAGAAATGTGTGGATGAATGTACGTTTGAGTAGAAATGTGTGGATGAATGTACGTTTGAGTAGAAATGTGTGGATGAATGTACGTTTGAGTAGAAATGTGTTGATGAATGTACGTTTGAGTAGAAATGTGTTGATGAATGTACGTTTGATGAGTAGAAATGTGTTGATGAATGTACGTTTGATGAGTAGAAATGTGTTGATGAATGTACGTTTGAGTAGAAATGTGTCGATGAATGTATGTTTGAGTAGAAATGGGTCGATGATGTACGCTTGATGAGTAGAAATGTGTCGATGAATGTACGCTTGATGAGTAGAAATGTGTCGATGAATGTACGCTTGATGAGTAGAAATGTGTCGATGAATGTATGCTTGATGAGTAGAAATGTGTTGATGAATGTATGTTTGAGTAGAAATGTGTTGAAGAATAAATGCAGAATACGTATGACAAAGAGGAATGTAAGTGAATGCATGGTGAATGAGTATGAGAAAATTGTAAAGTGTTTGTTGAATGTGTAGAATTGTTTAGATGAATGCTTAAGAAGAAATACGTAGATGAATGTATAATAAATACATGGGTCGTAGCGTTCCTAGGTTTTCACGTGCATTTTATTTTATCACCACTACTCTGAAACATTATTTCAGTTAATATTGTAGCATAAAACCCTATAAGTGAAATTTCTTTTTAAACAATACTGGTGACAATGTAATGAAACTCTTCTAAAAACGATTAAGAGAAATATGTAGATGTATGTTTGAGTAGAATTGTGTTGGTGAATGTATGTTTGAATAGAATTGTGTTGGTGAATGTATGTTTGAATAGAATTGTGTTGGTGAATGTATGTTTGAATAGAATTGTGTTGGTGAATGTATGTTTGAATAGAATTGTGTTGGTGAATGTATGTTTGAATAGAATTGTGTTGGTGAATGTATGTTTGAGAAGAAATGTGTTGGTGAATGTATGTTTGAGAAGAAATGTGTTGGTGAATGTATGTTTGAGAAGAAATGTGTTGGTGAGTACGTTTGAGTAGAAATGTGCTGATGAATAAATGCAGAATATGTATGAGAAAAATTTAAACGTATGTATGATTTGTTAGAAGTGTTTAGGAGGAATGTAGGTGAATGCATGGTGAATGAGTAGGAGAAAATTGTAAAATGTTTGTTGCAAGAGTAGAATTGTTTAGATGAATGCTTAAGAAGAAAAACATTGATGAATGTATAATGAATGTAGGGGTCGTAGCGTTCCTTCGTTTTCACGTGAATTATATCGTATCACCGTTACTCTAAAACATTATTTTAGTTAATATTATAGCATAAAACCATACAAGTGAAATTTCTTTTTAAACATAGTAGTGACAATATATTGAAACGCTTCTAAAAAGAATTAAGAGAAATATATAGATGAATGTATGATGAATTCGAAAAAATGTTTAGGTAAGCGCATGTTTAAAGAGTAGGAAAAATGTGTACATGAATGTATATTGACTGATTTGGAGAGAAAACTGTAAAAATGTTGAATGAGGAGAAAACTAAACATTATGCTGGATGAGAAAGAAATTTGGGAAATGAATGTTGAATTAGTAGAAATATCTGAAAATGTATGCTGAATAAGTAATAGAAAATTGTGAAATGTATGTCGAATGAGTAGGAGTGAAGTGTGAAATGTATGTCGAATGAGTAGGAGTGAAGTGTGAAATGTATGTCGAATGAGTAGGAGTAAAGTGTGAAATGTATGTCGGAATGAGTAGGAGTAAAGTGTGAAATGTATGTCGGAATGAGTAGGAGTAAAGTGTGAAATGTATGTCGAATGAGTAGGAGTAAAGTGTGAAATGTATGTCGGAATGAGTAGGAGTAAAGTGTGAAATGTATGTCGGAATGAGTAGGAGTAAAGTGTGAAATGTATGTCGGAATGAGTAGGAGTAAAGTGTGAAATGTATGTCGGAATGAGTAGGAGTAAAGTGTGAAATGTATGTCGAATGAGTAGGAGTAAAGTGTGAAATGTATGTCGGAATGAGTAGGAGTAAAGTGTGAAATGTATGTCGGAATGAGTAGGAGAAAAGAGTGTAAAATGTATGTCGGAATGAGTAAGGGAAAAGAGTGTAAAATGTATGTCGGAATGAGTAAGGGAAAAGAGTGTAAAATGTATGTCGGAATGAGTACGGGAAAAGAGTGTAAAGTGTATGTCGAAATGAGTACGGGAAAAAATGTGAAGTGTATGTCGAAATGAGTACGGGAAAAAATGTGAAGTGTATGTCGAAATGAGTACGGGAAAAAATGTGAAGTGTATGTCGAAATGAGTACGGGAAAAAATGTGAAGTGTATGTCGAAATGAGTACGGGAAAAAATGTGAAGTGTATGTCGAAATGAGTACGGGAAAAAATGTGAAGTGTATGTCGAAATGAGTACGGGAAAAAATGTGAAGTGTATGTCGAAATGAGTACGGGAAAAAATGTGAAGTGTATGTCGAAATGAGTACGGTGGAAAAATGTGAAGTGTATATGAGTACGGGGGGAAAATGTGAAGTGTATATGAGTACGGGGGGAAAATGTGAAGTGTATATGAGTACGGGGGGAAAATGTGAAGTGTATATGAGTACGGGGGGAAAATGTGAAGTGTATATGAGTACGGGGGGAAAATGTGAAGTGTATATGAGTACGGGGTGAAAATGTGAAGTGTATATGAGTACGGGGGGAAAATGTGAAGTGTATATGAGTACGAGGAAAAAATGTGAAGTGTATATGAATAGGAGAAAAATGTTTGAGAAATGTTAAATATATTGAATCGGAGAAAATATAGAAAAATACATTGAATTTTCAAGAGAGAAAAATTGATTAAATCTTCAATAAGTAAAAGAAATACATTAGGTTGTATGGTAAAAAAAAATTGTATAAGGATATGTATGGAATAAGCAGAAATGTGCTTTAGAAATGAATTTTTTGAACCCTAAAAATAGCTATAAAGAGTTACTGTTGTTGAACAAGTGATGTTTAATGAGCGTGAGAAAAAAATGTGGAATATGTTAAATAATTGCACAGAATGATTAAGAAGAATCTATGTACTTTGAGTAAATAAGTAAAAATATTAAAGAATGCATATAGAAAAAATATGCAGAGAATGTTGAAAAAGAAATGTTTTGAATACATGTCTAATAAAAGTAAAAAAAGAACTGTGCAAAAGATGCATGCAATAGGAGCAAGAGGGAAAATGTATGATGCATGTTAAATTAATAAAAGAAAGATGAAGAATATATATATACTGAAATGAATAATAGGGAGAAAAATGTAATCTAATGTATGTTAATGCATTATAAGGAAAGTAATGTCAAAATGTATGTTGAAATCAATAAGAAAAATATAGGATGCATTTTGAACGTTCAGGCGAGATAAATATGTAGAAAAATGCATATTGAATGAGTAAGAAATTGTAAATTGTTAGAGAATGCATATCGAATAAAAACGAAAAAAGAAATGTTGATTGAGTAGGAATATGCCATGCATATTTTCATGTGTTCATATTTTGAGAAAAAGTGTGTGTGTGTGGGGGGGGGGGGGGGATATGCACATATGAGGAAGATTTTGCTTCTTGAATGTCTTTCTCTCTTTATATAGATAGATAGATAGATAGATAAAGAGAGATGAAATGGTAAATGTAACGTTTCGGCGTAGTTCGGTTTAGTCTTCATTTTGCTCAGTTGCTGTTATAATTTTGAAAACTTCCACGCATGAACTACAATTAATTGGCTTTTAAAATATGAGCTCTTTATAATTTAACAATGCATCACTAAAAGAAACAAAATAATCAATTTTGTTTTTCGTGGTTCCACTTGCCCCATGACATGGGGGAAGTCTCACCGCAGCCAACTAGAACTCTACATTCAGTACATTAATATATGTGTAAAACAAGTGCCCAGATAGTGAACATTTTAATGAATCAAAGTTTTAGAATTTTTAAAATGGCTCAACTTATTAGTTTCAACATTTACGTGCACCTCCTTCCTCAAATTAAAAAAAAAAGTACAAGACATTGGGTTTCATTGAAAATTAAGGCAACCGAAAGGCAATGTAAAGATACATGTGATATAGATTGATGTGCTTGGCACAAATCTAACCATCTTGGTTCCACGTACCCCACATACGAAACATTAAGGAATAAGCGCAACCACAGTTAGAAAACCATAAAGCATAAGAAATAGAACAAATGGGAATATATCCAAAATTTACATACAAAACTCAACTTCGCAGTTCTTGTAAAGCAAACTATCTCCACAAGTAAAGAACTAGCATTACTCCGAATTTTGTCATATGCACACTGTCGGAGAGTGGAAATTTAAGCAATTTTTTGAAAAAATTTAAACTAATTATATATATATATATTATGTATTGATAAAGTTTAACATTAAAGGTATGTTCAAACAGAAAAATATTAGCTTCAAATTCAGCTTATTCAGTTGTAAGGTAGGATTACACTTACCTCATTTGACGCTGTATGAAAATGTTAACATTGTTTGTCGGTAGAATGATTTTGATAAAATTTAAAATGTGTAGGTAAGAACTATATAAAGGAGGAATATAACAGTGTGCATGTGTTAAAAATATATATATTAACTAAAAAAATCAAAATTGGAATAGGTAAATCAAAATTAGAATAGCGTAACAAAAAGAGAAGTAGTAAAGAACGATTATTAAAAAAAAAAAATACTGGATCTTTGTCAAAATTTATAATGGTATACATATACAGGAAATTACTTGATCAAATTTAAACCAAATGTAAACAATTCAAATTGTTTTTAAGCAAGACTTCAGATTACGTGAATATATTAAGATATCGAAAATGCATGTAAATGTTTAATTCCAGAGATAGCTAAATGATCAGAGGTAAAAGAATGGATTCATAAGAATACGTAAATGATCAAACTAATGTTTTCCCAAAAATAATAAAAAATGATTAAAGAAACAAAAACGAAAAATCATGTACGCAATTGATTTGTAACACTTTGCAATTATACGTGCTCGTAACATCGTTTAACCTTCAATGTTCCTTGACTACGTTATCACACAACAGATAGACGGAAGAACACAGTCAAATGGACTAACTGAATTCAAAATCACTCGTAAACCTTTTTGGAAAGTATTAAAAATGCTTAACACTAACAGAAATGGAATTCTAGCAATTTCCTATTCCAACCCTTCATGTATCTGAATATTTTAGTGTAGCCCTGGTAATCTGAAAATTAAGTATCATTCTATACAAAATATTATTTTAGCATATTAACAATAAATATCAATTTCATTATGATTTTTTGCAGTTAAAAGGTTATTTAAATTGATTCGGAAAATATTTACGATCGATGGAGGCGAACAGCTTGACAAACGAGCAGTCAGACACACTAAATCAAAAATGTGTTAGTGTTAAAAACGCTTAATGTACACTAATGTGAGATTCCAGCAAATTTGCAATAAAGTCCTTATCGTAACTGAATATTTTTATGTGGCTCTGTTAATGTTAATGCTTATACTATATTCTGTAGAAAGCATTTTTTTTTTTGTGCATATGAATAACATATTTCAATTTCATTAAGATTTGTACAAAGTAAATTTATTAAAATATGGTTTATAGAAATGCCTTTTATAGAACACGGTGCTTTGGAATACTTTCAGATGTCCCTGTACACAAACCAGTGTTGATATGTACTCCATTTTTAGTAGGAAACATCCGATAGTGAACTTAAATAACATATCAATTTCAAGAAATTCCATTAATATTTACGGGAATTAAGGCTAGGGCAGACAAACCTTAGTGATAAACATTTTCAATTTTGATCGAAAGTGTTGAAAAGGCAAAAAATTACACAAATATATGTAAAAGAAAATTTGTGAATTTCAGTGTATGATGTTAGACATCACGAATGCAGTAGCGCTCTAATGAAACTATAAAATAGAATGTGTATGAATAAATAATTTATGGTAAAAATTCAAGCTTGCTTTTAGAAACTTAAATTTTTCGAGAAGAAACATGTAATTTTTTTCTGTATAAAGTGTTATGATTTTTCAAAAAATCGCGAAATATGATTTCTCTAAATGAAGATGAAACATTATCTACAAAATTATTCCATTATAAAGTAATATATATTATTTATTTGGGTGGGGGGGGGGAGTGTTTTAGTTTGGGGAAGGGTGAGTGGGAAACCTGTAAAATATATCTATGAAAAAAATTTAAGTTGAAAAAAATATACATCCATAAAGTTTTTGCAAGGCACAAAGAGCAAATCATCTCTTTCAAATAATGACATAAAGCAAATAAAAAAGAATTTTGAATGAGAAACTGATTTAGAGATAAATGTAAAATGCATATAATGACTTTAAGGAAGGTGCAAAGAAAGTATAAGGTGCTTTTCTGGAAAATGAAAAGGAATGTTTGTTTTGAAGAATAATTGTAAAATTTCTAAAATTATGTATGTACATGGAGAATGATCGTGAAATAGTATGTAATAGAATGTATAGTAAAATTGTTGAGAAATATGATGTATGCACAAGGGAATAATTAAATGTAAATATAGTATAAAATAATTATGCATTATGTAAAGGAGTGTGTAGAATGATTGTGGATTATGCAAAGAAATGTGTATGTAGAATGATTGTGGATTAGGTAAAGGAATGTGTGTATAGAATGATTGTGGATTAGGTAAAGGAATGTGTGTATAGAATGATTGTGGATTAGGTAAAGGAATGTGTGTATAGAACGACTGTGGATTATGTAAAGGAATGTGTGTATAGAACGACTGTGGATTATTAAAGGAATGTGTGTATAGAATGATTGTGGATTTGGTAAAGGAATGTGTGTATAGAACGACTGTGGATTATTAAAGGAATGTGTGTATAGAACGACTGTGGATTATTAAAGGAATGTGTGCATAGAACAACTGTGGCTTATGTAAGGTATGTTTGTACAGTGACTGTGGATTATGTAAGGAATATGTGCATAGAATGATTGTAAATTATGTAAAGGAATGTATGTGTAGAATGATTGTGGATTATGTGTAGAATGATTGTGGATTATGTGAAGGATTATGTGTAAAAATGATTGCGATTATGTGAAGGATTGTATGTAAAAATGATTGTGAATTATGTGAAGGAATGTGTGTGGAATGATTGTGGGTTGCATAAAGGCTTGTATGTGCAGAATGATTGTGGATTACGCAAGGGAATGATTGTTAAATATGTAAAAGAATGTTGTATAGAATGACTGTGAAATGTGTAAAGGAATGTTGTGTAGAATGATTATGAAATATGAGTAATGTATCAAAGAATGATTTTGAAGTGTGTAAGAGAATGATTCATTGAAAGATGAAGAGTGATGTATAAGTGAATGATTGCGAAATAGTTATGTATAGGAGAATGATCCATTGACTGAAATAAGTAAAGGAATAAATGTATAGAAATGATTGTGAAATATGTTAAGAAAGAAACTAATTGAATGATTGTAAAACATGTAAAGAAAGAAACTAATCGAATGATTGTAAAACATGTAAAGAAATGAATGTATAGAATGATTGTGAAATATGTTAAGAAAGAAACTAATTGAATGATCATAAAACATGTTAAAAAATGAATGTATAGAATGACTGTGCATTGTGTAACAAATGAATGTATAGAATGATTGTGTAACGTGAAAGAAATGAATGTATGGAATGATTGTGTAAAGTGAAAGAAATGAATGTATAGAATGATTGTGCAGTGTGAAAGAAATGAATGTATAGAAAGTTCGTGCAATATGTATAGGAATGCATGAGCAGATGGATTGCGAAATATGCAAAAAAATGCATTAACAATTTTGAGAATATGATGTAATATATGTAACAGTGATTTTTTCTGAAAGAACATATGAGAATTAAAGAAAATAATGGAAGGGAATTTATGTATATATGAGAATAAAATACAAAAGATAATCCACATGAAAACGATTTTATAAAAAAAAAAAAAAAAAAAAAAAAGAATGAAAAAATGTATATGTAACAGTGATTTTTTCTGAAAGAACATATGAGAATTAAAGAAAATAATGGAAGGGAATTTATGTATATATGAGAATAAAATACAAAAGATAATCCACATGAAAACGATTTTATAAAAAAAAAAAAAAAAAAAAAAAAAAAAAAAGAAAAAATGTATATATAAAATATTATGAAAAGTACTATGGAATTTTCATACAGGTTAATGATTTTTGAAAATTTTAAAGAGCTTGTATAAGATTTCTATGAGAATTTTCGTATGCGAGAATTTTTTTTAAATACAAAGAAATATATATGTAAGAAAACTGTGTATTGTGTTGTGAACTTGTAGGGGCATTTTCGTTCAATATTTTAACTTTGAAGATTAATTTCATTGACTATTATATATCATAGTCAAACAGAAAAGGAAACTAAAAATTACGGTTTGGTATTGAATGTAAAAGCATCAACAAGTTGGCAACACAACAGGATAATGATTTTGTGAAAACTAACAATGAACAAATGCATTTGTAGGGGTCAGAGGTTTTTTAGTATTTTATTGTTTTGTCTCCAATAATATAATATTTAAAAAATTATCCTAAAATAGTTGCAACAAAATAAGCGCACAAGAGGGAAGGGAAAAAAAAAAACCGCTGCAAACCCTTGCATATATGAATGATTTTCTGAAAGACAGAAAATTACGCAACTCAGAATCTATGAAGTATAGAATACCCGCATATGTGAATTTGTAATGAATATTAGGAATGAATTTGCGGAAAAATAAGAAGAATGTATGCTATTTTTACTTGATGAGAAAACTTAAAAAAAAAAAAAAAAGTATCACCCAATTTTGTTTTTTAACATTAAATTCTCATTTGAAATTTTTGATAATGTTAATTTGAAAAAACGAAAAGAATTATGTTACATGTATTTTCCACACTCTTTCTCATCCTTTATACATATTATTTCATTCTAATCCTCACAAGGTGTCAAAAAGTGTCTGCTTGATTTTATTAGAGTAAAAGTAGAATGTTAAACCTATTGTATATCTACAAAAATTGAATTATCGCTATTGCAAGTAAACAGATATGCCTAATTTTCCAATTTATTCCAAAGCATTGTAAATCTCGCCTTTTGTTTGCATTACATTATTTGGAGAGTTAATCTCATATTGTAGAAAATTATTCTAAAATTAGTGGTATTAAAAAATAAAAGGCAGCTTATTTGGCGCCATTCTAGCTATTAGATTTCGCTAATGAACCCTCAGAGTACTGTCACAGGGTCCGTACGGGCCTTATTTTCCCCCTGAGTCTTATACCAATATTTTTTTAGAACGATTTTCGTTGTAAAATAAGTCTTTCTGATTAAGATGAATTTTATTGTTTCAGAATACTGGTGTGAGACTCGGGGGAAAAAATAAGGCCCGTACGAACCCTGCTGTCAATTAAACTACGGCTACCTTGCATTTGTTAATCAATTGAAGATTATATAACGTTATTCTTAACATATATATAATTTATAACGTTAAAAAGAAATATACATTACAGTGGCTTGAAGTAATTATATGAACGATTTATTTATTTAAAAAAAAAAAAACAAAAAAAAAAAAAAAAACACGGGAGTATTAAAAAATAAAAGTAATTTTAAGAAAATAGTTTCAAAATGCATACGAGTTATTTATTCCGACTGATTTAAAAGTAAGTAAACGAATGTGTGCAAATGTATTTTGAAATGGTTGGAAAAAAAGAGTAATGTGGTAATGATTGTAAGAAAGTACGAATAGGAATATTTATGAGAAACTGATTTTTGAGAATTGTTGCAAAAGAACGCATATCTATATAGAATTTATTTTGAGAAATTATGTAAAATTATATAAGTTAAGATAATTTAATAAATTGTATGAGAGAATGTGTGAATGGATTAATTTAAATGGTGTATAAGAGTTTATGAGAGAAACTCTCTTACGATTGTACAACCCCCCCCCCCCCCCAAAAAAAAAAAAAAAAAAAAAAAGCTTTTTTTTTTTTTTTTTTTAACATATTTATGATCTCTATTTGTTTGACATTTTTTTTTTTTTTTTTTTTTTTTCAAAGCGTTCGTGGATAAAAACTAAGCTCGTAAATCTTGTAAATCCTTTTCACGGTACTGATTAAAATTATTTTGTGAATTATTTTTTGATTTCTTAATTTCAAAGAATATTAAAGTATTGTGGTGAGA
Source organism: Salticus scenicus (assembly GCA_963930645.1). Lineage (NCBI taxonomy): Eukaryota > Metazoa > Arthropoda > Arachnida > Araneae > Salticidae > Salticus > Salticus scenicus. The sequence goes on along the minus strand of OZ005650.1, from coordinate 88,787,055 downwards.
GTTGAAAAACATATTGAAAAGAATAAGTGTTGATATAAAAAATGGGAAAGTGTGGTTTTGAATATAGAAAAATTTTTTGTCCAACATTAACGAAAGAAAAATTGAGAAATGTTTGTAGACGAAGAAAAAAAAGAGTAAAGGTGATTTTCGGTTGAATGAAATAAAACTATATTATAAATGACTTTTGTCCAGGAATGTGACAGAATGACTGTGATCAATGATGGCGAATGAGCGATTATTTTAATACGTTGTGTAATGGAAGTGTTTGAAAACTACAAAAATTTTACAAATTCGAAAATTTAGGTCATTCTTCTGTTAGATCACAAAATGTGTTGATTATTGAATCTCAGCTCCTTTGTTACTAATAAAAAATAGCATTTAAGATTTTCTCCCCTGAACATCTGAAGTTCCTATTGATTCAAATTGAACGTTTATATTTCTACATATTTTCGCAACAAAATGCATATTTTAGATGGTTATTTTATTTTTGTAACTGATTAAATCTTTTCTCCACTGCATAAATTGTGCTGTTGCAGAGAAAGTAGTTTTAAAGTTAAAGTAAAATAAATGGCATTTCTATTCGCTTTCAGTGAGGTCAGCCTTGGCAACGTATATGGCGAAAAACAATAGTTTATGGTACCCGAAGTTTCAAGGCTCTACGTTAAATAGGAGTAGAGATATGGAAATTTCCACTGGATTCTAGCACAGAACCATCGCTAAAAAGCAAGTTGATTTCTGTTACTGCGATTAGAGAACTGCTCTGTACGATTGCGTTTGGAGAATGTTCCAAATGATTAATTTTTATTAGTGAGTTAGCAAAACTCCACCTATGAGGAATATTTAACGCTGATATTTTTATTATTGTGGAACAAGTGACTTTTTGGATTGTTTCAAGAATTTTCGTTGAATTGGCAGTATTATTCGGTTGTTTCGAGAATATTCCTTGAAATCGCAATTTTATTGTACTCTTTCGAGAAGTTACAATGAATAAAGTTCACTGCCTGTTTCTTTACGGACACTTCGCAGAAGAAAGTCGACATTTTTTGTAACATTTTTGTTGGTATGTGAAAGAATATTTTACTTAAATCTAATAAAAATGTAGAAGTTTCATTTTGGAAACAATTTAAGTTTCATATACAATTTTATTTATTCTTTAATGTTTGTAAATTGCATTTTAATGATTTTTAACAAAACATTCTTTGATTTTTACGGATTTTTATTTATTGAAGGAATTAATGGCATTTCAGTAGAATAATAAACACTATAATTATCCGCGTTGCTTACTATTGAGAGTAGAGTAGAAAATGTGAGTGTTTTTGAAAACATTTGCGAGTGTTTCACAGGCAAACGATTGAACACACAATCTGAAATATATCATGAAGGAATATATTAAGAGAAAGAATATTTAATTCAATATACAGAAATAACCCTCCGTCGGGCGCATCCTGCCTGAGAGGCTCGTTCTGGTTTTTATTCTCCTAAATATCCTACACATGATATTTAATTCAAAAACACCCGTATGGCAGGGACGGAACACGGGCGCAGAATTCATACCGGAATCCGTTTAAGAAATTTCTCTACCTTATAATATCGTTGATTTAAGAAGTCGAAAATTTTCTTACATTGATAGTGGTATGAATTCTGCGCCCATGTTCCATCCCTGGTATGGTGACCTTATTAGGAGTGAATAGAAAGTAATAAACGAAAATTTGATGCATAAGTACGAATTTATTAATTGTAGTATAAGTATTTTAACAAAGTTTTTACCTGGCTTCTCGGGCAAGGTGCACCTGATTTTGTTCGTCCTACGGGTGCGCCTGACGTTAGGGATAAGTTTTCTGTAAACACCTATATACGGACTAGGACTTCTTAAAATAGCCCCACTCTTCGAGAGCATACCATTCAGGCCTACGATCAACGTGGAATCAATCGGTCTTTAATCCCTACACGAACACTTTAAATAATTGTCAACTGAACATTTTTTACTTTCTTCTATATGTAATATAGAGAAAGTATTGGATTCGCGAAAAATTTCGACCTCCGTTTTTTGACGGATCTACACGTTTTGGGATGTCCTGAACACGAATTGATAGTTTTTAGAAAATGTCTGTCTGTGTGTCTGTCTGTCTGTCTGTCTGTCTGTGTGTCTGTCTGTCTGTGTGTCTGTATCATTTTTTTGTGGACGCTGTATCTCACGAACATATGAATGAAATTTAACCAAACTTGGTATTTAGTTGCACCCTGACATGAACTGGTGCCCATTAGATTTGGGGATCAATAGCTCAACAGGTGGCGCTGTAATCGCATTTTATGCAAATTTTTAACATGGCAGCATAGGACAAAATTCCGTATAAATGGGCATAATGAGAGTTATTTTAAACTTGTGATTGTAAAATGAATTTGAATTATTGATGATAGTAGTAGTTAACTAGGAAAAAAAAATTGTGCATGGGGGGGCATCGGTTCCCCCCCCTGGGGGGGAAGTACCGCCCCGGGGGGGGTTAAATTTTGAAGATGGGTATCATTCGAAAGATCTCGTCAATACCTTTAAAACGAATGGTTGAACCATAAATCTGTGATAATTTAAAACAAAGTTATCGATTTTTTTTACTTTTAACAAAAAAAAAAAAAAAAACTTAGAAAAATAATCGTATTTTTTTTTTTTTTTTTTTTTTTTTAATGAAATTTTACCAAACTTGGTATTTAGTTGGTCCCCGACATAAACTGTTGCTGATTATATTTGGGGATCAATAGCTCAACAGGTGGCGCTGTGATAGCATTTTATCTAAATTTTTAACATGGCAGCATAGGACAAAAATTCGTATAAATGTGCATAATAAGAGTTATTTTACACTTGTGTTTGTAAAATTAATATGAATTATTGATAATAGTAGTACGTAACTAGGAAAAAAATTTTGTGCATGGGGGGGCATCGCTTCCCCCCCTGGGGGGGAAGTACCCCCCGGGGGGGGTAAATTTTGAAGATGGGTATCATTCGAAAGATCTCGTCAATACCTTTAAAACGAATGGTTGAACTATAAATCTGTGATAATTTAAAACAAAGTTATCGATTTTTTTTACTTTTAACCAAAAAAAAAAAAAAAAAAAAAAAAAAGCTTAGAAAAAAAATTCTATTTTTTTTTTTTTTTAAATATTGTTAGTGATTGAATATGTATTAATTTTTTGTTTATGTCTTGTTTTCATTTAAAATTTTGAAATATTATTTATAGTCTTTTTCATTAATAATTATAGAAATTATATTAATTTCCAACCTTAATATATATATTATTTTTAATATTATTATAATTATCATAATTTTTTATTATAATCACCACTAATTTATTAATAATCACTTCACTTTTTAAGTTTTTCCTGTCTTTAACTAAATGTTTTGATCATTATCTGGCGGTTTATAGGAGCGACCAAGAAAGAAAATCGTCAAATCGCCAAATGGCGGTTCTTGCATGATATTTATTATATCTACTATTTTTTCCTTTTTAATTATTGTTTCTATTTATTTCATTTGTTTCACTTCACATAAAGGATCAAATTAATTTCTTTCTAAATATATTGTAGCAACTGTGACGTCTTTTTTTTTTTTTTTCTCTGATATGCCATATTTTTACTTTCTTCTATACTCAATAGAAGAAAGTATTGGATTCGTAAAAATTTTCGACCTCGGGTTTTTCATGGATTTACACGTTTTGAGAGCTGTAGAACACGATTTGACCCTTTTTAGAAAATATCTGTCTGTCTGTCTGTGTGTGTGTGTGTGAGACAAAATTTTGTGGCAACTGTATCTCAGGAACTATTGCACAGAATTTCATACAAATTGGTATGTAGTTGCACCTTGACATAAATTAGTGCCTATCAACTTTTGGTAAAAATTGTCTGACATGTTGCGTTGCCATCCCGCTTTTTCTAAATTTTTAACATTGTGATATAGGACAAAATTCTGCATAAATGTGCATAAAGAGAAATATTTTAGAGTAATCATTATGAAATGTACAAGAATTATTTATAACAGATAGTCAACTGGGAAAATTTTTTTTGTATGTGCAGGAGCCTCGCTACCACCCCTGGGGGGGGAAGTTCCCCCTCGAGGGGACTAAATGTTCAAGATGGGTATCTTTCGAAAGGTCTCGTCAATACCTTTAAAACGAATGGTTGAACTATAAATGTGTAATAATTTAAAACAAAGTTATCGATTTTTTTTTTTTTTTCTTTTTTTTTTTTTTCTTTTTTTTTTTTTTTTACTTTTAACAAAAAAAAAAAAAAAAAATCATATATATATATGTTTTTTTTTTCTTAATATTGCTACCGAGTATAGGAAAATATAGAAGAAAGTCTTGTGGTGGCCACAACATACTAGTTTTAACCAAAAATTTCAGACCGATTGATTTCACGTTGATCGTAGGCCTGGAGGGTATGCCCTAGAAGAGTGGGGCTATCTTAAGAAATCCTAGTCCGACATTATTTGTTCTTTTATTCAATATCGAAATTTTTAGGACAAAGCAAACATACTAATAATTTAGTCTGACACCTTTTAAAAGTGTCTATTCAACAATATAAATCTCATTTATGTATGCACCTAAAGAATAACTTCTTGTTTATTGTAATTATATTTTTTTGTGTAAACATTAGATATATAAAAGCTTTGTTTACAAATGACCTGAACTCGCACAATTCAAAAATTAACAGAAGCATTACACTATTTTGAAATAACACTCGGGCAATAATAAAATCTGCATATTAACAGAATATAAATTTGTTTAAAGAAAAAAAAAGTATTTGAAAATATGAAATCATAAGTTTAAAAGAAAATTATTAAATGCCGCCTACTTTTCGTATTGCAAGATGCCCACCTGCAAGGTAAAACTTGCACTAATATATACAGTGCGGTCCTGCTAAAAATGAATAATAAAAAAAGATTATATATACGTATATATTGAGTAGGAGATTTCTTCAATTTTTTTTTTTCTTTTTGCGGGAGAGTTTCTAAGTTGTTAGCGCCGCCACTAATACGGAAATTTCCTATTGAAAAATTTATATTTACAGTTCTGCTGTAGTAGCGCGACATAAAATAATTTGATAAATAACGGTTTACAATCGGTAAGTCTTTGAATTATGCTTTAATAAACTAAAACTGCTACAAACAGAGAGAAATACATATAATTGAATCTTACTACAGTATAATGTGAGTGGAAAAACTATACGCATCATTAGGCATTTATTTAACAAAATTACAAAAAAAAATTCCAGCTGAATATAGACTTCGATCATTAAATGTATTTTAATTTTGAAAATGTTTTTAATTAAAAATTTCAACCCATTCGGTAACAAAAGGTTTCGCGACGAATTTTTGTAAGTAGATTATACAATCTAGAGATAATACATTGTATGCAAATTTTGAAGACTAAACTTTTAGATTGGGGATTTCTTGTATTCTATATTGTATTAATAATTTTCAGTTTTGTATTTTATGGCAAGAAAGAAATTCATCACCTAAAATTCTTATGAATCGAGTAGATTTTATTCGTCGTTAATTTAAGGAGATAGGAGAGAAGGAACTTTTCACTTTACCGGCGCAAATCTCGCTAAGCAAACTTTATTGGCGACAACAATACATTTATGGATTAAAAGTAAATTTTAACTTAGATTTTTTTTTTTTTCAAATTTAAAGTTCATTTATATACGTTATTAAGGATTTGACAAAATAAATATTAAATATTTTTTTTATGGGACAACACTTTTAAAAGCTAGCTTTAAGCAAAACTTCAGAAAATTTCATTCTTAAAAATATAAAATAAATAAAATAAGTAAACGGTCGTGTCTCTTTAATTTTTTTTCTTATTATTCGAAGTGTTTTGAAACAATTACTATTTCTTAGGTGTTTAATGAGGCGTCGATTATATCATTCTTGTCAACTTTATTGCCTCGCCGGCAAAATTGAAAATTACCGAGGAGAATGATTGAAGCGGCAGGAGGTTTTTCCAAATTAAAATAATAAACTTTTTTCTTTTTAGATATTTTCTAATGTCTAAAATTGTTATCTAGCAGTACAATAAGTATCTACAGACAGTATTATACACTGCCATAAATTAGCTAAAAAAATACAATAGTAAAAAGTACGGACATAAGAAAAAATAGGTAATTTTATTTATTTTTTAACAAGCAATTCTACCAAAAAATCAATCTAAAACTTATGTCACAAAGTAATTCATATACTATATGTGTAACACAAAATGATCTAGATATTACGAATTTCTTTCTTTCCTGGGGAGGGGACTGATTTGTAGCATATTTCATAAAAAAAAAATGGTATTAAATATTATGCATTTCAATTTCACATTGAAAATGTGTATTTCTATATTTTTTTTTCCTTGTTTTATGCATTATTAATTTTCCTATTCATTGAAAGGTAAAGAAGCGAATATTAGCAATTCCTATTCAGCGAAAGGCAGAGCGCCGCAGGGGTTAATAAGTGAAGCGAGTCTGTGGAAGAGGAATCCTTCCTCGGGGGTTAGTGAGCGGAGCGAGCAGGGGGCAAAGCCCCCTAGTGGGATACAAAATAATTGTTCAGAAACTTTTTCTCATCAAGTCATTCTCTATTAAATGGTAACGATGTTTCACTTGTCATTGGATATATATATATATATATGACAGCAGAAGGCTCGAGAAAAAAAAGTTATTCCTTATATTTTGATATAAATATTTATAAAAAAGAAATCATTACATTCGAATTAAAACCATGACTACTAAGCAATGAAAGAGAACGAAAAGTGGAGCAAACCATTCTCTTAAGTAAAAGAGATAGATTGGGCACCCAATAAAATTTTAAAAAGTCCTGCCTTATGATTGCTCATATTAACCGCAATTATGATACGATGTATAAAGTTTTGTGATGACCAAAGCATACTATGTTTCTTTATATATTTATTATTTCGTATATATTTATTATTTCGTATATATTTATTATTTTGAATAATAAATTTTGTTAATAATCGGATTATAAGATACATATGGGTGAAACTTCAAAAATTTTCTCTTTATTTCCGGGGGAAGTTTTTCCTGCGGACGTTTTTTTTCAAAAACCCTGTTGGGAATGAACGTGTGCGTCTCTGTCGGGAATGCAAGGAACAAAAGTGCGCGTCTCTTTCGGGAATACAAGAAAACGAAAGTACGTCTCTGTCCAGAATGCAGGTGTGCGGAAGTGTGCGTCTCGTTCGGGAATTCAAGGAAACAAATGTGTGCGTCTCTGTCTGGAATGCAAGGAAACAAATGTGTGCGTCTCTGTCTGGAATGCAAGAAAACAAATGTGTGCGTCTCTGTCTGGAATGCAAGGAAACAAATGTGTGCGTCTCTGTCAGGAATGCAAGGATATGAAAGTGCGTCTCTGTCCGGAATGTAAGAATACGAAAGTGCGTCTCTGTCCGGAATGCAAGAATACGAAAGTGTGCGTCTCTGATGTGAGAATGTAAGCCAATGAGAGTGTTGTTTAAATTAATGTTGCTAGTTTCTGAAAACGTGCGCGTTTGTCTAGGTTGGTTGGTAAATGAAGACCGAATGATCGTTCATAAATGATATTGAATTAAAATGTGCATGCAAGCTTACGAAAACGGCTCATTTGTTGCGAAGGCAAACGAAGGAAAGTATCCATTCTTTCTTGAGAAACGAATGAAAAGGAACGAAAGCGCACGAGTCTCAATTGGGAGTGGAAATGTGCGTCTCTGTTGGGAAATGCAAGGAAATGAAAGTGTGCGTCTCTGTTGGGAAATGCAAGGAAATGAAAGTGTGCGTCTCTGTTGGGAAATGCAAGGAAATGAAAGTGTGCGTCTCTGTTGGGAAATGCAAGGAAATGAAAGTGTGCGTCTCTGTTGGGAAATGCAAGGAAATGAAAGTGTGCGTCTCTGTTGGGAAATGCAAGGAAATGAAAGTGTGCGTCTCTGTTGGGAAATGCAAGGAAATGAAAGTGTGCGTCTCTGTTGGAGAATGCAAGGAAATGAAAGTGTGCGTCTCTGTTGGAGAATGCAAGGAAATGAAAGTGTGCGTCTCTGCTGGAGAAAGAGGAGAATGCAAGGAAATTGCGCGTCTCTGTTGGAGAATGCAAGGAAATGAAAGTGTGCGTCTCTTTCAGGAATGCAAGGAAATGAAAGTGTGCGTCTCTTTCAGGAATGCAAGGGAGCGAAAGTGTGCGTGTCTTTCAAGAGTGCAAGGGAACGAGTGCGTGTCTCTGTCGGGAAAGCAAGGGAAAAATGTGCGCGTGTCTGTCTGAAATGCAAGTAAAAAGAAAGTGTGCGTCTTTCGGGAATGCAAGGAAATGAAAGTGTGCTTCTCTGTCGGGAATGCAAGGAAATGAAAGTGTGCGTCTCGATCAGGAATGCAAGGGAGCGAAAGTGTGCGTCTCGATCAGGAATGCAAGGGAGCGAAAGTGTGCGTCTCGATCAGGAATGCAAGGGAGCGAAAGTGAGCGTCTCGATCAGGAATGCAAGGGAGCGAAAGTGTGCGTGTCTTTAAAGAGTGCAAGGGAACGAAAGTGCGTGTGTCTGATGGGAATGCAAGGAAATGAAAGTGTGCGTCTTTCGGGAATGCAAGGAAATGAAAGTGTGCGTCTTTCGGGAATGCAAGGAAATGAAAGTGTGCGTCTTTCGGGAATGCAAGGAAATGAAAGTGTGCGTCTTTCGGGAATGCAAGGAAATGAAAGTGGGCCTCTGTGGGGAATGCAAGGCAATGAAAGTGTGCGTCTCTTTCAGGAATGCAAGGGAGCGAAAGTGTGCGTGTCTTTCAAGAGTGCAAGGGAACGAGTACGTGTCTCTGTCGGGGAAGCAAGGGGAAAAAAAGTGCGCGTGTCTGTCGGAAATGCAAGTAAAAAGAAAGTGTGCGTCTTTCGGGAATGCAAGGAAATGAAAGTGTGCTTCTCTGTCGGGAATGCAAGGAAATGAAAGTGTGCTTCTCTGTCGGGAATGCAAGGAAATGAAAGTGTGCTTCTCTGTCGGGAATGCAAGGAAATGAAAGTGTGCTTCTCTGTCGGGAATGCAAGGAAATGAAAGTGTGCTTCTCTGTCGGGAATGCAAGGAAATGAAAGTGTGCTTCTCTGTCGGGAATGCAAGGAAATGAAAGTGTGCTTCTCTGTCGGGAATGCAAGGAAATGAAAGTGTGCTTCTCTGTCGGGAATGCAAGGAAATGAAAGTGTGCTTCTCTGTCGGGAATGCAAGGAAATGAAAGTGTGCTTCTCTGTCGGGAATGCAAGGAAATGAAAGTGTGCTTCTCTGTCGGAAATGCAAGGGAGCGAAAGTGTGCGTCTCGATCAGGAATGCAAGGGAGCGAAAGTGTGCGTGTCTTTCAAGAGTGCAAGGGAACGAAAGTGCGTGTGTCTGATGGGAATGGAAGGAAATGAAAGTGTGCGTCTTTCGGGAATGCAAGGAAATGAAAGGGTTTCTCTGTCGGGAATGCAAGGAAATGAAAGTGGGCCTCTGTGGGGGATGCAAGGCAATGAAAGTGGGCCGCTCTGTCGGGAATGCAAGGCAATGAAAGAGTGCCGCTCTGTCGGGAATGCAAGGCAATGAAAGTGTGCCGCTCTGTCGGGAATGCAAGGCAATGAAAGTGTGCCGCTCTGTCGGGAATGCAAGGAAATGCGAGTGCCGCTCTGTCGGGAATTAAACGTGTGTGTCAATGATGAGAATGAAAGCCAATGACAGTGTGTGTTGTTGAAATTGCTAGTTTTTGAAAACATGAGTCTTTTTCTAGGTTGGCTGGTAAATAAAAACACGAATGTTCTTCGATAAATGATATTGAATTAAAATGTGCATGCAAGCTTGCGAAAACGACCTGTTTGTTGCGATTTCAAACGAAGGAAAGTATCCATTCTTTTTTTGAGAAAGGAATGAAAAGGAACGAAAGTATGAGTCTCATTTGGGAATGCAAGGGAGGAAAAATGTGCGTCTCTGTTGTGGAATGCAAGGGAACGGACGTGTGCGTCTGTTGTGGAATGCAAGGGAACGGACGTGTGCGTCTCTCTTGGGTGGAATGCAAAGGAACGGACGTGTGCGTCTGTTGTGGAATGCAAGGGAACGGACGTGTGCGTCTCAGTTAGGGAATACAAGGAAACAGAAGTGTGCGTCTCAGGGGGGAAGTAGAAGGGAGCGAAAGTGTGCACCTGTGTTGCGGAATGCAAGGGTGCGAAAGTGTGTGTATATGTTAAGAGTGTGTGTTGTAGAAAACATGTTCCTAGTTTTAGAAAACGTGCGTGTTTGTAGGATTGCGGTAAATGAAAGTACGCAAGTTCGTTGATAAATGATATTAATGTGCAATGCAAGCTTACGAAAACGGTGTGCGTTGAAAATGCAAACGAAGGAAAGTATCCATTCTTTGTTGGGAAAGGAATGAGATGGGGAAAAAAAGCGTGAATTTCAATTAGGGACGGAAAGGTGTGCGTCTGTTGGGGATTGCAGGGGAACGAAAGTGCGCGTGTCAGTCGGGGATTGCAAGGGAACGAAAGTGCGCGTGTCAGTCGGGAGTGCAAGGGAACGAAAGTGCGCGTGTCAGTCGGGAGTGCAAGCGAACGAAAGTGCGCGTGTCAGTCGGGAGTGCAAGCGAACGAAAGTGCGCGTGTCAGTCGGGGATTGCAAGGGAACGAAAGTGCGCGTGTCAGTCGGGAGTGCAAGGGAACGAAAGTGCGCGTGTCAGTCGGGAGTGCAAGGGAACGAAAGTGCGCGTGTCAGTCGGGAGTGCAAGGGAACGAAAGTGCGCGTGTCAGTCGGGAGTGCAAGGGAACGAAAGTGCGCGTGTCAGTCGGGAGTGCAAGGGAACGAAAGTGCGCGTGTCAGTCGGGAGTGCAAGCGAACGAAAGTGCGCGTGTCAGTCGGGAGTGCAAGCGAACGAAAGTGCGCGTGTCAGTCGGGAGTGCAAGCGAACGAAAGTGCGCGTGTCAGTCGGGAGTGCAAGCGAACGAAAGTGCGCGTGTCAGTCGGGAGTGCAAGCGAACGAAAGTGCGCGTGTCAGTCGGGAGTGCAAGCGAACGAAAGTGCGCGTGTCAGTCGGGAGTGCAAGCGAACGAAAGTGCGCGTGTCAGTCGGGAGTGCAAGCGAACGAAAGTGCGCGTGTCAGTCGGGAGTGCAAGCGAACGAAAGTGCTCGTGTCAGTCGGGAGTGCAAGGGTACGAAAGTGTGCGTTTTTGCCAAGAGAATGCAAGGGAACGAAAGCGTGCGTCTTTGCCGAGAGAATGCAAGGGAACGAAAGCGTGCGTCTTTGCCGAGAGAATGCAAGGAACGAAAGTGTGCATTTGTCGAGAATGCAAATGTAACCGAGGTGTGCGTCTCAGTCAGGAATGCAAGGAAACGAAAGTGCGTGTCTCTGTCGGAAATGCAATGGAACGATGGTGTGTGTCTCTTAGAATGCAAGCCAATGAGAGTATGTGTTGTTGAAATTCATGTTGCTAGTTTTTGAAAACGTGAGTGTTTTTCTAGGTTGGCTGTAAATAAAAGCAGAATAATTGTTGATATATGATATTAATTAAAATGTGCATACAAGCTTATGAAAACGAGTTTTTACTGCGAAGGCAAACGAAGGAAAGTATCCATTCTTTGTTGAGAAAGGAAGGAAATGGAACGAGGGAGTGAGTCTCGAATGGGAATGCAAGGAAACGGACGTGTGCTTCTCTGTTGGGGAGTGCAAAAGAACGGACGTGTGCTCCTCTGTTGAGGAAGGCAAGGGAACAGAAATGTGCTCCACTGTTGGGGAAGGCAAGGGATCAGAAGTGTGCGTCTCTGTTGGGGAAGGCAAGTAAACAGAAATGTTCTTAAGTTGGGGAATGCAAGGAAGGAAAGTGTGCATCTCTGTTGGGGAATGCAAATGAACGAAAGTGTGCATCTCTGTCGCGAATGCAAGGTGCTAGAGTGTGCGTCTGTGCCGGGTATGCAAGGAAACGAACGTGTGCATCTCTGTTGAGATGTTAAACCAATGAAGGATTGAGTGTTGTAGAAATTATATTGATAGTTTTTGAAAATGTGCGTGTTTGTCTAGGATGGCAGTAACTGTTAGTACGCATGTTCGTTGATAAATGGTATTGAATTAATATGCGCATGAAAGCTTACGAAAACGGCGTGTGTGATGAGAATTCAAACGAAGGAAAGTATCCATTTTATTGTTCGGATAAGGAACGAAGTGTATGTAAGTATTGAAGAGGAACGAGAGTGTGTGTGTCTGAGAATGAAGAGGAGCGAGAGTGTGGGTGTCTGAGAATGAAGAGGAGCGAGAGTGTGGGTGTCTGAGAATGAAGAGGAGCGAGAGTGTGGGTGTCTGAGAAGGAAGAGGAGCGAGAGTGTGGGTGTCTGAGAAGGAAGAGGAGCGAGAGTGTGGGTGTCTGAGAAGGAAGAGGAGCGAGAGTGTGGGTGTCTGAGAAGGAAGAGGAGCGAGAGTGTGGGTGTCTGAGAATGAAGAGGAGCGAGAGTGTGGGTGCCTGAGAATGAAGAGGAGCGAGAGTGTGGGTGCCTGAGAATGAAGAGGAGCGAGAGTGTGGGTGCCTGAGAATGAAGAGGAGCGAGAGTGTGGGTGTCTGAAAATGAAGAGGAGCGAGAGTGTGGGTGTCTGAAAATGAAGAGGAGCGAGAGTGTGGGTGTCTGAGAATGCAAGGGAGCGGAAATGTACGTCTATTGATAATACAAGAGGTCGAAAAAGTACGTGTACGTTGAGAATGTGTAAGGGAGTGATATTATGCGTGACTGTTGTGAATGAAAGTGTGCGTCAATGATAATGCAATCGAGTGAAAGTGAGCATCTCTGTAAATGCAAGAGAACGAAAGTGAGCGTCTTATTTGTGAGTGCAAGAGAACGAAAGTGAGCGTCTTATTTGTGAGTGCAAGAGAACGAAAGTGAGCGTCTTATTTGTGAGTGCAAGAGAACGAAAGTGAGCGTCTTATTTGTGAGTGCAAGAGAATGAAAGTGAGCGTCTTATTTGTGAGTGCAAGAGAACGAAAGTGAGCGTCTTATTTGTGAGTGCAAGAGAATGAAAGTGAGCGTCTTATTTGTGAGTGCAAGAGAATGAAAGTGAGCGTCTTATTTGTGAGTGCAAGAGAATGAAAGTGAGCGTCTTATTTGTGAGTGCAAGAGAATGAAAGTGAGCGTCTTATTTGTGAGTGCAAGAGAATGAAAGTGAGCGTCTTATTTGTGAGTGCAAGAGAATGAAAGTGAGCGTCTTATTTGTGAGTGCAAGAGAATGAAAGTGAGCGTCTTATTTGTGAGTGCAAGAGAATGAAAGTGAGCGTCTTATTATTTGCGAATGCAAAGTAACAAATGTGAGCGTGTTATTTGCGAATGCAAAGTAACGAAAGCGAGCGATTTATTTGTTAGTGAGTGGAACGAAAGCGAGCGTTTTACTTGTCAATGCAAAAGAGCGAAAGCGTTGGTCTTTGTTAAGAATGTATGCCAGCGAAGGAGTACGTGTTCAACATTGATTAACATGAAATTGATGCTTCTGATTTATGAAATCGTGCATTTTTCTCTAGGATGTCGGTAAATGAAAGCAACCATGATCATTTATAAATGCTATTGAATTAAACTGTGCATAATTCTGATAAAACAAGAAAATGAAATTAGGCTTTATTTTGAGAAAGCAGAGAAATTAAATCGTGATATCTGGTGCAATCTGGAATATTTCAAGAAAGAAATTTTTCTTGTTTGTTGAGAATGCAGAGGAATAAAATAAAAATTTTGTTTAGAATGCAAACAAACGTAATTAGTCATATTTGTTCCAAATACTAATGAATAAAAGTGCGAATGTTTTAAAATGAGAATTCAAATGCACAAAAATAAGCGTATTTACCTAAATAAGATTTAGTGAATTAGCCCCTTAACGATCTTGTAATTTTCAAGAAATCGGTAAGAAATGCGCCAATTTTTATTTAAGAAAATTGCATAAAAATAGTGTATGAACAGTATATGTATTCATTTTTAGGTTGATTTCTTTAGAAATCGACCTATTGCAATCACTTCGTTTATCTATATATATATATCTATCTATCTCTATCTATCTATCTATAATGAAAATTTTGTCATCACGATAACTCCCGAAATAATACTCGAAATGGAACCAAATTTGGACAGTGAACTGATCTTATAAATATCTTGGATGAGTTCGTTAACCAAGTTGCTCCGACTTTTTGTTTTCAAGTGGCAGCCACTTGAAAATTTCAAACCGACATTGTAAAAAGCATATTTAAAGCAAGATTTGCTTGAATTTTGTTGTAAATACAGGTCACATGAGGGTCTCAATGATGTTTATTAATGAAGTTTATCCGCCATTTTCAATAAAGTGGCAGATATTTTAAGTTAAACGTGACCACTTGAAATCAGGCTACCACTTGAAAATTTAAAATCCCTATAACTTCCGAAATAATACTCCAAATCGAACCAAATTTGAACAGTGTCTTAACTTATCTTATAAATATCTTAGATGAGTTTGTTAACCAAGTTGCTCCGCCATTTTGTTTTCAAGTGGAGACCACTTGAAAATTTCAAATTTAAATTGTAAAAAGCGTATTCCGAAATTGTTTGAATTTTGATGTAAATACAGACCACATAAGGATCTCAATGAAGTTTATTAATAAACTATATCCGCCATTTTAATAAAGTGGCAGATATCTTAAGTTAAGCGGGACCACTTGAAATCAGGCTACCACTTGAAAATTTAAAATCCCTATAACTTCCGAAATAATACTCCAAATCGAACCAAATTTGAACAGTGTCTTAACTTATCTTATAAATATCTTAGATGAGTTTGTTAACCAAGTTGCTCCGCCATTTTGTTTTCAAGTGGAGACCACTTGAAAATTTCAAATTTAAATTGTAAAAAGCGTATTCCGAAATTGTTTGAATTTTGATGTAAATACAGACCACATAAGGATCTCAATGAAGTTTATTAATAAACTATATCCGCCATTTTTAATAAAGTGGCAGATATCTTAAGTTAAGCGGGACCACTTGAAATCAGGCTACCACTTGAAAATTTTAAATCCCTATAACTTCCGAAAGAATACTCCAAATCGAACCAAATTTGAATAGTGTGTTAACTTATCTTATAAATATCTTGGATGAGTTTGTTAACCAAGTTAGTTGCTCCGCCATTTTGTTTTCAAGTGGAGACCACTTGAAAATTTCAAATTCAAATTGTAAAAAGCGTATTGCGAATTTCTTTTAATTTTCATGTATACATAGATTACACAAGTGTCTCAAATAACTTTATTAATGAACTTTATCCGCCATTTTTAATAAAGTGGTGGATATCTTAAGTTAAGCGGGACCACTTGAAATCAGGCCACCACTTGAAAATTTAAAACCATGATAACTTCCGAAATAATACTCCAAATGGAACCAAATTTGAACAGTGTCTTAACTTATCTTATAAATATCTTAGATGAGTTTGTTAACCAAGTTGCTCCGCCATTTTGTTTTCAAGTGGAGACAACTTGAAATTTTCAAATTTAAATTGTAAAAAGCGTATTCCGAAATTGTTTGGATTGTGATGTAAATACAGACCACATAAGGATCTCAATGAAGTTTATTAATAAACTATATCCGCCACTTTTAATAAAGTGGCAGATATCTTAAGTTATGCGCGGTCACTTGAAATCAGGCTGATACTTGAAAATTTAAAATCACGATAACTTTTGAAATAATACTTCAAATCGAACCAAATTTTGACAGTGATATTATCATATAATTATCTTGAATGTTTTCACTAGGCAACTTGTCCCGACATCTTGTGTCTAAGTTCCAGTCACTTGAAATCACACTGCCACTTGAAAATATGCCATCACGATAACTTTTAAAATACTAAACTGATTCAAATAAAAGCTGGTTAGTGAACTTTTGGTTCAAATATCTAGGATAAGTTCTCTTGATGACTTGATCCGCAATTTTATTTTCAAGTGGCGGCCACTTGAAAATTTGTCATTATGGTAACTTTAGTAAGACAGAATCAATTCGCTTCAAGTTTGGGTAGTGGATTTATCATTCAAATATCTCAGATAAGTTCGCTAGGCATCTCACTCCACTTTTTTTTACAAGTGGTGCCACCTGAAAGTTTCTTATGATTATAATTTTTGAAATTCTGATTTAATTTAAACTAGAACTGGACAATGAACTTATCGTACAAATGTACTGGATGATTTCGATGGGCAAGTTGTTTTGCTATTTTGTTTTACAAGTCGCAGCCACTTAGACTGCCACTTGAAAATTTGCCATAATAATAACTTTTGAAACACGGCACTGATTTAAACCACAGTTGGACAGTAACCTATGCTTCAAATATCTTCGATGTGTTTGCTGGAACTTTAGAAATACTTAATCAATTCAAATCAAACTTGAAAAATGGATTTATCATTCAAACAACAAAAATTTAGAAAATTCACGTAACTCATGAACCAATCACGTTATTGCGTCCATCTTTGGTATATCGATAATAAGTATTTTATCGCCAAAAGTCGCCAAAAAAGTCGCCATAGGGGAAAAGTCGCCAAATTTGGCGCCAAATCCATTACATGCGTTACTGGATCTTTTTAATCCGTTTTTAAGGTAAAATTAGACTATTTTAATGCTAAAACAAACTAGAAATGCAGGAAACTAACATTTTATCAACTTACTAAGCCTCTTTAAAAGAATTTCTACAAAAAAAAAAAAAAAAAAATTGTTTTCAAATTTGCAACGATATCTTAGATGAGCAACTTTCTCTGCCATTTTTATCGAAGTGGGACCCACTTAATTTTTCAACACAATGACTTTTGAGATTTTGAATTAATTCGAACTATGTGTGTACAGTAGACTTATCTCACAAACGCATTTCATATATTTGTCAACTTAACCCACCATTTTTTTTCCTAGCGCCGGCCACTTGAAAATTTTAAATTCACATAAAAGTGTATTTATGAACCGATTTGCTTAAAACTCCATATGTGCATAGCCAACATCAATATTTCTACCAAGTGCATTAATAATTTGTAGCCGCCATTTTGAAACAAAATGACGGCTACTTGATAAGGAAAAAGAAATCAACCTACCCTTCCGAAAAAGCCGGAAGGTCTTGTTTTTTTTTTTTTTTTTAAGCTTGAAATTAAGAAATGTTAATTTTGCAGATAAACCAATAATTAGTTTTATATTATGATTGAATGCTGGTTTTCCAGTAAGTAGAGAATAAAAAGTTGTGTTTTAAACATTAAAACGTAATTTTATGAAAGGAATTCGTCGTATAATACCACACTATGTATAATGCAGCGTTCTCTGATTCGCTAACCGAACGTTCATAAATATCACTTATTTCCAAATCTCTTTCAGATGTATTTATACTAAAATTAAAATCAGAGTTACTTTGTGATTCTGACCACATAATGTTCACAATATTAGAAAAATATTTTCCCAGAGAGCGCAAAACCACGTGCATTCAGAAGCCTAACTGAGCTAAGATCACAAAATAAGTATCATAAATATTTTAAATTAGATGGTGCTTATAGTTTAGAATAAACATATTACCTCCAATTACATTTTAAATAGTGTACCACTTTCATAGAGAATATAAAATAAGAAATAAATTATTTTCCTATAGCAGAAATAGTTTGTTTTAAACCCTTTTTTAATGCGTTACTTTTGAATATGTTTTTGTGCATGTGTCTTGTAAATACTGGCAAATGTTCGAACAGGTTTTTTTTTTAGTAGGTTATGAATCAGATTGTACGATTCCGCCTCCTTTTCACCCTCACTCTTTAATTACTATATTTGAAATTTTCAATTTAACTGATACTAAATCACGCTACAGATGATTACAATATAGATATAGTGGTGGAGTTAAGTAAAAGAGCGCAACCATAAGATGTACAGTAGTGGACAAAATTGTGGAAACCTTTTGAAAAAAAGTTGATTTTAGTGGTTTGGTGTCTAATAACACCACTTTATTTTGTACCAATACTACAAAATTATATATCATTGAAAAGGTAATTTAATCAAGATTGTAAAGCAATACTATTTAAGAATAGTTTTTTAATAGAGCAGCATTTATAAAGAAGGTGATATACATAAAAAAATGAGAGATACAAAAATTTTCACCATACCAGTTAATAGTTAGTTGAGTAACCTTTAGCCTTAATTAAGGCCTTACAGCGCTTTCCCATGGAGACAACCAACTTCGTTTGTTCCGCTGCTGTTATAACATGAAACCAAGATTGAATTATTGCTTCTGTTAATTGGGTTTTATTGCTGGGTTGCTTTTGTCTAACAAGGTCCCTTAGCCAGCTCCATAAATTTTCGATTGGGTTAAGGTCTGCGCTATTCCCAGACCATTCCAGCAGTTGAATATGATTATCTTGAAACAACTTCTTGCACACACCAGCAGCATGACATGTAGTTGAATCCTGTTGAAATATAAATGCTTCATTATCTTGGAAAAGATCACTTGCAGAAGGCAGCAGCTTGGGCCCAAGTATTTCATTTATGTATCTTTGGGCATTTATATTCCCATCGATCACGCCAATTCTACCCACACCTTGATGTCATACAACCCCAAATCATAATACTAACTGGGTGTTTCACGGTAGGTGTAATGCACTCAGGATGGACATCTTCTCCAATTTTTCTCCATACGTAATTTATGCCATCACTACCAAACAGGGAGCGTTTGGTCTCATCACTCCAAATTACACTGTCCCATTGTTCTGTTGTCCAGTTAACATGAGCTTTAGCCCAGTTTAATCTTTTCAACCATTGTTTCAGAGACAAAAATGGCTTTTTTTTTTTGGTGAATTCTAGCGTTTAGACCAAATTCATGCAGTCTGCGCCGAACAGTCCTTGCACTTACCGTCACATTGCATTGTAACATTTCCCCTTGTATACACCGAGACGATTTTTTTTCTGTCACCTAGGCACAGTCTTTTAATTCTTCTATCATCACTTGCTGTTGTGCACCTTTTTCTACCTTTACCAGTCTGGTTTTCTCATGACTGAGTCTCGTTGTACCTCTTCAAAAATTTAGAAATGCCACCTTTGCTTAAGTTTCCCCCAATATTTCTCCTAATTTCTTCATAACTGTAGCCTTGTTCACTTAATGTTACTATTTTACATCGCTTCCTAAGTGACCAGTCAACTCTTTGCGCCATTTCTTTAATTTTATATTGATTATTTTTTTTTATTACGTTTTACAAGCTCACTAGTAAATCAAAAAGCACAAAAAAAAAAAAAAAAAAAAAAAAAAAAAACTTGATAGCAATTACAATACACACTGATAAATGTCCTGTGACCTGCTGGCTCATTTTCATCATTATATGACACCTGATTGGCTCTGTTAACACTCATGCTCTTTGGCTACATTCAAACGAAGAACAGCTACTTCCTATAAACGCAAGCAAGCTGTGCTTCTTTTTTCTGGTTATTTGGCTATAACTTTTGATATAATACAGATCATTGAACAAATGGTATTGCTTTACAATCTTGATTAAATTACCTTTCCAATGATATATAATTTTATAGTATTGGTACAAAAAGAAGTGGTGTTATTAGACATCAAACCACTAAAATCAACTTTTTTCAAAGGGTTTCCACAAATTTGTCCACTACTGTACTTGATAAATGTAAGCACGCATTTTTTGATTGCTGATATATAAAAGCTTGAATATATGAAAGCAAGTTAATTTATCTTGATGAGTCAAATATGAACTGGAACTTTTGTTTTAAACTTATTCACACAAGATAGAAATATGTATATTACATATTTTTTTTCACATATCTTGATTTTGTTATGCATTTTCTTTGCAATACATTAGACTATTTTAATGCCATCTTCATAAAAAGATGAAGGGTGCATTTAGAGTCAATTGCGCATGAAAGCCTCAATAACAGCATCATCGTCGAATTACTTCCCTCAAAGTGCTTCTTACTGTGGCCCAAACATGTTACAATCGCACAGAATAAGACAAGACGATAGGGCGAGTGCTCTAGTATTGTTAAATGAATTTCGTCGTTAACTATTCAACTAGCCGCGTAGTATCTGGGGATGGATATTGATGTAAAAGCCCGTCCTCACACATCCGACCAGATTTATGAAACGGACTGACATTTTCTGCTCGAAAATGTGGCCACGTTTTTTTTCCAAATTTTGTCTCATTAAATACCTAGTTAATAGTACAGTGAGGACGCGTCCAAAATGTTGGAGGGATGCCAGCGTGACCGACAGTTTGAAATTTGGAAAACATCCAGTAATTCCGCGCTCTGTTATTGTTCATTTTTTCTGAGTCAGATGACTGTCACCCCTATCTTATCATTGGACTCGTTGAGTTAGCACTTGCGCAGATGCTTCCATGGTTACATGAAATGTGGTCGAAGAATAGACACCATTAACTGTGCAACATTCATAAAGAAAGTGAATTTGCAAAATTCCTTTTTGAAGTTCCGAAACACAATTGTCAGTATCTTTTTCAGTTGAGTAGCGAAATTTTGCCTCTGGACTGGAAAATTTTGTGCCTTTCGTACACTTAGGGATTTTTAAGGCTAGTTTCCTAAAACTGTGGTTAAAGTCTTCAGATGATTTCGGCTGTTTTTGATATAGTTCAGGTGTGAGAAATTTTATAATGTAAGTGAACTTCTTGTTGACTCAGTGTGACGTCAGCTGAAGCGTGGGAAAAATGAACTTGCTTCCACGTGGCATCACCATCTACCATCCTCAGCAGTGAGCGCCCTTAAACTGTGCATTAGCGACAATACGAAAGAAATTCCTGTTCATATTTCATTCACCCTCGAAGAACTTAACCCTCTGTACCATACTGTAGACTGTAGGCAACATACCGTTCGATCGTGGTTCAAATTCAAAGAATCGGTTCTACAACGTAATCACGCACTGTAGCCTGTCGTATACACTCACAGTTAGAGAATCTAGTATCTAGAAACACAACTGGATGGCGCCGTATGTCGTAAGTTGAAGTTCATTACTCGACAGTGGGTAACTAACGACAAGTGCGGACCGGCTCCGATTCAAAAAATAATAAAAAATAGTTTTTCGTGTGTTTTGTGTTTTATATTTAAACAGTGAAGAGGTAAGTGTTTCAAATTCATTGTATAATATTGATTTTGACCCAATTTCACGTATTTTATAGGATTTTATGCTAAAAAGTGTTTGTTGCCTGTAGGTGTTTTTGTTTGTTTTTTCGAAATTTATGAGAAATAAAAAAAAAAACCTGAAACACGTGTATTTTATTTTTTTCCAATTATTACGAAACAAATAAACACAAAAATATTAAAGGTCATGAGTTACAGAGGGTTAAAAAACAGTGTGGCTGGTTGTTAAAAATAGCTTCGATAAAACGAATGCATGTTGAAACTGCCGATGCATGAAAGCCTGAATTTTTATTGCAAATATAAACGTTCAAGTGTGCATGTCTGTTTTGAATAAATCGATGAGTGCAATCATGGATATTTTTTGAGAAAATAAAAAAAGTTTAAAAAAAATCTTGTTTAAATTTTTTATAACATTGAAATATAAAATCGAACATGTTTTTTGAAAATGCAGATGAAGCAGAGGATGTTTGTTGAAAATGCTGATGAATTAAATTATGCATATTTAATTAAAATGAAGATGGATAAAAGCTGTATAAAAGTCTGAATATTTATTGAAAATGAAATCATAGAAGTGAGCAGGTACGTTAACAAAAATGCTTATGAATAGAAGACAGCATGCTTGTAGAAAAATGCGTGAAAAGTAATGTAAATATTCTGAAAATATTAATTAATCAGAAGCGAGCATGCTTGTTGAGAATGTAGAAGAAGATGGGCATGTTTGTTGAGAGAAAGCAGATGAAATTTTGTACGTTTATTGAAAGTCTAAATGATTAAGTACTTTAAGATTACCAGTGAATTAATGAGTGTTTTCATGCCTTTATTCAATTTGTTGTGAGTCAGATCTTGCAAGTGAATCATAACTCGCTCCCTGTCATCATATTAAGTTTAAATTTTACAGGCGTTCATGCATAAATCTTATGACAATACATGCTTAAGCAATAAGGAACTTGGGATAGGGTGGAGAGAGGGGAGACCCTGGGTGTTCAACTGCAGTTCAAAATTATTAGTATATTTTGGAATAAAAGCGAGCTTTTAAATTTGTGATATTTAACGTAAACTGATTAATGAAGATGAGCCCTTTTGTTAAAAATCAGAAATCTATCAACATCAATTGAAAGGTTGCATATTAAGAATGCTAGTAAAGACGTGGGTAGGTATGGTAAGACTAATAAAATTATGCATGTTTGTGGAAAATTTTAATGACTGCAGATGATCATGTTGGGTGTGCTGGCAAATAAAGTATGCATGTTTGTTAAATGCCAATGAATGTAAGCGAGCATTAGTAGAATGCTGGTAAAATAGAGCCGCAAATTTTCTAAAAGTTTGTATTAATAGTTAAATGTTAGCTAAAAATTATGAATGAAAGCATGCATGTTCGTATAGAAAGAAAAAGCGCAAAAAAGTTTAGGCATCTTGATGAAATGCAAGCGTGCCTATTTAGATAACATTTTCTAATTTAAAAAAAAACGTACATGTTTATTGGAAACTCGAGCAAAAATATGAACCAAATTGCTTGCGATGCAGAAGAATTTAATGGTGCAAAATTAATTGGAATGGAAATGATCAAAATTTCGCCTGTTTGTTTGGAATTCGAAAGACTGAAATTGTTTGTTGCGAATGAAGATGACTGAAAATGTGCATGTTTGTCAAGAATGAGCATGGTTGAAAATGTGCATGTTTGTCGAGAATGAGCATGGTTGAAAATGTGCATGTTTGTCGAGAATGAGCATGGTTGAAAATGTGCATGTTTGTCGAGAATGAGCATGGTTGAAAATGTGCATGTTTGTCGAGAATGAGCATGGTTGAAAATGTGCATGTTTGTCGAGAATGAGGATGACTGAAAATGGGCAAGTGTTTGTTGAGGATGACTGAAAATGTACACGTATCAGTGTACACATGTTTATTGAGAACGATGATTAAAAAAAAAAAAAAAAATTCAAAATGATAGTGCAGGTAAACGATATTGTGCATGTTTTATTGAAAATGCTGATCTAGGAAATTGTACATATTAGTTCAAAATACTAAATGTTTGTTAATTTAATAAATAAGATTAATTAGAATGTTTATAAAAAAAAATATGTATTTATTTAAAGACTGCACGTTTTATTAATATTGATGGTAAATGTTCAAATTCGTTGAATGCTAATGAATGCTAGCAAGTCAATATGGGTAAGGTAATCCAGCAGGTTTGTTGTGAACTCTAACGTATGAATACGTGCATGTATGTTGAGAATAAAAACTCAAAAAATTTGCATGCTGTAAATAATGCTAATGTATGCAAGCTTGCATGTTTATTAGATTACCCCTTAAATGAGATGAATTTTTTCTTTAATCAGATACTTATGCCGACTAATTTTTTTCTATTTCCCCCTGAATATTTTTAGCAAAACATAAGCTCTCTGGGATAATGTTAACCCATGCCGAATAAAGAGGAAAATCGTCAGTTTTGCAAGGGTTAACATTATCCCAGAGAGCTGATATTTTGCTAAAACGTATTTAGGTTCAAATAGAATTAGAGGATATGCTTTTCGCATGCACATCTACGTTGCGATTCCAGTAAAGTGTTTGTTGAGAATACATTAAGTGAACATGTTTTCAATGTATATAATGAAACTATGTAATTTAATTGAATGCAAATTAAACTTTTTGTTTGGATGCAAATGTAACTGACTGTTGGATGTAGAGGAAACTGTGTTTGTTGGATGCAGATGAAACTGTGTTGCATATGAAACTGTGTTTGTTGGATACAAATGAAACTGTTTGCTGGATGAAGATAAAACTGTACGCTTGTTAAAGATGCAAATGAAACTGTATGTTTGTTGAGGATGCAGATTAATCAGACTGAGCATGTTTATTCAGAATGCAAATAAACGAATGTTTGTTGATGATGCTAATGAATGAGAGCGTCAATGATTCGAATTGAAAATGTTTAATAAATTAAAAAAAAAAAAATGTGTATGCTTGTTAAGGAAGCAGATGAAACTGAGCATTTATGTTAAAAATGCACATGAGACACTGCACGTTCATTGCGAATTAAGAAGAATGAAACAGATGTTTATTGCGAATACAGAGGAACGAGACTAATCGTGTTTCTTGAGAAGAATGTAAATAAACGAATGTTTCTTAATAATTCTAATAAATAAAAACGTGAATGATTTGAAATGAAAATGCTTAATAAATAAAAATATGCGTACTTTTTGAGAAATCAGATGAAAGAAAATTTAGGCTTGTTGAGAATTCAGAGGAATGAAACAAGACGCTTCTTAAGAATGCGGATGAATGAAACTGAAATATGCTTATTGAGAATACAGTTGAATGAAACTGAGCATGCATGTTGAGAATGACAGTTAAGTGAAACTGAGCACGCTTGTTGAGAATGCGCATGACTGAAACTGATCACGATTCTTGAGAATGCAAATAAACGAATGTTTTTTAATAATGCTAGTGAATAAAAGTGTGAATTATTCTAATTGACAATCTTTAATAAATAAAAGCATGTATGATTGTTGAGAATCCGGATGAAGGAAAATTCGCATGCTCATTGCGGATGACGATGAATGAAACTGAGAATGCTTGTTGAGAATACCGGATGAATGAAACTGAGCCGATTGTCGAGAATACCGGATGAATGAAACTGAGCCGCTTGTCGAGAATACGGGTGAATGAAACGGATCCTGCTTATCGAGAATACGGATGAATGAAACGGATCCTGCTTGTCGAGAATGTGCATGACTGAACTTACGCATGATTCTTGAAAATGCGGATGAATGAAACTGCGCATATTTCTTGATAATGTATATAAACGAATGTATTTTGATGCTATTTAATAAAAGCATGAATTATTCAAATTGACAAAGTTTAATAAATAAAATCATGTATAATCGGTGAGAATGTGGTTGAGTGAAAATGCGCATGCTTTGTTGCGATTGAGGATGAATAAAACTAAGCAGGCCTTTTGCGAATGAGAATGAAACTGAGCATACTTATTGCGAATGCGGGTGAATGAAACTGAGCATGCTTGTCGAGAATCAAATGACTGAAATTGAATGTTTGTTTAGAGTGTAAATAATCGAAAGTTTTTTGATAATGCTAACGAATAAAATCGTGAATGATTTGAATTCACAATGCTTAATAAATGTCTGCTTGTTCAGAATTCAAATGAATGGAACTGTATGCTTCTTGCGAATGCGTATAAATGAAACTGTGTGCCTGTTGCGAATGCCGATGAATGAAGCAGTATGCCTGTTGCGGATGAATGAAGCAGTATGCCTGTTGCGGATGAATGAAGCAGTATGCCTGTTGCGGCGGATGAGCGAGACTGAGCATGCCTGTTGCGGCGGATGAGCGAGACTGAGCATGCCTGTTGCGGCGGATGAGCGAGACTGAGCATGCCTGTTGCGGCGGATGAGCGAGACTGAGCATCTTTGTTGCGAATATAAAGGAAGGTTTCTTGACAATGCTAATAATTAAATACGTGAACGATTTGAAACGACAATCCTTAATATATAAAAACGTGTATGTTTGGTACTCAAATCAATGAAACATTATGCTTGTTGAGCATTCAAATGAATGTATGCTTGTTGCGAATGCAGATGAATGACACCGTATGCTTGTTGCGAGTGCGGAAGGATGAAACCGTATGCTTAATGGGAATGCGGAAGGATGAAACTTTATGCTTGTTGCGGATGGATGAGACTGAGCATGCTTGTTGAGGATGACGATGGGTGAGCATGCTTGTTGAGGATGCCGATGAATGAGACTGAGCATCTTTGTTGCAAATATAAATAAATGACTGTTTCTTAATAATACTAATAAATACGTGAATGATTTGAAAAGTGTATGCTTGTTTAGTACTCAAATCAATGAAACATTATGCTTTTTAAGCATTCAAATGAATACTTGTTGTGAATGCGGATGGATGAATCTACGAGGATTGTAAATTAAATAGTGGCAACTTAACTTTGAAACTCGCAGAAGGCCAGGCTTGCGCAAATAGGATGTGGGAGCGGTGAGGTGGCGCTGTTGTCGATGTGTAGAGTGCAAAAAACAATCGATCTGGTAAGAAGGGTAGTTGTTGTGTGGCGTTAAAGCGAGGAGTTTCGTTTTCATCGCTCTAAAGCATGTTTTCAAAAGGTGATCAGCGGTCGTGGCTTAAAATCGAAGTTGCCCGTGGCAAAAATGCAACAGAATGCTATCGAGGATTAGTAGAAGCCTGTGGCACAAACGCTTTACCGTATAGGACGATGGGTTCAAGCATTTCGTTCAGGTCGGAATGAGACTGCGGATTTGCAACAACAAACATGCTTTAGAGCGATGGAAACGACACTCCTCACTTTAACGCCACAAAACAACTATCCTTCTTAGCAGATCGACTGTTTCTTGCACTCTACACATCGACAGCAACGCCACCTCAACGCTCCCACATCCTATTTGCGCATGCCCGCCCTTCTGCGAGTTTTAAGGTTAAGTTGCCACTATTTAATTTACAACCGTCGTATATGATTGTTGCGAATTCGAATGGATGAAACTGTATGCTTGTTGAGGATGCAGGAGACAGCATGCTTGTTGCGGATGCAGGAGACAGCATGCTTGTTGCGGATGCAGGAGACAGCATGCTTGTTGCGGATGCAGGAGACAGCATGCTTGTTGCGGATGCAGGAGACAGCATGCTTTTGAAGGATGCCGATGAATGAGACAGCATGCTTGTTGAGGACAGATAAATGAGACTGAGCATCTTTGCTGCGAATATAAATAAATGAATGTTTCTTGATAATGCTAATAATTAAATACGTGAATGATTTCAAACGACAATGTTTAGAATATAAAAACCTGTATGCTTGTTTGGTACTCAAATTAATGAAACATTATGCTTTTTGAGCATACAAATGAATGTATACTTCTTGTAAATGCGGATGGATGAAACTGTATGCTTGTTGATGATGCTGGTGAATTAGACTGAGTATGCTTGTTGAGGATGCTGGTGAATTAGATTGAGTATGCTTGTTGAGGATTTCGGTGAATGAGATTCAGTATGCTTGTTGAGGATTTCGGTGAATGAGACTGAGCATGCTTGTTGAGGATGCCGATGAATGAGACTGAGCATCTTTGTTTCGAATGTAAATGAATGTTTCTTGATAATGCTAATAATTAAATACGCGAAAGATTTGAAACGACAGTGCTTAGTACAGTCGAGTCTCGTTAACGTGAATCTCAAGGGGGATAAAAGATTTGTTCATGTTATCAGTAGTTTATGCTATCCGTAATTAATCTTCATACAACTAAACTAATCTTAATTTTTACAGGGATTGTGAAAACAGTTCATGATAAAAGTAATTCACGTTAACGAGGTTCGACAGTATATAAAAACGCGTATGTTTGTTTAGTGCTCAAATTAATGAAACATTATGCTTGATTAACATGCATATGAATTGTTGCAACTAGGGATGTAACGAATATTCGGGCACTATTCGGTATTCGGCCTATTCGTCCCTCTTGCCAAACATTCGGCCTGGCCAAATACGTCAGATATTTGGCCGAATACCGTCAGTCACCTTAATAAAAAAGATATTTTTTTAATTTGTTTTTAAATATATTTAATGAAAAATTTTACATAATATAAGAATGTTTTCTTGTCACAAATTTAATCCTATCACTGTAACCTGGTATCCACGCAGACAGACACCCGGCAGGTAGTCATTTTGTATAACAAAACGACATAGTGATAGGCTTAAACAAGGATTAGAACCTTTAATAATAAAATGTAAAATATATATCACTTTTTTTATGTTTAAATCATGAGAGAAGACAGTAACATAAAATTTAAGATTAGTTTACCTGTATAAATATATATATATATATATATTTTTTTTTTTTTTTTTTTTAAATATTATTATAAAATAAATAAATTGTTTTCTGTCATGTAAAAACAACTTAATCTTCTGCATTACTTTGCTGCTATATAAGTTAAGTTTGACTTATATAAATTATGTGCCGCCATTAATACAGTAAGTAGGACTGCCATTATAGTGTGATGAGGGAATAATAGCTATTACCAGGAACAACAATACAAAGTGTTCTAATTTCTTTCATTGCATAATATATAAATATATTATAATGGATATATATTTATTAAAGTATGTTTAATAATTTTTCAGCTCAAATAATCTAAACTAGCAGGCTTCGCCTGCTTCGCTGGGCACTATATTTCAAGAATTTCTTTTTAATTGAATAACTGAAACTTTCAAATAAATATATTTCGATTTGCGACTATTTTCTTCAGTTTTTGTATGGGATCTCCTTGGCAATATCAAACATTTTTTAACTTCTCGAATCTGTGCAACAAAACTGTTATTAAAACGAATATTTTCGAAAACAGTCAAATAGAAATGTTGATTCTTCGAATTTTCTGGAAACAGTTAAAGCTGTTACTCGTACAGTAAAAGTCACTATTCGATGAATGGTCGAATCAGAGAAGGCACGTATATCGTTTACGCAGCAATCACTATAACGCATGTATGCTTCATGCACATGAAAAAAAAAACTGTGCATGAATCTCAGAACGCACGAAACTCGGTTCCGCGGCAATCACTATCACGCATGTTAAAACCAAAAAACATCACTGGACACCCCTACCTCGCTGTGCATGAATCTCGGAACACACGAAACTCGGTTCTGTATGCTTGTTGCGGATGCATGAAACTGTATGCTTGTTGAGGATGCGGATGAATGAGGCAGCATGCTTGTTGAGGATACCGTTGAATGAAACTGAGCATGCTTGTTGAGGATGCCGATAAATAAAACTGAATGCTTGTTGCGAATGCGGAGGAATGAGACAGCATGATTGTTGAGAATGCCGATAAATGAGACTGAGCATCTTCGCTGCGAATATAAATAAATGAATGTTTCTTGATAATGCTAATAATTAAATACGTGAAAGATTTGAAACGACAGTGCTTGGAATAAAAAAAAACCTGTATGCTTGTTTCTAACTCAAATTAATGAAACATTATGCTTTTTGAGCATTCAAATGAATGTATACTTGCTGTGAATGCGGATGGATGAAACTGTATGATTGTTGCGAATGCGGATGGATGAAACTGTATGATTGTTGCGAATGCGGATGGATGAAACTGTATGATTGTTGCGAATGAATGAGACTGAGCATGCGTGTTGATGATGGCGGTGAATGAGACTGAGCATGCTTGTTGAGGATGCCGGTGAATGAGACTGAGCATGTTTGTTGAGGATGTCGGTGAATGAGACTGAGCATCTTTGTTTCGAATATAAATAAAAAAATAATTTTCTTGATAATTAAATACGCGAATGATTTGAAACGACAATGTTTAGTACAGTCGAACCTCGTTAACGTAAATCTCAAGGTGGATAAATTTGTTCATGCTATCAGTAATTAATCTTTATACAACTAAACTAATCTTAATTTTTACGGGGATTGTGAAAACAGTTCATGTTAAAATTAATTCACGTTAACAGTGCTCACGTTAACGAGGTTCAACTGTATATAAAAACGCGTATGTTTGTTTAATACTTAAATTAATGAAACATTATGCTTGTTGAACATTCATATGGATTGTTGCGACTGCAAATGCTTGTCCCGAATGTGGATAGATGAAACTGTATGCTCGTTGCGAATGTGGATAGATGAAATGAAACTGTACGCTTTTTGCGAATGTGCATAGATGAAACTGTATGCTTTTTGCGAATGTGGATGGATGAAACTGTATGATTGTTGCGAATGAATGAGACTGAGCATGCGTGTTGATGATGGCGGTGAATGAGACTGAGCATGCGTGTTGATGATGGCAGTGAATGAGACTGAGCATGTTTGTTGAGGATGTCGGTGAATGAGACTGACAAGTAAACCTTCTCTCCTTTGATACCGGTTTTCCGGAAACCTATATATTTTCTGAAAGCTTATGCCACATGTAGAAAAACTGTGAAATCTTAGGGGCAGAGGGATAAGCGTTTAGGAGTTATAGGACATAAAATATTGGAAAGATGACACCAAAAGTCGCTAAAATGCTTGTTTCACGTATTTATATGAACTAATAATATGGTAAGAAGGTGGAGGTATCATTATAAAGGAAGAAACAACTCGTTGAAAAGAAACAGTATATGTTGGGATACTTGCTACTGACTTCATATGAAGTCCATTAGAAGAGACAATCAATGTACAATTCACCAAATAAACAGTGAGACGGGCAGAAAGACAGTTCACAATGGGCACATTTTACAAAAGCGATAGCCGCACATTTGCAAACTCATCATTTGTCAATGAATTGAAGCAGTAATCCATTGGCGCAATCCACATTCTAGGTTTGTCGTCCAAGTATCCGCTTTTATAAAAAGCATACTTAATCAAGTTCTTGAAACGAGGAGCATTGAACTGATATAGGGAAAAAAGACTGCAGGGCCAGAAAACTATCACGGTGCCAGATGTGCTCATGTGTCTCGATAATAATTGTTTCCAGTATGTAAAGAACAAAAGATTTCTAGTATCTGAAAAAATGAATATCCAGAGGTTAAATATTTCCTGTACATCTTCAGGTACCAATTCTTTTTGTAGGACTTTACCATCAAGTACTTCGGAAGCAGAAAATGCATGATCCTTGTTAGAACACCATGAATCCACTAAAAGCAGAATTTTCTTCCTGTCATTAGCCATACTTGACCAAAATATGTCATGGCAGAAGTGGAGACTGTGACTGTTGCGACGAGCATTGCTGTTCCTTATAGACACTATCATCTTCGAAGTCCATATCCTGGTCCGTTCTTCTCCATCGCCTCTAGCAAATCCTAATGTCTGGATCCCTTCCACAATCTCCATATCATTTTCCAGGAGAATAATTACGTGTTTTATCATCTCCGATTCCTGGATGTTCGGAGACCGATTACTTGTTCCGAATCGGGAGACCAAGACCACCACAACGACTATAGTATCCATATAATAAGAAGTAATGTAAGAAGAAGACATACAATACGTTAGTACTTGACAACAATATACAGGAACATACAAGGAATAGAGACGTTTTTATGGTAATATGTCCCTCTATACACACTTTACTGATACTTTGTGGGCCCTGTATCTCCTAAATGCTTGTCCCTCTGCCCCTAAGATTTCACAGTTTTTATACTTGTGACATAAGCTTTCAGAAAATATATGGGTTTCCTGAAAACCGGTATCAAAGGAGAGAAGGTTTACTTGTGAGCATCTTTGTTTCGAATATAAATAAAAAAATAATTTTCTTGATAATAATTAAATACGCGAATGATTTGAAACGACAATGTTTAGTACAGTCGAACCTCGTTAACGTAAATCTCAAGGTGGATAAATTTGTTCATGCTATCAGTAATTAATCTTTATACAACTAAACTAATCTTAATTTTTACGGGGATTGTGAAAACAGTTCATGTTAAAATTAATTCACGTTAACAGTGCTCACGTTAACGAGGTTCGACTGTATATAAAAACGCGTATGTTTGTTTAATACTTAAATTAATGAAACATTATGCTTGTTGAACATTCATATGGATTGTTGCGACTGCAAATGCTTGTTGCGAATGTGGATAGATGAAACTGTATGCTCGTTGCGAATGTGGATAGATGAAATGAAACTGTACGCTTTTTGCGAATGTGCATAGATGAAACTGTATGCTTTTTGCGAATGTGGATAGATGAAATTGTACGCTTGTTGCGAATGTGGATAGATGAGACTGCATGCTTGTTGCGGGTGCATGAGACTGCATGCTTGTTGCGGGTGCATGAGACTGCATGCTTGTTGCGGGTGCATGAGACTGCATGCTTGTTGCGGGTGCATGAGACTGTATGCTTGTTGCGGGTGCATGAGACTGTATGCTTGTTGCGGGTGCATGAGACTGTATGCTTGTTGCGGGTGCATGAGACTGTATGCTTGTTGCGGGTGCATGAGACTGTATGCTTGTTGCGGGTGCATGAGACTGTATGCTTGTTGCGGGTGCATGAGACTGTATGCTTGTTGCGGGTGCATGAGACTGTATGCTTGTTGCGGGTGCATGAGACTGTATGCTTGTTGCGGGTGCATGAGACTGTATGCTTGTTGCGGGTGCATGAGACTGTATGCTTGTTGCGGGTGCATGAGACTGTATGCTTGTTGCGGGTGCATGAGACTGTATGCTTGTTGCGGGTGCATGAGACTGTATGCTTGTTGCGGGTGCATGAGACTGCATGCTTTGTTGCGGGTGCATGAGACTGCATGCTTTGTTGCGGGTGCATGAGACTGCATGCTTGTTGAGGATGCTGATAAATGAATATTTCTTGGTAATGCTAATAATTAAATACGTGAATGATTTGAAACGACAATGCTTAGAACATAAAAACCTGTATGCTTGTTTGGTTTTCAAATTAATGAAACATTATGCTTTTTGAGCATTCAAATGAATGCATGCTTGTTGGGAATGCGGATGAATGAAACTGTATTGGGAATGCGGATGAATGAAACTGTATACTTGTTGCGGATGAATGAAACTGTATACTTGTTGCGGATGAATGAAACTGTATACTTGTTGCGGATGAATGAAACTGTATACTTGTTGCGGATGAATGAAACTGTATACTTGTTGCGGATGAATGAAACTGTATACTTGTTGCCGATGCGGATAGATGAAACCGCATGCTTGTTCAGGTGTCCAACGAATGTTACTGAGCGTGCTCTTTGAGGTTGCTGAAGAATCAGACTGAGCATGTTTGTTGATGCCGATGAAGGAAAATGCATGCTTGTTGAGGATGCCGATGAATGATGCTGGGCATCTTTGTTGCGAATGTAAATGTTTCTTGATAATACTAGTAATTAAATACGTGAATAATTTGAAATGACAATACTTAATATATAAAAACGTGTATGCTTGTTAGGAACTCTAATGAATATGCTCGTTAAACATTCAAATGAATGTAACATTATGCTTGTTGTGCATTCTAATGAATGAAACATAATGCTTGTTGCGAATTCAAATGAATGAGACTGCACTGTAAAAGAAATTTCTGTAAATTTACTACAATATTTATCCAAAGTTTCTGTAAATTTACGGTGTAATTCTTAGTTAAAAGTAAATAATCGAGATTCTCAATCTTTATTCTGTATCCTTATCTATTTTTATTTTTTAAATATCTGAATAAAAGTTTAACCCTTTGTATCCCACCGGGACATTAAAGTCACATTAAAAAAAATTCCTCGATATAGCCTAAATTTACTACAGAATTTCATTGGAACTTTAAAGTCCCTATATTTTAAGCTTTCCCTATAGTTAAGCTATAGTTGAAGGTAAATGTAATGAGATGTTTCTCATGCAGCAAAGAAATATAATAAAGTTTCAAACTATTTTTCCAAAAATAAGGTAATCTGTTGATATAAAGGGTTAAGTAAATGAACTGTTCAAATTTTTTTTTTATTTTATTTTTTAATGTTTAATACGTATTTTAATTACAATATGTACACTGGTTCTCATAATTATAAGGACACCCGTTTTTCTATATTAACTAAACACTTAACACTCTTATTTAAACAAATATATTTTTTATTTATTTGAATTTCATTAATAGAAAGTTCATTAATTTAAAGTTAATTTAAAGTTTTATCGTTTTTTTATCTTAAAAACTTTAAATATGGTCAAAAAAATTATTTTTCAGGTGTTCACAAGTATAAGGACAGCTCGAATCTTAGTAATTTTTTTTTTTCAGTTATTCTTTAAATTAATATTCTATGGAATTTCTTTTTAGGGTGAAACAGTCAGACATTCTCTCTGGTGTATATATATATACTCCTTCTCATATTTACAAGGACACTTTGTTTTGAAATAACTAAAGTAAAAATAGTTGTGAACAAGATTATACTAAGTGCACTTAATATATCTAGTATTCTAAAAACCAAAACTGCTATAATTTTTTTTAATGTAAAACAAAATTTATAAAAAAAATAATACAAAATATTTTTTTTCTCAGCGTTTTTAGATGTTCATAATTATAGGGACAATCAAGATTTTTTCGTTTTATTTAACTTACTAGCGGATAAATAGCAGTTGACATGCGAATTTGTTAACACCTGGGCTAGATTAATTCATATATAAACCTTCAATTTTTCTTGGACGGGCATTACTGATAATTCCTCGAAAAAAAGAATGTTCCTGTAGTGAAATACGATAAACGTGTTTTTTAAGTGGAAGGATAATTTCAATCCGCCGAATTTCTAATGAAATTTGAAGATCTAAAATTGTTGAAGGAAATGTGATCAAATGTTGACTTGCTGGTTCGATAGCAGAGAGATCTGATGCAAAATCAGATCTGTTTTACAGAGATCGAAGACTCATAATTCCTCTTACTGTTCTACTCATGATGACTGCTGTTGAATTTGCTCGTAATTTTTAACGAAAGGTTGGGGTCTACATTTATGCATGTTTAAAATAACTAATAATATGTTAAAATGAATAAAACAAACCTGTAATAATCAATAAGCATTTAATGATGGAAAGAACGTCTGTGTTAAAGTTGAATAAAGACAATATTAAATGGTAAAATGTTGCATTTTCGGATGAAAAATATTTTTTTCTTGATTAACCAAATGGTTTTAACAGTTACTGGCACGATCTGAAGATAGCGAAAGACAGAGCAGATTTTTTAAAGGCAGATATGAGTCGGGCATTTTAAAGGTGGTTCTATGGTGCTCTGGGGAGCTGTTTCTACTGAAGGCAAAATGAATTTAGTAATTTTTTCTATTATGAACATCAAGAGAATATCCGCAAATTTTAAACGTGGAATTCTCAGATTTTTGTTAGATTTTGGGGGGTAATAATTTTTTCAACAAGACTTACATATTTGCTCTACTTCTAGAGCAACTGGAAATAGTTTGAAGAAAGAAACTTCTGCATTATTGCTTTTCCCGTGGCCTAAAAGTTGATAAAACCTTAACATATCATATTAGAAAAGCGCATGCAAGTGGAAAGCAATTTTAAATAGTTTAAATGTTTTCAGAATATCATCTATGCTGTATGAAATGGTATTGAAACTGAATATTAAAAAAATGTGTATATACCAGAGAGAATGTCTGACTGTTTCACCCTAAAACGAGTCCCCCATAAAATATTAATTTAAAGAATAATTGAAAAAAATTACTAAGATTCGAGCTGTCCTTATAATTGTGTACACCTAAAAAATCATCTTTTTGACCGGATTTAAAGTTTTTTAAGATAGAAAAACGATAAAACTTTTTAAATATAGTCTATTAATGATATTCAAATTAATAAAAAATATATTTGTTTTAAATAATAATGTTCAGTGTTTAGTTAATATAGAAAAATGGGTGTCCTTATAATTATGAGAACCAGTGTATATATATATATTTAATATTCAGTTTCAATACCATTTCATACAGCATAGATGATATTCTGAGTACATTTAAACTATTTAAAATTGCTTTCTACTTGCATGCACTTTTCTAATATGATAAATTAAGGATTTTCAACTTTTAGGCCACGGGAAAGGCAATAATACAGAAGTTTCTTTCTTCAAACTATTTTCTATTGCTGTAGCAGTAGAGCAAAAATGTAAGTCTTGCTGAAAAAAAAAAATATATTACCCCCCGCCCCTCTCTAAAATCTAACAAAAATCTGAGAATTCCACGTTTAAAATTTACAGATATTCTCTTGATGTTCATAATAATAAAAAAAAATTACTAAATTCATTCTGCTTTCAGTAGAAACAGTTTCCCAGAAAGAGCACTATAGATCCATCTTTAAAATGCCGATTCATAACTGCCTTTAAAAAATCTGCTCGGTCTTTCGCTATATTCAGATCGTGCCAGTAACCGTTAAAACCATTTGGTTAATCAATAATAATGTTTTTCATCCGAAAATGCAACATTTTACCATTTCATATTGTCTTTATTCAACTTTAACACAGACGTTCTTTCCTCCATTAAATGCTTATTGATTATTACAGGTTTTTTATTCATTTTAACATATTAATCATTTTGAATATGCATAAATGTGAACCCCAACCTTTCGTTCAAAATTACGAGCAAATTCAGCAGCAGTCATTTTGAGTAGAACCTCTAAGAGGAATTATGAGTCTTCGATCTCTGTAAAACAACCCTGATTTTGCATCAGATCTCTCTCCTATCGAACCAGCAGTTCAACGTTTGATCACATTTCCTTCAGTAATTTTAGATCTTCGAATTTCATTAGAAATACGACGGATTGAAATTGCCCTCCACTTAAAAAACACATTTATCATATTTCACTACATGAACGTTCTCTGTTTTCGAGGAATTATCAGTAATGTCCGTCCAAGAAAAATTGAAGACTTATATATTAATTAATCTAGCCCAGTAGTTAACGAATTCGCATGTCAACTGTAATTTATCCGCTAGTAAGTTAAATAAAACGAAAAAATCTTGATGTCCTTATTATGAACATCTAAAAACGTGGAGAAAAAAAAATTTTGTTTCATATTTAAAAAAATTATAACAGTTTTGGTTTTTAGAATACTAGATATATTAAGTGCACTTAGTATAATATTGTTCACAATTATTTTTACATTAGTTATTTCAAAACAGTGTCCTTATAAATATGAGAAGGAGTGTATTTCTTCCAAAATTTTGATATTTTTATTTATTTGAAAGGTTGATTTTTAATGGCATCTGTGCTTATATTAAACATAAACACCTCTCAGTTGCTTTGTTAGCTATATTAACTCGTACTCTGCTATTACTCCTATTTTAAATATATATATATATATATATAATATATTACCTTTGAAATAAAATCATTACTAAATATAAGACTTATTATTTTATGGAGGAAACAATATTGCGAATGAAAGGGTTAAAATAAGTATTTGTCTTCGAAAAAGCATTCTAAGTCGCAAATATATTCTCGCCAATAATTATTAGTAAAAAAATAAATTTTATATATGCATTTTAATAATATATCCGTTTATTTTTCTGTGTAATTTTACAAATAACTTAAGATAAACGATTACCAGTAGTTTACTATTGAAATTTTTTACAGTGTGTATGCTTGTTCCGAATTCGGATGAATGAAACTGAGCGTGCTTGTATTGAATGCGGATGAAACTGAAAGCTTTTTAACAATGCCGATGACTGAGACTGAGCATGTTTATTCAGAATGTAAATAAACGAAAGTTTCTAGATAACGCTGTAATGAATTAAAGTATGTATGCTAGTTGAGAATTCGGATGAGTGAAAATGCGCATGCTTGTTGCGAATGCGGATGACTGAAACTGAGTATGCTTGTCGGGAACGTCAATAAATGTTTTTTGATAATGCTAATGAATAATACTGTGAATGATTCGAATTCACAATGCTTAGTAAATAAAAGCGTGTCTGCTTCCTGAGAATTCAAATGAATGAAACTGAGCGCGTTTGTTTCGGATGAATGAAACTGAATGCGCTTGTTGCGAATATGGATGAATAAAACTGAGCATCGTTGAAGAGAATGCACATGGAACTGTATTCTTGTACAAATACGTCCGGGAATGAAACTGTATGCTTGTGCAAAAATGCCCGTGAATGAAAGTGTATGCTCGGTCAAAAATGCCCGTGAATGAAAGTGTATGCTCGGTCAAAAATGCCCGTGAATGAAAGTGTATGCTCGGTCAAAAATGCCCGTGAATGAAAGTGTATGCTCGGTCAAAAATGCCCGTGAATGAAAGTGTATGCTCGGTCAAAAATGCCCGTGAATGAAAGTGTATGCTCGGTCAAAAATGCCCGTGAATGAAAGTGTATGCTCGGTCAAAAATGCCCGTGAATGAAAGTGTATGCTCGGTCAAAAATGCCCGTGAATGAAAGTGTATGCTCGGTCAAAAATGCCCGTGAATGAAAGTGTATGCTCGGTCAAAAATGCCCGTGAATGAAAGTGTATGCTCGGTCAAAAATGCCCGTGAATGAAAGTGTATGCTCGGTCAAAAATGCCCGTGAATGAAAGTGTATGCTCGGTCAAAAATGCCCGTGAATGAAAGTGTATGCTCGGTCAAAAATGCCCGTGAATGAAAGTGTATGCTCGGTCAAAAATGCCCGTGAATGAAAGTGTATGCTCGGTCAAAAATGCCCGTGAATGAAAGTGTATGCTCGGTCAAGAATGCCCGTGAATGAGTGTATGCTCGGTCAAGAATGCCCGTGAATGAAAGTGTATGCTTGTACAAGAATGCCCGTGAAGGAAAGTGTATGCTTGTACAAGAATGCCCGTGAATGAAAGTGTATGCTTGTACAAGAATGCCCGTGAATGAAAGTGTATGCTTGTACAAGAATGCCTGTGAATGAGGCTGAGCATGTTTATTGCGAATGCAAATAAACGAATGTTTCTTGATAATGCTAATGAATAGAAGCGTGAATGATTTTAAACGACAATGCTTAATAAATAAAAACGTGTATGTTTGTTGACATTGGGGATGAATGGAATATTTGTTGAAAATAAGGATGAATGAAATATTTGTTGAAAATGAAGATGAATGAAACTGAGCATGCTTGTTGCGTATGAGGATGGATGAAACTGAGGGTGCTTGTAGAGAATTCAGATGAAACTGTATGCTTGTAGAGAATGCGGATGAAAGTAAGTCTCTGCTTGTAGAGAAAAAGTGTATGCTTATAAAGAACACGGATGAATGAAAATGACCATTTTTGTTTACAATGCCAATGATCTGAAACTGAGCATGATTATTGAGAATGTAGATAAACGAATGTTTCTTGATAATGCTCGTATTGAGTAAAATCGTGAATAATTAGAAATTGCAATGATTAATAATTAAAAGCGTGTATGCTTGTATAGAATTCAAATGAATGAAAGTGTATGCTTGTAGGGAATGCGGATGAATGAAAGTGTATGCTTGTAGGGAATTCAAATGAATGAAAGTGTATGCTTGTAGGGAATTCAAATGAATGAAAGTGTATGCTCGTAGGGAATTCAAATGAATGAAAGTGTATGCTTGTAGGGAATTCAAATGAATGAAAGTGTATGCTTGTAGGGAATTCAAATGAATGAAAGTGTATGCTTGTAGGGAATTCAAATGAATGAAAGTGTATGCTTGTAGGGAATTCAAATGAATGAAAGTGTATGCTTGTAGGGAATGCGGGTGAAGGAAAGTGTATGCTTGTAGGGAATTCAAATGAAGGAAAGTGTATGCTTGTAGGGAATTCAAATGAATGAAAGTGTATGCTTGTAGGGAATGTGGGTGAAGGAAAGTGTGTGCTTGTAGGGAATGCGGGTGAATGAAAGTGTGTGCTTGTGGGGAATGCGGGTGAAGGAAAGT
Source organism: Salticus scenicus (assembly GCA_963930645.1). NCBI lineage: Eukaryota > Metazoa > Arthropoda > Arachnida > Araneae > Salticidae > Salticus > Salticus scenicus. Next base: position 88,747,659 of record OZ005650.1, on the reverse strand, counting down.
GTATGCTTGTGGGGAATGCGGGTGAAGGAACGTGTATGCTTGTGGGGAATGCGGGTGAAGGAACGTGTATGCTTGTGGGGAATGCGGGTGAAGGAACGTGTATGCTTGTGGGGAATGCGGGTGAAGGAAAGTGTATGCTTGTGGGGAATGCGGGTGAACGAAAGTGCATGCTTGTCGGGAATGCGGGTGAACGAAAGTGTATGCTTGTCGAGATTGCGGATGAGGGGAAACTGAGCATGCTTGTCGAGATTGCGGATGAGGGGAAACTGAGCATGCCTGTCGAGATTGCGGATGAGGGGAAACTGAGCATGCCTGTTGAGATAGCGGATGAGGGGAAACTGAGCATGCCTGTTGAGATTGCGGATGAGGGGAAACTGAGCATGCCTGTTGAGATTGCGGATGAGGGGAAACTGAGCATGCCTGTTGAGATTGCGGATAAGTGAAATTGAGGGGTGTAAGTTTAGAATGTAAATAAATGAACGTTTGTTGATAATGCTAATGAATAAAACCGTGAATGATTCGAAAAGGCAATTCTTACTGAATAAAAGCGTATGTTTGTTGAGAATGCGGTGAGTGAAACTGTATGCTTTTTGAGAATGCGGTGAATGAAGCTGTATTCTGGTTACGAATGCGTATGAATGAAACTGTATTCTGGTTACGAATGCGTATGAATGAAGCTGTATTCTGGTTACGAATGCGTATGAATGAAGCTGTATTCTGGTTACGAATGCGTATGAATGAAGCTGTATTCTGGTTACGAATGCGTATGAATGAAGCTGTATTCTGGTTACGAATGCGTATGAATGAAGCTGTATTCTGGTTACGAATGCGTATGAATGAAGCTGTATTCTGGTTACGAATGCGTATGAATGAAGCTGTATTCTGGTTACGAATGCGTATGAATGAAGCTGTATTCTGGTTACGAATGCGTATGAATGAAGCTGTATTCTGGTTACGAATGCGTATGAATGAAGCTGTATTCTGGTTACGAATGCGTATGAATGAAACTGTATTCTGGTTACGAATGCGTATGAATGAAGCTGTATTCTGGTTACGAATGCGTATGAATGAAACTGTATTCTGGTTACGAATGCGTATGAATGAAACTGTATTCTGGTTACGAATGCGTATGAATGAAACTGTATTCTGGTTACGAATGCGTATGAATGAAACTGTGTGCTGGTTACGAATGCGGATGAATGAAACTGAGCATGTTGATTGAGAATATGAACAAACGCATTTGTGTTGATAAAGCTAATGAATAAAAACTTGAATGATTCGAAATGACAAAAGCTTAATATATAAAAGCGTGCATGCTGTTCGAAAAATCATATAAAAGGAACTGTATGCTTGTTTATTATGCAGATGAATGGAACTGTACGCTTGTTTAGGGTACAGACTAGTGGAACTGTACGCTTGTTTAGGGTGCAGACTAGTGGAACTGTATGCTTGTTTAGGGTGCAGATGAATGGGATTGTACGCTTGTTTAAGGTGCAGGTGAATGGGACTGTACGCTTGTTTAGGGTGCAGAAGAATGGAACTGAGCATTCTCGTTGAGGATCTGAAGAAGAATGGAACTGAGCAATCTCGTTGATGATCTGGATGACAAACTGAGCATGCTTGTTGCGAATGCAGATATAACTGAAGCAAGCTAAGCATGTTTGTTGAGAACTGAATAAATGAATTTTTGTTGGTAATGCTAATGAATAAGAGTGAATGATTCGAAATGACAATGTTTTATAAATAAAAGCGTGTTTTATATATATATATATATATATATATATATATATATATATTTTCTCATTCTCTATATATATATATATATATATATATATATATAGAATGAGAAAATGTTTTGGGGGAAAACTTTGAAATAAAATTGTATGTTTATGGAGAATACTCTTAAATAAAATAATACATGTTAGTAAAGAATGCTGATGAATGTATTTACTGGTCTAGAATATTAGTAAATGAAAAAGTTGTTTATTCATATACTAGTCCTGGTTGGTGTAAATGAGGATGCCTGTCAAAAATTAGTAAAGCAATAATTGAAAACCTACATATTTTTTTTTTCTTTTTTTTATTGCTCGTGAATAAGTTTGCATAGTATGTTAAACATGATGGATGGATGAAAAGCATGCAAACTACTTGTGAATGGTAATGAATTCAGGCGTCGATGTTAATTTATATTACTGGTAAATAAGTGTATTTCACATGCGTAAACACATGCGTAAAACGTGATTTCGCATAATCCTATATATCTCAAACAAAAAAATAGATATGCGTGAAATTTTTGCTCTAAAATATAATGCAAATATCTAAAAACCAATTTCTGGAATTTTAGAAATTCAGCCCCCAGGTGGGGCAGCAAGGGGGGGGAGGGGGGCTAAGGGGCAAAAAAAAATAGAAATACAGTTAGGGCGTTCAAAATTGATACAGATAGGTTTTAGAGGCCTGCAAGTCGAATGACGCTATTTTCGATTGTGTAAAGTTATTAGGAGGGGCAGGAAGGGGGGGAGGGGAGAGGGGGGGCAAAAAATAAAAATAGTTAGATCGTTCAAAATTGGTATATAGATGTTTTCGATACCTACTAATCGATTTCGGATATTTTCGAATTTGTAAAATTATTAGGAGGGGCGGGAAGGGGGGGGGGTATGGGGCAAAAACAAATAGAAATACAGTTAGGCCGTTCAAAATTGGTACAGATAGGTTTTAGATGAATGCAAGTCGAATGGGGATATTTTCGAAAGTGTAAAAGTATTAGGAGGGCCGGGGGAGGGGAGAGGGGCGGGGCAAAAAAATAAAAATAGAGTTAGATCGTTCAAAATTGGTATATAGATGTTTTCGATGCTTACAAATCGATTGCGGATATTTTCGAATTTTTAAAATTATTAGGTGGGGCGGGAAGGGGGGGGGCTATGGTAAAAAACAAATAGAAATACAGTTAGACCGTTCAAAATTGGTACAGATAGGTTTTAGAGGCCTGCAAGTCGAATGGGGATATTTTCGAAAGTGTAAAGTTATTAGGAGGGCCGGGAAGGGGGGGCAGAGGGGCAAAAAAAAGAAAATAGTTAGATCATTCAAAATTGGTACATAGAGGTTTCCAATACCTACAAATCGATTGCGGATATTTTCGAATTTTTAAAATTATTGGGAGGGCGGGAAGGGGGGGGGAGTAGAGCGGCAAAAAAATAAAAATAGAGATATATCGTTCAAAACTGGTGCGTAGAGGTTTTTGATACTTACAAATCGATTGCGGATATTTTCAAATTTGTAAAATTATTAGGATAGACAGCAGGGGGGGGGCGAAGTGGGAAAATAATAGAAATAAGGGTTAGAGCATGTTGGGAATTTTTTCCGAAGGCAGTGAGAACCCGGTGCGACATTTTTCCTAATCAGATTTTGTTACTCTTTTTCACGTGATAAAAATTAATGCAATTTTGAGAAATCATTATAGTGATTCATTTAAAAATAGGGACCAGCGAAGCGGGGGTTGCCTGCTAGTTATGCTATATATTGAGATATTTCTGAAACACCTTTAATTTTTACAATTATTCAAAGTCATTAAACAAAGCACACGGCATTCTTAGTATTCTCTGTAGTTCGAAAATAGCGAAAGAAAAAAACGCAAAAACACTCTGGTTTGATCTTCAGTAAGTGTTATTTGTCAGTCTGATTAGTTAAGTGTGTGTATGGGGAGGGGGTGTTGATTTGTATCATCTTATTATGTTAATATTATGACCGATTGAAAAGTAAATTGAATCTCTTTGAAACAACTCTTTAGTTGAATGATAAAACCGCTGTGATGCTAAATTCTGTTAATTTTCAATCAAAAATTTACTTACAAGGAAAACGATAGATCGATAGTTCTTAAAAAAAAAAAAAAAAAAAAAAAAAACTATCCTATGCAATGTCGGTAGTGACTATCTTCAACCTATTTTGGTTACTAGACACAGAAAAAAAAGTTGGTCACAGTGACTAGGCAAAGTGCTCAGTTGACAATACAGAACTGACTAACCCAAACAGCTGACTAGGAAACTTCAGTTAAAAAGTGTACTAGCTGAACTAGTCTCCAAAACAATACCCCAGACTAGGAAGGTTAATATTATCAGACAAAGACGGCTAGTCGACAATCGTAATTATCTGACCAGGAAGGTTAGTCAACAACCACAATTACCAGACAAGGCAAGTTAGTCAGAATCTACCCTTGAAAAAAATTAAAATACAAACCGCAATTGCGGGGACCCGATCTCAGGACCTCCGTATCATAAGTCAAACACGCTACCGCAGCACCATCCGTTCTTACTATGACGTGTGTTTAATTGATTTCTCTCCAAAATAATACTCCAGACTAAGAAGACTAATATTATCAGACAAAGAAGGCTAGTCGACAACGGTAATTATCTGGCCAGGAGAATTAGTCGTCAACCGCTGATACCAAAAAAGGCAAGTTAGTTTAAAATCTACACTTGAAAAATTCTTCTTAATCGATTGACAAGATTGAACATTTTATTTTTATCCTCTCATTTGACTAACCAGTCAAATTTGAGGAAAATGAAAACTGCACCAGGGAAACTGGTCGTCTGACAAGTTTTAGAGCCAAAACTGATCATCAGACGAAACATTATTAAAGATACATAGAACAACTTTTGTGTCTGATGACTAACTAGGATTGCTATGTAGTGTTTTGGTTGTTTAAAATTTTGTGTAATGTAGTGCTAATTTGTCAATGTACTTGGCAAACGTCTAATAATCACAACGATGGCAAGTCTCTTGACAAGATTCGCTTTACCATTTTTCTGTGTGTACAAGTAAACGAACATAATTTTTTCTATATGTATAGGAAGAAATTATTGGATTCGGAAAATTTTTCGGAACTCCTGTTTTCGACAGTTACATGTTTTTAAGACGTTCTGATCCCGATTTGACTGATTTTTAGAAATGTCTATCTGTGTGTATATATAAAAAATTTCATGGACGCTGTATCTCACGAAATGAACGAAATTTAATCAAACTTGTTGTTTAGTTGCACTTTGACCCTAAACGGGTGCTTATTACATTGGAGGATCAATCTCAATCGCTCAATAGGTGGCACTGTGATTCCTTTTTCTTATAATTTTTAATACGGCAGTATAGGACAAAATTTTGTATAAATGTACATAGTTATTTTTTAACGAATGATTGTAAAACATATTATTGATAATATTAGTAAACTAGGAAAAAAATCTTAAACTAGGAGCATCGCTTTCCTTCTGGGAAGATTCCCCCTCTTCCTCGGGGGTTGTTAATTTTTAATATGGATAACATTCAAAAGAACTCGGCAATACCTTTAAAAAAAATGGTTGAACTATAGAACTGCGATAATTAAAATATATATATATGGATTTTTCCCCCATTTTTAACGGGAAAAAAAAAAAAAAAAAAAAAAACTTCAGGAAAAAAAAAAAAAAAAAAAAAAAAAAAAAAAATTGCATTTCTTCTTCTGATGTCGGCACAAAATTGACTTTGTTTCGGAATTTATTGTTATACTTCTCTGAGATGAAAGAAATCGTCTGCATTCATCATGGAAAATAATTTTAAAAAATAATTTAATAAATAATTTGTGCTGCTTAAATGTTTATAAGATAATATATGGAAGAAGTTTTGTGTGGTCACAACATACTAATTTTTTTATTTCATATGCATACAGTAAAACTTGAATAATGCTGAGCGTGTATAAAACGGAAATGTAATGAATACAACTTTGTAAGTAACGCTATAATCATAAAAACTTACAACTAATGTTTCAAGTTAAAATAATTGAACATAGCTGTTCATCAAGAGGGGTAAAGTAGGTGTACGAATATAGTATAAAAGTGACAATCCACACCAGTTTTTGAAAATCATAATGTTTAATATTTATAGCTATATTGAAATCAAATCTTTGTATCTATTTTATTTATTCATTATAGATGATGATATTTAGATTTTTTTCTCATTTTTTTAAGATTCTAAAAGTTTAACCGTAGTTTTTCACAATTACTACTTTAAGTATGCAGATATATGCAATTTTAATCAACAAATGTTGAAATGTAATCATGTAGAAATCACAGAAGGTAAGCAATAACAGTGCCACCTATTGGCTGATATGTACCCAAATTAAGTCAGGTTTCGTTTTAACGATTTTCATACATATTGCGTTTAGGATGTTTGTATGCAATAACAGTTACAATTTAACCTTTCTATTCACGATCCTAATTTACAGCACATTAGCGCCACCTGTCGGCTGATATGCACCCGAATGCCACCAGCAAACTGCTTCATAATGGCATTCTTATATACCAAGTTTTGTGCAATTATATGCTATAAAGTCTGAGATATAACCTTTCCGTTAACGGGGAAAATTACAGCACAGCAGCGCCATCTATCAGCCAATTTTCCCCAAATTGATTTAGTATAATGATACATAAAGACCCTCTCACATTCTGAGTTTAGTTCAATTGCGCACAATAGAACTTAAGATATAGACTTCCCTTAAATAGAAGAAATCGCAGTGTAGCAACGCCACATGTTGAGTTATATGCACCAAAATGTTGATAGGCACTATCTCAACTTTTATTTATCTCAAGGTGCAAAATCAATGAGTTTAAATGAAATTCTGTGCACTAGTTCCTGATATACAGTTGCCTCAAAATTTTTGTCAAAAACATATTTTCCAAAAATGGTTAAATCAAGTTCTGAACCTCTCAAAACGTGTAAATCTTTCGAAAACCAGAAGTCGAAAATTTTTACGAATCCAGTACTTATTTTTATTGAATATACTCAGCCTCGCAGCATTCCTAAAATTTTACTTGTGTTTTATTATACTGACACCCCTAACGTTAAAAACTTTTTTCTTGAAGTTTTTAATGTTAAAATATTAGGTAAATAAGTGTTCTTTTAAAATAGTGGTGACAATGTAGCAAAATGATTCCTAAAATTATAGGAACGCTGCGAGGCCTGTATACTAGAAAATAAAAATGGTTGTATATCGTATATATTAAACAGTTTCATAAAAAGGAGATTAAAAAAAAATTAACTCCCCTCCCCCGAAATTGTGGTCGAGCTACGTCAGTGAATGCAACTGTGCCTCTTTGTTGAGTGTAAATATATGAAACTGTGCGTGTTTGTTGAGAATATAAAAAAAATGAAACTGTGCATGTTTGTTAAGAATGCAAATATATGCAACACTGCATGTTTGTTGAGAATGAAGGTGACTAAAATTGTGCATGTTTGTTGAAAACGAAGCTGACTGAAAATGTGCATGTTTGTTGAAAACGAAGCTGACTGAAAATGTGCATGTTTGTTGAAAACGAAGCTGACTGAAAATGTGCATGTTTGTTGAAAACGAAGCTGACTGAAAATGTGCATGTTTGTTGAAAATGAAGGTGATAACGAAATGACAGTACTGATTAATAAAAGAGTAATTGTTTCGAAATGAGAAAGTTGGTAAATGAAAGTGTGTGTGTTCAGAATGCAATAAAATCTTGTATGTTTATTAAGAATTCTGCTAAGGGGACCTGGCACACTTTCACTAGGTACCACTGAAGTAGGTTTCATATAAGAGCTTATATTTCCATTTAATGTATATAAATTAAACTACATTAGGTTTACTCAATAAATAAATTATATATATATTCAGGCAACAACTTTTTTAGTTTTTGATACATTTTTTACATTCAAAATTTAAAACTTTTTTCTCAATTTGCATTTTTTTAATGAATTAATATCTTTAAAATGCTAGAACTTCTATAAATATTAAGAACAAGTCTTTTTCGCTGTTTATAATAGAACCTACTTGAAAGTACTGTGGATGGAATTTGAAATTTTTTAATTTAGTTTTTGAAAAAAGGATAAATAAAATCACTTCGTAAAAATTTTTACAAAAAAAAAACTAGATTTTTGTTCTATTTTTTCTTTTAAAGATGTTACAAAATTTATCCTTAATTCTTTTAAATAGGTTCTATTAAACATTAAAAAATAAATAAATAAAACTTCTACAGAAGTTTTAGTGTTCTGAAGGTCATGAATTCACGAAAAATGGCAAACTGAAGAAACCCAATTTAACGATTTCAAATCTGTAAAAAAAATTTATCTAAATCATAAGAATTGTTGCCTTTATGTACGTATGTTATTGAACAAACCTTAATATACTTCAATTTATAAATACTAAATGGAAATAAAAGCTTTCATACGAAACCTTCAGGGGCGCCAAATCAAAGATGACAAGTCCCCCTTCAATGAGATTGTATATTTTTGTTGGAAATGCTGATGAATGAATTTGTATATTTTTGTGAGAAAATGTGGATGATTGTTGAGAATGCAGATAAACGAATGTAATAAGCACATTTGTTGAGAATGCTATTGAATAAAAGTGCAAATGTTACAAAATGCTAATGCTGCTTATGAAAACTTTGCGTATTGTGAATTCTGATGAATGAAATTCGCATGCAGTGTTGACAAACTTAGAGATTTCTCCTCATTTTGCGATTTTTTGAAGCTTCAGGTGGAAATTTGGGGATAGATTTAGTAGAAAACAGTTTGAGGAAATGAACATTTGTTTAGGGAAAAATATGGGGGATTTCTTTAAAATTTAGTAAAAAAAAATTCCTAAAATACCATGGGGGAAAAAAGGGGGGGGGGCAAATTTAGCAGATGATAATGCAATGATTCTGGGTGCTACTTTAAAAATATATGAGCAACATTTTGAACCTTCTGACAATGGCGGATCATTTTAGCCGCCGCTGCCTTCTGATTATAAAATTTATCCGGATTTTTGCCTTTTCTGAATTATTTGGTTAGCCGTTGAGGGGTTGTGGGGAGTCATTGAGTGTTATTGCCTCAATGGCTGTGGCAACCATAGAAAATTCTTGATATGTATTGATTACTGCTTGAATATTTAAGTTTAAGTAAGCTGGACCAGTGAAAAGTTAGATGCTTGATCTTAGTTTGAATTAAATTTTTAGAATATTTCACGCCTACAAGTTTAATCCAAGCCCTTAAGCTAACTGGGTTCTTTGATTTATATGCAATAGTCCCAAAAAACTTTTTTTGTACATATTGATATGGGATAAGTAAAAATTATTAGAAGCGAAGAAACTAAACTTAAGATTCAGCAAATTTTTAGAATATTCTTGTAAATATGGAGATTTTTTTCTATAAAAAGCTTTATTTGGGGAGGAAATGTGAGCTTAACCCTAAATAACTAAACTTAGTGTTACTCTGTAAGCAATCATTCAACTCATCTATTACAAATAAAATAAATAAATAATTTGGTGTGTCACTTACACGACATTCTCTAACCCTAAAATTTAATACTATGAATACAGGCTGGAGATTAAGGGGTAAGATAACGAGTTCTGTTATGTAAACCTACGTTAAAACAATTCAAATTAAGCTTCGGAAGAGTTTTATATGATAATGAGTTCTGTGTGAAAAGGACTACCGCCCCTCTCAACCCCACGTTTCATTACCGCACCTACATTTACATAGAATTTAGATCTGTTATTAAAATTAAAAGTTCACTTAAAATTATTCAGACAACTTTCACACGCAACATTCCTTGAGACTTCTCAATCTTTATCAAACTTTTCCAGCAACAAACTTATATTAACTTGAAAATACAACATTTGGATCTCCTACAATTATTCGTTTTTAAGACACAGACAAAGATCAAACGTTAAAAAACTTCACTACGGTAATCAGGAAGCCTCAAACGTATAAATATGCAAAAAACAAGCTATGAATATTTAGCTTAAAAACATACATTACTTACCCTATCTCTATGAGGAATTCATTTAAATTCCTGACCAGCTTTCCTGGAAGTGGTAAAATATTATAGTAAAGCACATCCACTAACAACAAAAAGGAATGTGTTATCGCTTAAGTATTTGCAGCCCTGTATATCTTTGGAGGATTATATACAGACCACATGGTGCACCTAAATATAATCCTATAGTAATAATATACGGCCTAGCCTGAAATACAATTCCATAAATTTGCAACTATTGTCGTACTTTTATCTAGTTCTTTTGTGTAGCCTTGTAAACGAACAGTGATTTCCCTACCATTTTCCACATGAGACATGTTTTTACGCATATAAAAAATATATATTTGTTTCATTTGGTTTAGTGCAGTCTATAGATGTTAAACTCTACTTATCTGCAATTTTCCCCATAGACGTAATGTATTTGAATTCTCTTGGGTGTTCCTGTACACGAACAATTTGCTTCATCTCAACGAAAAGCTTAGTGTAGCATCCCTATATGATACACATTTAGAATACCGAGTTTGAACAAAAAGAAAAAAAAAAAAGTTGATTTGGGGGAATTTGAGAACTGTTTCGAGAAATTGACTTTCGATCATCTGTCAACACTGTGCGCATGCTCCTTGAGAATTCTGATGATTTAAAAGCGCACATGTTTATTGAGAATGAAAAAAACAGTAAATTTGTGGCTAATATTCGTAAATGCAACCAGATATACATTCCGGGGAAAAAAAAATAATAATCCTGGTTTTATATTACCTAATTGTCGCAGAAATATTCAACAAGCACTAATCGATAGGAATTAGTCTACTTTTATTGTATGTAGGAGAAAACCCATAGACAAGTTCGTCTCCATATTAGAAAATGGTCCAACTTTAAAAATTCCAATGTTAACCCGCCTGATATAACGACAAAAAACAAATCTAGAGCATCAAAATAGCCTACAAACGAATTTGCACGAAGATTCCAACAATAGTTCCTATGAGATTATTTAACGTTTTGCTTCTAGGGGTTATCTTAAAGATTTTTTTTTTCCTTTTAGGTCATATTTCACAAATTGACTTTTGCTTTCTTTTATGCCGTGGGTTTCAATCATCTAGAAATCTCTAAATACGTCAAAAGGAAAGCAATTTCAATGAACGTGTATTAGTTTAGCAAGTTTTGTACTATAAAATAACCTACCAAAACATTAACACAGAAGGGGTCCGACGACTCCTGAGGGGGTGAGGGGGATTTCCGGTTATCCAATTTTCACCAAAATTTGGAAAATTTATCTGTACATCAGACCGGTCTCAATTCTGAAGTTTCGTAGTTTATCTTTATTAGTGTCGGAGATGTAATAGCCAAAAGATTCCCCACATACATATACACACATACTGACCAATGGCCAAAAACTACTTTTTTGGACTCAGCAGACCTTAAAACGTGTAAATCGGGTGAAAACTTTATCAAATTATTGGACCGAATACAATACTTCCATCATCTACGGTAGTCAAGTAATGGAAGTAAAAAAGTGACAAAACTGTTTACCAATCGTTTAATAAATGGTTTATTGACTTTGTTTTCTGCATTATACAGATACTGAAAATATTTTTAATATATTTACTGAAAATATTTTTCCCCCCTGGGGGGGGGGGGGGTAAAAGACTAAAACACGTTTGTCCGGGCATCACTCGAGAACGGCTGGACGGAATTCAACGGCGCTTGGCAGAAACTTAGGTCTTCACCCAACTTAAAATTATATCTATAGAAATTTTCTAAATTATTACTAGTGTTTAAATTGTGGGTAAATAACGCCTGCGCATGCGCCATAAATATTTTTTCACTAAAACGCTTAGAATGGAAAAATAAAATATAAAAATAAATTTTTAAGATACACTTTTTTATTCGCGTGATTCGCACTACAAATTATGAAAAGATTGAAATGAAGTGTTGCCATCTAAGTTTCATACTTTAGTTCTTTTAAAAAATCTAATTGTCGTATCGAAAAACTGTTTACACCCCGGGATTCAGATAAATCACCCCTTTCATTTGGTACTGAATTTGTAACGATAGGTCTGATATTTCTAATTAATTTTTCCCTTTTTCCGTTGCCTCTTAAATTTCATACTTTAATTATTTTTTTTTAATCTAATTGTCGCATCGAAAAACTGTTTGCACCCCTGGATTCAGAAAAACTGCCTCTTTCATTTGGTATCAAATTTATAAATATAGGTCTGATATTTCTAATTTATTTTACCCTTTTTCCGTTTTCAACCCAGATTCGGTAGTTTTATATTTATATATTTTTTTATTTTCCAGAAATAAAATTAAATATTTTTAATTTCACGTGAATAATAATAAAAAATAGAGAGAAAAATACCTACAAAAGTTGGTTATTTATTTATTTAATTTTTTTTTAATCAGGAGTTTGTATGTGGATTAATATTTTAAGAGATATTTGGCATTAGTTTAATATTTTTATTTAATTAAGCAGCACTTTTCTTTCCTGCAGTAAAACAAAATTTTTTGTTATGTACCTTATGAGGCTCTTTTATGTTCTCCCCTTAATTGTAAATGATTATAATTTGATTATAATTTTTTATTTTATTTTGTAAATATCAGAAAAGAGTTATTTTATTTATTCATTTAGTGTATGGAACAGCTTTAGTATAGGATCCCTTTGGCAAAATTTGAAATTCGGCACCGAAGTAGCTCGGACGTTTCTCGCCAAGATCTTTAATTGCACAATTGAGATAACCAATTCAGTTCATCGCAAAAATGGCTTAAAATATTTAAAGTCACCAAAGGGGTCCCATGCTAAAGCTATGCTTTTTGTATTTATTTATAATATTTTCTATTAAAGACTTCTGTGGTCATAAAATTTGGTGCGTAAATTGTTAGTATGCATCCGGCACTTATTGGTTTTCGCGAAATTCGAAATCCCCCCCTCCCCTTTCGGTTTTTCCGTTTGAATTCGCTTTGGAATATCTTAGAATGGCGAATTTTGGTGTGTGGATATTAAGTGTACGCATTATGTACATTAGTGGGATTTTGCAAAACTTCGAACTCATCCGCTGAGGAAAGGGAAGTAAGAAGTGGGTAAGTTGTTAGTAGGGACCCAGACTCCTCATGTTGCGAGCGAGAAAACCTCTACCAATCACAGCGAGAATTCTGACTTAGACTAACGAGAATTCTAACCATTTTAACTTAGGTTATTGATAAAGATATGGGATTTTGACAACTCATTTAAGTTTAATGTATATATATATATATATCAGTTGACCAAAAATTTAAAAAAAAATTAGCAGTTAATTATCAGACTGAACTGTTTCTCTGAGTCAAGTTAAATTTATTTCGGGCTGATGAAACAAAACCAGTAGGGCGGTAAAAATGGCACTGACTTCATGAAAACCGCTCTCTTAAAACAGTGACACATTCTCCATATATTTTGGTACGGAGGTGCATGCATTTTCAAAGAATCGGACAAATTTTCATGCTCAAGGGATCAATTAACTCAAAATAAAACATGGTGATTATAAAAGTGGCGCCTGACAGACTATTTTGGAGGTATTTCAGACTTTTCTTCAAACAGCATTTCAAATTAATGCACCTCGCTCTGTACGGCGTCTGTGGGGCGCTAATTTGAATCAGATTGTTAAAATTACTTATCCATTCACATGAGCACCTATAATTCTGTAAGTAATATTTTTTCACTCTAAGTTAAATCCCACAAAGAATATCGTAGAATTTCTTCTTTTATTAGACTTGGAAACAGTCCTAATCTCAATTCGCTCGAAAATGCTTAGTCATAAAAAGGCGCGGGGGGAGAGAGGAGGATTCCAAATTTGCAGCCTACAACTTCGCAAGAACTAGAAAAATTAACAATATGTAGAACAGTGAAATTTTTGATATTTAAACTGCTGTTTGTACAAAATGCAACACCATGAAGGAATGCGAATATAATAATATTTATTGGGCACATACATTATCTAGAGGGGCACATACATTTCTTTATTCATTATGTAATGACCAGCGACGCGGGCAAAACCTGCTAGTTTTTATTAAACGTTAACTACATAAGCGTTAGCATAATTTATTTTGCGTATTTTATTAGCCAAACGTATCGATTTTTACTATATTAAAAGAAAGTATATGAAAATTAAAAAAAAAAAAAAAACTTTTATTCTATAGAATTCATTGAATTTCAAGTTACTTTCAAAGAGAAGGAAAATTATAGGGACTTGCACATTTTTATTGAATTAACAAAGTAGTCATAATAAATATATATATATATATTATATACTAGCTGACCCGACAAACGTTGTTTTGTCATATAAATTATTTCTAGAGAATATTTTGCTAGAAAAAAATAACTAACTTATTGTAAGGATGTGGTATATAAGTGGAAGATGTATGGAGCGCTGTGAACGGTGAAAGAATATAAAAATAACAAAACACCAATCATTTATTTTTTTAATTTATTAAAATTGATTCTTTAAAATTATATACATATCGCTACTTATAACAATATTGCTAAAAAACAATATCAATCCCTTAATGCAACAGTGTACAATATTTTTTGTTATCCCATCTTTCGCCAATACAAACAAACTGGATGGTTTGCCCACTCGAGAGTCACGTATAATTGTCCGTGTGAAAAACATGATGTGCTCAAATCTAAGCCACAGACAGACATCGTTTGGCCCTGAGACTTATTGATAGTCATTGCAAATGCCAATCTAATTGGAAATTGAGGGCGTTTAAATTGAATTGGCACATCTGTGGGTATAATAGGAATTCGCAGTAGTAATATATTTTCACCTCGGAATTTGTCATTTAAAATGATGGCTTCGATAACATTTTTCATTAATATTTTTATGACTAATCGCGTGCCGTTGCACAACCGTTCTGGGTTCAAATTACGAAGCAAAATAACCGGAGATCCAACCTTCAGTTGTAAAATATGCGGTGGCATGCCTGGTAAATCCAATGAGTTTAAAAACTTTGTTGGATAATTTACAGCTTCGGTGGCATCGCAAACTGTATCATTAGATTTGTATGACACCAAGTCTCCTGGTAACAGATGTTGTATCTTGAGATTCAATTCGTTGACGTCCACATTTTTTGCTGCTAAAATTGCTCTTTCTGCCAGCCACTCATGATTTGTGTATCGTCTGTGTACATCGGGAAATATCTGGTCAATAAGAGCATCTTGAGAATCAATGATTGTGCAGAAATCGGTCGGTAATTTTATGCATCCAGTTTCATCTGTAGTAACTTTTCCATCGCCGATATCTAACAATTGTTTTGAGAATGTTTCAGCGGATGGATCTTAAAGCTTTTGAACGCACAAGTTTACTTTCAGTTGTACTTTTTCAACATTACGCCACAATGACGATGATTTTAAGCACGCGTTGATCTCATCAGCGTATGTTGAACGCGGAATAACGGGAATTGGTTGTCTGAAATCACCTGAAATGAGTAACAGAGTGCCGCCAAATAGTTTGTCGTTGTTTTTTATATCTTTCAATGTCCTGTTCGACGCCTCAATCGAATGTTTATGTGCCATAGTGCATTCATCCCAGATAAGAATTTTACACTATTTCAGCACTGTGGCCATGGACGATTGTTTTTTTTATGTTGCACACTGCGTCTGGGTTATTTTGAATATTTAGTGGCAGTTTAAATAATGAATGAACTGTTCTTCCTCCATCCAATAAAGTTGCCGCAATGCCAGATGATGCAACAGGCAATGCGATGCCATTATTTGATCGTATTTCGGCGAGAATTATCGAAATAAGGAATGTTTTTGCCAGTTCCACCTGGTGCACCCAAAAAAAAAAAAAAGAATCCACCTTGTCCTGCCAAAACTGCGAGCATGATGCGGTCGTAAATGGTTCTTTGTTCTTCATTCATTAGTGGGACATTGCGAGCAACAATCGCTGCCATTTCTAGAGTATTGTATTGTAGTTCACGATTCAATTCAGTGCTTATTAAATCAGATGCATTTCGATTTGTTGAATGCATACCGAAATGACTGAGTGGTAAGTTGGCAATGATAATGCAAAGATCTTCAATAGCAATCAATGCTTCATTGTACATAGCGTCACTGAATACTATCATTAGATCTTTGCACCGTCAACGATGTTGATGCAATATATCATCAGTCATTGAATCTTTGTGATTATCCCGTAATGTCTCTGCTCGGGCCGGGAAACATGTAGTCAACACTATAGCGAATAGTAGACGAATTTGTTTTGCTGTACAGTTCAGTCCTACTTCAGCAAGCATACACTCCCACTGGTTGTCTTCCAGCAAGCCGAGTGCAAGGCATGCATCTTTATACGTTGGATACTGTTGTCCATTCACTTTACGTAAATCTTGAAATGACAAAGGGCCGATGACATTAACCAATAACAGTCGAAGATAAAAGCACTCAGTCTGCCCTGGATTGACTGTAAATACTCGTCCCAAGGTGTTTGATTTGAATAAACCGGGACATGCATCAATCGGCGTGCCTTGCTTGCGGGGCATCCATTTTTTTGTTGGAGCCCATGTGAAATAGCGTGGTACTTCTGAATAGAGTAATGTCCGTGCAAAAGCACCAAAAGCATTCGCACGATTACACAATTCAAAAAATTCGGTGAGTGTAGTTTTTGGTGGATTTATAGCACGATCAATCGCTGTCTCGCTCGTGAAATATACGCGCTGGCCATTTTCAAGATGGACGGCTAAATGAAGAACTGCTGGATCCCGTTCGTGAATTGGGAAACCAAAGATACGCCAAACAGCTTCATTGGAGCTGACGTACCGGCCAATTTGGTAAAGTGTTAATTCATCGTTGTTATTCACCGGAGGAGCATTCACATTGGTATTTTCAACTCGAAATACAGCCATATCACTGCCTTTATTCACATACTTGCAAATGTATTTGATGCTCTTCACTGAACTGCAGAACTGAACATTAATATGAGCACCAAAAATAAATTAAAAAAACTGGCGTACAGACAATAGCAAGTAATTCAAACTTCTTCACACACCATAAATTTTAAATCAGCACAACCGGTTTCGAAAGGACGTAGCCTTTCTTCATCAGGTGCAAACACGTGCAACTGCCTTGGAGGCAAAAGCAAGACTGAAAGCAGGACAAAATCCAGATTCCACTTTGCTGTCTACAGCCTGGAATTTTTTTTTAATTCAATTAAATAATTTCCTTCATTATGTTTATAACATCATATTAGTTATAATAAAATAATTCTAATTTAAATAAAAATAATAATAATTAATGGATAAATTTTATTAAATTTACTTATTAGTTTAATATCATTGAAAAAAAAATAATTGTTTACTCCTTTCCTCCCTCCTCATTTTGTGGTGTGTGTGTACGTGTGTTCCTCTCTGATCGGTCCTGTCCTGCGTGTTGCTTCCTATTGGTTGCTTGTGTTGCTCCTCCCCCTCTGGATTTTGTCCTGCTTTCAGTCTTGCTTTTGCCTCCAAGGCAGTTACACGTGTTTGCACCTGATGAAGAAAGGCTACGTCCTTTCGAAACCGGTTGTGCTGATTTAAAATTTATGGTGTGTGAAGAAGTTTGACTTTCTTGCTATTAATATGAGCATTGAATGTTTTGCTCAGCAGAGGCGAATATGGGACCACCCAACGGTTATCAATGTCAATATCTATGTTGTTGACATAGATGACCGCCATAGATGATAAGATTGTCCGCCATTATCGGGATTTCTTCGACGATATATTGGATATCCGTCAACATTTGTGATCGTGAAATTTTTCGGAAAACTTTTAGTACATTTTCCATCTGCACAAATAATAATGGCCTAAAAATTCATTTTTCATTTTAACATAAAATAACTCCGTCGGA